>CM053769.1:427387804-427526141 GCA_028658325.1 Potorous gilbertii | reverse complement strand
CTTTTCTGGGCATTTTCCCAGCCAGTTACTTGACTTCTGAGATGCCTGTCCACCCCTGCTTAGATCCACCCAGCTAGGGCTTGGGGTCTGAGATTCAAATGCTGCTCCCCAGCTTCAGGGCTTTTGGCGGTAGGCCTGGCTGCTATTCAGGGTAAGATTAAATCAGGTTCTCAGGTGGGGGCAGGGCTGCCTTCCAGGCTCAGTTCCCTCGGGGGGGGGGGGTGGTGCAGAGACCTTCAGTAATGGAGCTCCTGCAGAGATCCTGCCTGCTCTGGGAGCCTCTGGCTGCCTGCTCCCTCTGCCACTGCCACCCAAGGGGGCCCAAGTCATGGAGACACCCTGCTCCCCTCTCAGCCCATCCAGATGTCTCTCTCACTGACCTGTGCATCTGTGGGTGGAGGGACCTTCGCGGCCGCTGGAGATTCCATCCCTGAAGCCTGCTCGGATCTGCTCACTCCTCTCCGTGCCGCAGCCAGGGCAGGGCTGGGCACCGCTCCCACCCGGTGTGTGATGGACCTTTGGGATCGATTTTTCAGGGCTCTCTGGAACGGAAATCTCTTTCACTCTGTTTCTGCGTGACTTCCCCTTCTCCAGAATTTGTTGGGAGTTCTTTTTACAGGAGATCCATGGGCTGTGGGTTCGGAGCTAGCATATGTGAGTCTTTCTACTCTGCCATCTTGGCTCCGCCCCCCAGCATTATTTCTTTAAGAACTGTTTCTCACAGATGATATGATCAACTATCATTTGTTGAATTTGCATAATTTTTGTATTTGGAAGCTGTTGTGGGCAAGATTACTCATGAAACTGGGAAGGCATGAGAATGATTGTCATTTTTTTTTTAAGTAGGATTTTTTCAGTTAATTAATTTATTTGTTTTCAGTTTTCTACAACCACTTCCACATAGCTTAGATTTTTTCCCCCTCCCTCTCCTACCTTCCCTCTTCTTTCCATCTTCCCTCCCTGAGATGGCATGCAATCCTATATAGGTTCCACATATACATTCTTATTAAATGTATTTTTACCTTAATGACTGTCATTCTTACAAGAACTGGGACTTTGAGAGCAAGGAAGCAGTAGCACAGACCTGGAGCACTTGGATGTAGCTTTGCCTCCCAGTAGGTTGATCTGGAATCCATTTGTGATCCCTTTAGGCAGGAAGGGAGTAAAAGCAGTTTTTATAACTTTGTCATGGAGTTATTGAGATTCTCAGGTAACTTATTTATCTATGACGTTTATCTTTCTGAGCAACTTCAACTTTGGGAACTACTTTTATTAGGGCATTGGAATATATTTTTGGTAAAAGGACTATGTTTTTTTGAACACTCAGGCTCTTGAGTGACCCATTATATCAGAGATAAAATAGAAATGAGGTAGGGTCTCCATAAAGACTAGAATTTGGGACTTTTCTATGAATTCTACTGAAGGACATGCTTGGGGCTTTTTAGAACTATCCTTCAGTCTTAACTCATTCATGGGAGTAATGCTGAGTTTGATGTAACTTCCTAATGGCAAAAGTGCAAAAGCAAGTCTATGAAGAGGTGCAATGACTCTTCCTCAGACTGGATAAGAGAACTAGTAAGGTCAACACAGAGGATCAAATGAAGCAGTTCTTAGTCAAATATCCTTTGTATGTTATGAGTATTTCATTTTACTCTAATACTCAAACTTGCTTGAATGAGCCTGGCATTTTTTCCTTTTATAGGCAGAAAAACTAAAATTTGTTTTTTTTTTATTGGGGGGGAAAGTGTGTGCAGGGTCCCACAGCAAGTCAGATCATACACCTAGCATCTTAAGCCATTCTCTTGATATCTCCAGATCTCTTCCTCTGACACCAAAGGGAAATTATCTTAATTTATAGGGAAGGGGATAGACAAATGTTTAACTCCTCTACTCTATGGTTGTTCCTATGGATAGTTAATCAAAGTTTGGTTAGGAAGTAATAATAATTTTTAAAAAATGATGAAAACAACAATGATAACTGATGAGGACTGGAAGGAAGTGGGTAGGAACAGGATCTCCAAGACTGGAGTTCCCTACATGGACTGCCTGGAGAAGAAATCACAGACTTAAGCATTGTTGAGGTCAAGGTAAAGATTTATTATACTTTTCAGTGGACAATCATTCTTAGGGAATCTGCAACCTTAGAGGGGTACAGGTAAAGTTTATACAGGATATTCTAGAGTCTCACATGTGCCAAATATGCTAAGTAGGCGATTCATGGTGGGATTAGGAAGTGGTTAAGGAGTGTGCATTCGTCCTTTGTTGCTGAAGAAGACCATGCCATCAGAGAAATGATGACACGACTTACACTTGACTTTGTTTTGAGAGAAGGAGGGCTATACAGGTTACTAGTTTCACTTCTCCTCCAGAGCCAACTGAATCCAGTGACCAGATATTCATCATGATGACTGGAGATGATCCAGGATGAGGCAATTGGTGTTAAGTGACTTGCCCAAGGTCACACAGCTAGTGTGTGTCAAGTGTCTAAGGTGAGATTTGAACTCAGGTCTCCTGACTCCTGCACTGGTGCTCTATCCACTGCACCATCTAGCTACCCTGATTAAGGAGTGGTTAGTTCTTAAAGGAACATATACTTTTGGTATATACTGTGCAGGTATTTTACCCAGAGTTCACTGGGAAATAGCTCAAGGTAGGGCTATATGGAGGTATGGTTTTAGGCATGAAATGTCACTGTCAACTAACAGTCAGGGCTGACTGAAGAATAGCAAGGCTGCTTTCATCAATGTCTTGTTAGGCAAAATAAAGGTAAAGGAATATACATATGTTTAAGTCTGGGATACATGATTGGTCAGTGAGTAGTAAATGTAGTTATGACCTAGTACACAGCCAGTTCAGCCAGTACACAATTGGTTCAGACTAGTAAGTTCTATAGGTAAAGCTGTTGTTGTATCAGCAAGGGAGGTAATGGTTGTTGTTGGGCAGACTTTGTCCTTGTGCTGGAAAGAAATTGGGATAGTGTTTGGAGGCTAGGGAGAAATGTGACTTTTAAAGAGAAATGTGATTTTAGGATTGGGGCCCAAGCATATGCACCTAAGCACCTCATCAATAACAACTGAAATTTGTCATACTTTAAGCTTTGCAAAACATTTTATATACATTGTCTTGATAGTCTTCACAGTCTTACTTTTGGTTCTTTGATTACCTCAAATAAGTCCTTGATCTCAAGGTTTTAGTGCTTGCTCTTATTAAATAGAAAATATACTTGTAGCTCTTATTGTTGTGAAGGTTATTGGGTAACCATTGCATAGTGCTTTGTTTCATAGTTTCCACTCCGGAAACCTGAAATAGTGTTATAATTGATAATGTTGAAATTGTTTATGTATGCTTGAGCTTCCAATTATAACCATTTTAAGATAAAAATTAGAGGCTTCCCTGACCAGAATGTGCATAAGAAATTCATTAATAATGTTTATGATTCTTTTTTAAATATAATAAAATTCTACAGAGAAAACTCTACTTCATGAAAGAGAGATTAAGAGAGGCTTGGTCTCATAAAATTTGTCTGACTCCTGACTCTACAATTACACAGCTGCTGTCTTGAAGAGCAAAATCCTATCTGCATTAAATCAAGACATACCTTTTTTATCTTTGCATCCTCAGAGGTAGCTTCCCTAAATATTTTCAATGGCTAGTCTTTAAACTCATCTAGAAAACCTGTTCAGTTCTTTTAAAATGAAATTGCAATCTAGTTAAAACTAAGTATCACTTGTAGGAATAGAAGAGTGAAAAAGATTTTTTTTAAAAAAGAAAAGGATCCAAAATGTGAATCATTCATCTGGTTTGAATTTTTAAAGAGACATACAAAAAAGAGAATATAGATTTTCATGTCTTAGTGTCAGAAATTACTTTGGTCCTAAGTGGATACAATTTTGCATGAAATACTGCAATTTCTTGCAGAAGTAATCTAAAAACTTACTTGGATCATTGTTAGCAAAGTTCATGCCAAGTTTATTCAAAACACTTTTTCTAATCTTTTCCTCAACTTGCCATAAAACCAGAAGAAAAATTTGGGGAAAGTATTTTGATGTGGAGAAAATAAGGCATTTCAAATGGCTATAACTTTATAGAATTATAGAATTTAGAGCCAGTAGGGACTTTACTGATCATATAAGCCAAAACCCTTAGGAAACAATAGCTAAGAATATTTGAATGACTTGTCCTGTGTCACATAGTATCAGAGTCAGGTCTAAACTCGAGTCATTTTACTCCAAGCTCATTATTCATGAAGAACTGTTTATATTGCTACAAATTCACCTTGAAATCCTTTATGTCCTATAAGTCATCCCCAAATTGATAAATTGTAACAGGATATGAACAGGCAGTTTGAAAAACTGAAGAAGAAATTAAAGCTATTAATAGTCATGAGAAAATGCTCTAAATTGCTTTTTATTAGAGAAATACAAATTAAAACGACTCTGATGCACCACATCACACCTAACAGATTGACTAATACGACAAAAAAACGAAATGATAAATATTGGAGAAGATGTGGGAAAATCTGAATACTGATACATTCTTGGTAGAGTTGTGAACTGATCCTACTGTTCTGGACGGTCATTTGGAACTATGCCCAAAGGGCTATAAAACTGTGCATACCCTTCGATCCAGTAATACCACTATTAGTCTGTATTCTGAAGGGATCATAAGGAATGGAAAAAGATACAAATATACAAAAATATTCATAGCAACTCTTTTAGTAGTGGCAAAGAATTAGAAATTGACAGGATACCCATTAATTGGGGAATGGTTGAAAAAGCTGTGGTATATGAATGTAATGGAATACAATTGTACTATAAGAAATGATAAGCTGGCAGATTTCAGAAAAACCTGAAAAGACTTGAATGAACTGATGCTGAGTGAAGTAAGCAGACGCAGGACAACATTGTACACAGTAACAGCAACATTGTGTGACAATAAACTTTAATAGACAACTCTTCTCAGCAATGCAATGATCTAAGAAAATTTGAAAAGACATGATGGAAAATGCTGTCTACAGAACTGTGGAATCTGAATGCATGTTGAAGCAAACTATTTTCTCTCTCTCTCTTTTTCTTTCTTGTAGTTTTCCTTTTTGTTCTGATTCATGTGGACTAATTACATATATAACCTATCTCAGATTGCTTGCCATCTTGGGGAAGGGGAAAGGAAAAGATGGGAGGGAGAAAAAAATTTGGAACTCAAAATCTTAGAAAAGTAAATGTTGAAAACTATCTTACATTTAATTGGAAAAATTGGAGGGATCTTTATTCCCGTACCAACTTTCTTTAAAATTAATCACAGCATAATAAATTTTGGTTGGTGAATACTTGGAGTTAATTTATATTTGTAAAGTTTTTTTAGGCTGTCATATGGAATAGGACTTAGACTTGCTCTGTTTGATTCCAGAAGTTAGAAATAAGAGCAGTGGGCTGGCTGAAGTTGTGAAGAGAAAGATTTAGACTTATGCCAAGTGAAAGAGAATCAAGGGAATGGGAAAAAAATGAAATCAAAGATACAATTAAAACGTATGAAACATGATTTGAAAGCAGAAGCATTGAAGGTTAAGAAATAGATAGCATTTTAAGTTGAAGGAGAGTGAAACAAAGTAAAAAAGAAATACATAATACTTCAGCATAGTTGACCTGTCTTTGCAATCACACACACACAGAGTCATTCACTAGTAGATAAATGGTCAAAAAATATTTCAAACTCTTAGAAGTTCACAAAACTGAATGTAAAGGTCAAAATCAAGGAAATATAAAAGTCACAGAAAAGCACCTACATATTAGAGACTATTTGTTTCTAAATGTGCTTTCCTCTCCAGGAATTTTGGAAAGATTTGTAATGATTTTCAAACTTAATTTCACATGTCCTAGTGAAATTTTCAAAAAGAAAGCTGAAATCACGGAATAACCTTAGAATTAAGCAATTTAACTTCAATTTTATGTTGTATTTGCTAGATTAGTTGGGGATCCTTTTTATAAATGATATAATAAATTTGGGTTGTTGTTGAATATTCAGCCTAAAGATAAAGTTGAAGTCATGAATTTTAAGATAAAAAGAAAGAAAACAAAAATAAATGGAAATCAGAAATGATTGCATATTATGTATATATATGATATAACTATTATAATTTAAAGTACATATATACACACAAGTATATGCATGTATTGTTACATATGTATTTATGTATAACTTGGGCTTCTCTGGGTATATTTGGAGCATGTCTAATTTGCCTAAGATAAACCCACTGTTACCCCTATTCATGTGGTGCGTGATATAGTGAGCTCCATACTAGGCAAACTGGGCATGCTCAAAACAAGCCTAGAGAAGCTCTATATATTTAATGGACATTTGAAAGTCTTTTGAACACTGTAGTTAGAAAATTGGGGAAATATTAAGGGAAAGGGGATGCTTATCTTGAACCCACCTAGGGTGCTTGAGAAATCTGTGTCTTTGCCAAAGTCCCATCAATATGTTTCTGTTTGTTGAGAATTTCTGGAGTTCCCTTCTGCTTCTAAGAGCATTGAAATTACACTGTACAGCTACCCATTATATACCTATATTACAGCTTATATGACTGTATATGTATTGCGATTAACAAAATATGGAAATTGTTTGAATAAGTCCAGATCTTAGTTTAGTTTAACACTAAATAAATATCTACATTTTAACTAATTGCTTTCAATCCAGTCCTTTTTGACACAAAGAATCATTCATTTATACAATGATGATTTAATTATATACTTAGTTCTATCTTCAAGTAGAAAGTTCACATAAAAGAGGATGATTCTGCTTTGATAATTCTTAGTTTAGCACAATATCTAGTCAGGCACTACTCATCTGAAGACAACAGAGACTGGCCATGGCTACCTGCACATATCTTTACCCTTTATCTTACCTCTAGGTTTATGCAGATTCTTCCTGAAAGTCTAACCTCTCCATAGAGGAGAATAGGCTTCCTATTCTGTTACTGCCTTTATCCTTAGTTAATCCAGTGGCAATTCCATTTTTAGTTTGAGTCTAAGGATACTCTCCAGCAATGGAGAAAAATTTTAAAAAAGGTACTAAAAGTATTAACTTGAAAGAGTTATGGAAGAGACAGTTTTATTCCCACACAGAAGAGGGATGGTTAAGCAAATAAAGATCCATAGACCGATTAGAACAGAATCCAGTAATTTATTACAAACAATTCTCCCTTTAGCCAAATTACATTACCCAAATTCGACTTTACCTAAAAAATTCTGAAAGAAATTAGCATTCTCCAAAACACCTATAAACACCTATGTTAATTTTATTGCACAATACAGTGCTCTCTTTTCCCATTACAGCCTGTGGATTGGCGCTCCCTGGCCTCCTACCACGCCACCCCCGAACAACAAAACAAAACAAAACTAACTCTTAAAAAAACCCTTTAAGTGAAAGCAGAAAGACCCTTGGAGAGACCGCTATCTGCCACCTATGACAGATCGAGGACTCGGCTTGAGACCCCTCGCTCCAAGAGAGGACACCTTGCCCTGCCATGCCCAGACGCCACGTATGCGCCCCTGCGTGCCTGTCTCCTGTCCACTGCTAGGGTACCTCTTGTCTGTGCCCGTCTCACCTCCCCCACCCCGCCCCAGCTCATCCCCTCCTGTCTGTGTCTGTGTCGGACCCCCACGTGTCTCTCACATCTTTGTCCCTGGTCTCCAAGTGTCCCTTCTGTCCAGCGGTACTCAGCCCCTTTCCTGCCTCCTTCCCTCTGTTCCCCAAGTTTCTGGGAACAAGAACTCCCTGTACTAGTGCAATGGTAGAGAGGCTAATATTTAAATCTTGTTGGGACATTTACAAACAGTTTAATTGTGAGGGCTACTAATTTGTCATTTTATATTTCCATCTTTACTGTGCGCAGTCCAGTTAACACCAAGTGGGCTCTCTCTCTTCAGTGGTCTCTTTCTCTATAGGCTACTCTTTCCTTTTACAATTGTTTATTTCTACTGCTGTTACTGCAAAGCTGCTCCAGCAACTGCTGCCCTGTTTCTCCAAGGTTTGACGAGGAAAGTGCTAGTTACCTATTAAGATCTCACAAAATTTTATACTAAGGGAAAGAAGATGAGAGTCATCCCATTCCATGAGCAGGCTTACCTAAGAGACTATGATCTCAGAGAGGAAGTATACCTTTCCCCAATCAGAGAGTCATCCTTGCATTTGAAGCCACTTGGAAGAGGAAGCCTGAGTAATGGTATCACACACCTTTAGTATAAATTCATGGTATTCTGTTTCATCAGCCAAATAAAAGACTTTCTGCCAGCATACAATACAATTCCTTGAGTCATCCTGGCTGACAGGAAGCAGTCAGAGGCATTCTTTGTGTGCTCTGAAGTGAGGGGAGGCAGGGTCCCTCAATCACATAGTTAGAACAGGCCCACTCCAAGTTTCTAAGTACTTACTTGGAACATTGCCTGGTCATGCCTTAAGAAAGGAAGGGAAGTAATTGGAGAGGGCAGGGACACTAGAAAAAGACAGCTATGATTCTGTGTCCAAATCCTCATCTTCCACTCACTTCTCAGCCTCTTGTCATCTTATTTTCAACTTCACTACTCTGAAACTACTCTGTCCTGGGATCCAATAGCCATTTTTTAGTGCACATCTTTCTTTACCTCTTTTCAGTATTTAAAACTGTTGATGCACCTCCCATGATAGACTGATCACGAGAAACCTCTCCATCATGCTGTTTAACTTAGACCTGCATCGGGGGCCATCTCCAGCTGTCCTGATCTATATTTTATCACTGGACCCAGATAATTCTAGAGGAGAAAGTGAGGCTGGTGACTTTGCACAGCCCTCCCTAACTTAAATCCGATTCACTTGCAAGTCATGGCATCACCTTCCTGAAGTCATGGTCCTCTCTAAGAATGAAAGACAAATAACTAGAATACTCAGCACCTTCCCAACTTCCTCAGTCTGCTTTCCCCTTGATGAGAGGGCAGGAAGATGGAGAACTAAACTCCACCCAAAGTTGTCCTTTATGGAGGACAGTATTTAGACTTTCTAGCTCACTCCGCTATTCATCTGCAGCTCCGCTTGGTCTCAGTGCCATGGAACAAGAAAACTCCTGGGTCTTCCCTTCCTTCCCCTCTTCCAGCTTCCTTTGTGTGTTGTCTTTCCCTATTAGATTTAAGATCCTTGAGGGTAAGGATTGTCTTTCTTATTCCTATTTGTATCTGCTGTGCTTAGCCATGTGCCTGACCTGTAATAGGTGCTTGTTTGTTGGAGTGAATTGACCACTTCCTTCTCCTTATAATTCCTTCCTGGGTTTTTGGTGATGCTACACTTTTCCAGTTTTTTCCTACCTCTCTAACAACTGATTCACAATCTGTTTCCTGGATCATGAATAATGTCCTAGCCCTCTAAGCATTGATACCACAGGGAAATTATCCTGAAATATCTTCTCTTTTCTATATTCTTTCTTGGTGATCTCATTAATTTCTATGAGTTCATGTATCATCTCCCAAATCATCCTATATGTCATCTTTCAAATCCACATAGTAAGTCTTCCCTGAATTTCAGTGTGGTATACCCTATATTCAGTGTGCCTATCCTAGATATCTCAAACCTAATACGTACAAAACAGAATTCCTCTTATCTTTTCCCTTAAATCATTCATCCTTCTAACATTTCTTTTCCTTAACTTTCCCTAGTTTCCTGTGTAACCTTGGCAAGTCATTTCACTCACCTGTCTGGGTTCTGGTAAAAAAAAGAAAGAGGGTGGTGGTGGTGCAGCTAGGCGGGATAGAGCATCCTGGAGTCAGGAGTATCTGAATTCAAATCCAGCCTCAGATACTTACTAGCTGTGTGACCTGAGACAAGTCACTTAACCTTGTTTGCCTCAGTTTCCTCATCTGTAAAGTGAATTTGAGAAGAAAATGGCAAGCCATTCCAGTTTCTTTGCCAAGAAAACCCTAAATGGAGTCAGGAGGAATCAGATACCACTAAGAATGAACAACAAACAAAAGAAAATGCAGAACAAAGAATCACTTGCATATAATGTTTTGGAAATATAACATGATTTTAGCTCCTCATTTTGCTCCCATTTGATATGTGAAACAGAAAGATAATAAAACAGAATGGAGACTCCTGAGCAGTTGCCTCTTTGCCAGTGACTTCTAGTGAGGTTCAAAATCTCAATTTAGTTAAAAACTTTACTCTTTTTAAGGGAATAGAACTTCCCAGAAGCCACTGATAGAGGAGAGTTATCATTCATTCTTTCCCTTTCCCACCCCCAAAATCATAGTAATATGATATTAGAAGAGGAACAGTTTCATTCTGCTATGTGAATATATCAGTATATATAACTAGAACCACATAAAATATATACATATATATATATACATGTATACATATATACATCATTATATGTAAGTATGTATGTATGTATGAATATCCACTCCAGCTCCTATAGATGTAACTATTGATCTCTAGCCAATTGTCAGAACTAATGCTGCCGAAGTCCCACATACTCACTCTTTAGGTTCATAGGTCATCCAGGGATCAGGCTCTCACACTTTTAAGCCCTTTAAGAATTCTAGAGGAGCCTGGGCCTGAGCTAAGGTACTTGATGCAATTAGAATAGTTTCCCAAACCAGCTGTAGCAACATCAGCCTTCTTAGTGGAGGATACCTAACCAATCTTTCTACCAGGCAGGTGGAGTATACACTCTCTACTCATCCTATCTATCTTTAGACATGGGGATCAAAACCTTCATTTCATTTACTTTTGAAGGAAACTGTTTTCAATCTATACTTATAGATTGGGGCTGGGAGTAATTTCTTTGTCCAATCCATATAGCCTTGACTGCCTACTTGGAATTCAAAACCATCATAAATGTGTCATTTCTTTTTCTATACAAAGGTTTTCTGAAATTGTATTATGCAGTTATTGTATTGAAAGAGTGACCTTTGCTATGCTTTGTTTACTGAATGTCAAATTTTCATTTGAATTACTGCTGTATATCATCTGTTTCAGTTTTATATGAAGGGCAGCTAATACATAAGGCAGTCAAACTGCAGAGCAGTAATTAGTCTAGAAAAGATCAAAGTGTTCTCTTCTAAATCCTGTCAATTTGCTCTGGGTGTGCAAAACCAATAGTCTGTCTTTTGCTTTGGTCTGTTGTTAATTTTTGCTTTTGTTTGTTGCAGAGCAGCAGCTTTTCTATCAATGACATCCTGCTTGAAAAAAAATCAGAAATGTAATTCAATAGATTTAGGAATAATAACTAGCTTTTTCCTCACCCCATTTTTTTTGAGATGGAAACTTGAAAAGAAATTTATAGTAAACACAACAAAATGAAACACATGGAAATTATGGGACAGAATACTTAGATTTATTATCCTAGAAAGGGCACAACAATGTTCTATAAATCTGAGCATAGCACTTTTGGCTAAGTTCTCCTTATGTAATATGACATGTACAATATTATCATAATATTAGATACTCCTGTTCCTGTGACTATATTGTAGATTGTCATAGAACTTTTTAATACTTTCAGAATGTTAATTCAGTTAAATTAAATAAAAATTTCAGAAAATATCCCAAATGCATTTGCCTAACTCTTCAGGAGGAAGCAGCAAAGTAAATGTAATTCTTTACAGCTTGCCTGAAATAAATTGCTTCTCTCTTTAACAGAAGTGGCTATTTGGAAAAATAAATGAATTCTATAGCAGGAGATATGTGAAATAAAGCTTTTATAGAAAAAATGAACATCCCCTTTGAATCAGAAAATCTGGTCTTGGAACACATTTTAAATATCATATGTGTACTCCTCTCATTCTCTAATTCTGATAATGTTCTGCCACATTAAGTATTTTTCCACTAAAATGTAAAGCAAAAAGTAAAAACAGTGACAAACTTGATCGTTCATTGACCACCATTCACAAAAGATTTTAAATAATCCACTTGTGAGTGAGACTAAGAAGTTTTGTCACCTATTGGCCTAAACATAGAACCATAATCATTTTACCACTGGAAAAGAGGCATCAGGCAGCTTTTTTGTTTTTGTCCCTTATAACTCAGTTCAAGTATATAGATACATCTTTTTGTTGTACTTCTTTTCTCTTTTTCGTATTTCTTTTTTCATTCATTCCTTTACCTAATCCAGGAATACTGACATGTTCCAGCTAAAAAAATACAAATATTTTCTGTGTATTCAGTGTTACTAAATTCTCTCTTGCATAAAGCAAATCATTAACTCTGACTTTGTGTCTAAATATGGGTCATGTCTTTGTTTTGGTATCTATGTCACCAGTTAACTAGGCACTAAAAGACAGCCAAGCATCAACAAAAAGTGTAATGATACACAGAATTAGCATGATAAGAAGCCCACCCAAGCAATTTAGAGTAATTGATTGATTCATAAACAAATGTGTGATGTCCATGAATGTAACAAATAGGTTTGCTCTAGAGTCCTTTTCATTTGAACAGGAATTTAGTGTTCATGAAAAGTGACTGATTGATAGTGCAACAGAGTCAGAACGTGTATGTCTGTCCATGGAGCAGGTGCTAACCAGCCTGTGTCTTAACCCTGAAATAATCTGGAAGTGATAATTAAGAATAGGTCCTTAGGGCTCTCCATCCTTCTGTAATGTTTTAGTAGCCTAAAATCTGCAATTCTACTTTTAGAAATCTTATATACCTTCTGTTCAGCTGCTATATTTGAATGAACCACAGTTCATTTAGTAGTGATAAAGATAGTTGTCTATTAGAAATACAATCACACTAATCAGAAGAGTCAACCACTAGGTAATGTGAATTTTCATTTTTAATAGATTTTATTTACCTATGGGAGAGATGACGAGACAGTCATAATTATAGCTGGTATGTATATAGTACTTAAAAATTTGCAAAGGGTTTTTACAAATATTATCTCATTTTAATCTCTACCCTGGGAGATAAGTGCTGTAATTATCACCCTTTAATAGTTGAGGAAACTGAGGCAGCCAGAGTATAAATGACTTGCTCACATAGGTCACATAGGTAGTGTTTGAGGGGAGATTTGCCTACCATGCTATCCACTGTACTACTTACCTGGATCCAGTGAACAAAGTGTCTTTCTCCATGTTATAATGTCTTGGGTTAAATCCCACCTCTAAAACGTATTAGCTGCATGACCCTGGGCAAACCACTTCACCTTTTAGTGTTCCAGATGACTCTCTAAAAATATAAACTATAGAGAAGGTTTGAAGGGTTTTCTCACTGAGACTCCCTATACCAGAGGTCCAGTACAACCTCTCCCCACTAGATACTTATCTATAATATACCCATTACTGCTAGTGAACTCATTACTGTATATCAGCATGAATGACATGATTTTTGAAGTTAGCAATATTTTTATTTTTTCTCTGAAATAAAGGATTTCAATAATAATAATATTTACATATCACTTCAAGGCCCACACATATTTTCCTTACAACCACCCCGTGTAGCAAGTAGTACAAGTACTACTTTTTCTCATTTTACAGGTTAGGAAACTAAGAGGACTTGAGTTTGTATCCTAGTTCTGACATTTGCTGTTTGAATTCTCTGGGCCACAGCTTTATATATCTGTAAATCAAGGAGTTTCAAATAGAGGAACCCTAAGGACTCCTCTAATTTAAAATCTGTGATATCAAGATAAGTTAAATAACTTTTTCATCAGTTATACAGAAAGTGCTTATTTTCAGTAGGTATCAGAACTAGGATTTCAGCTTAGATCTCTTGACTCTGAGCCTGGGATTTAAAAATTTTATTAACTATAAATCTTAACTGACCTTAATATTTTTGTTTTACCATAGTCATTATATAAAGGCTTGGACATTTGAATAATTGATCCAGAGTGTATTCATTGCATTTTTTTCTGTCATCTTGATTTTATCCTGTATTGGCCGACATCTTTTGACCATAAATGGAAATGAACAATTTGAATATTTTAGTTAGGAATTGATGATACACATAACCAAAGAAAACTTAAATTAAAAAAAGATTATGAGCACAGGAATGTTGTAAAAAGACTAGGAAACTATTTTAAGAAATCATCTTGAAGTCTTCAAGTAGAAGATAGAAGACTGCTTCTCAGGGATGGTTTAAAGAGAATATAACATGTTATATAAGCATTGTTCTAGATTGTCTTTAAGATATCTTTGAATTCCAGAATTTTATGATTCAATTGTAGACCTATCTTATTATTCCTTCCAGTCATTAGTGGACAAGTGAGACAAGGAAGGATGTTTTAGCAAAACAAAGTTCATGTATGTGCCTAGCATGTCAGTTGATGGAAGCTTTTAGCTAGAGTGTGGTCCAGTTTTCTGGGTATCATGAATAACTCTCACACTTACTTTCAATATGATGACGTTTCACTGTCATGTAGTCTTCAGGACAGAGCATCTACATCCGTATTAGTTTTCCTTGGACTCTAATGTATGTTGGAAATCATAATTGGCTAGTGTTGCTACCTATTTCTTGCATGCAACATTCAATGAGGCACTGGTCAAAATGTATATCTGTGGATTGTTGTAAACCCACACTTGGAGATTTGCACCATACACATAGTCTTTGAACTCTTCAGTGTTGTTGTGGCTAGTGGTCCTTCATTTTTGAAGAGGACCAATCATATCACAGGTGATGACTTGACTTGTGAGTGAATTGGATTTAAGTGAGGCAGAACTGCACAAAGTTGTCAGTTTCACTCTCTCTTCTTGAGTCATTGAAATCCAGTGGCAGGATGAAAGTCAAGACAACTGGTGATGGCCCATCAATGTGTATACTAATCCCACCAGTATTTCTTGTTTCTGTGGTTTTCTCATGCACCTCAGTTATATGAGATAGCAAGTTCTACTCTTTCCCCCTCTTTTTTTCTCCTCAAATTTTTTTCTTCTCTTTTCTTTCTCCCCAAATTCCTTTTTACTTTCCTTTTATTTTTTCTCTTCATATAACCAAAATATAATGAAACTGCTTCCAGATTCTTTTTGGTGTTATTTTCTCCCTCTGCAACCCTTGTGGGTAGAGTTATGAGGAGACACTTTCTTTTCCTCTTGAGATTAGAATATAAGCCCTTTCTCATTGTATATTCCCTTCCAATTGCTCCAAAGCATTTATCTTCATATACCTCTCTTTACTCCGGTGCTATTGTTTCAAAATATTTACTTGGTTCTGGTGTTTTCATCAGGAAATTTTGGCAATTTTTGATTTTATAAAAACTTCATTTCTCTTCCATAAGATTAAACTAAACTTTGCTGGATAAGTTATTCTTGGGGGTAAACCTTTATAGGTTTTTTTTTTTGCCTTCTAGAATATTATATTCCAAACTCTCTCTCCCTTTTTAACTAGTTGCCAGGTCTTTTGTGATCCTGATTGTGGCTCCTTTGCACTTGAAATCTTTCTTTCTGGCTGCTTTCAATATTTTTTCCTTTGAATTGAAAAGTCTCGATTTTGGCCGTGATGTTTCTGGGAAATTTTATTTTGGAGTTTTTTTCAGTAAGTGATTGATAGATTCTTTCTATTTTCATTCTTTGCTCTTGTTTTGATAGCTCTAGACAATTTCCATGCATGATTTTTTGAAATACTATATCTCATGTGATGATTGTGACTTTCATGTAGACAAATGATTCCTCAATTTTCATTGACTTGCTTTTCTGATCATTGTTTTTGAAAGGAGATACTTTATATTTTGTGACATTTTTTTCAATCTTTTGATTTTGTTTCTAGTATTTTCTGTGTCATGAAGTCATTAATCTCTGATTCAACCTAATTTCCAAGTGACTTGTTATTTGAATAAAGTTGTATATCCTGTGTTTTAGGCTGTTTATTCTCCTTCCAATTCTTTCCTTTCTTTCCTTTCATTTCCTTTCTTATTTTTTTCCCTAGAACTCTCAATTCTTTCCCAATTATTTCCTCTAGAGTTTTCATTTCATTTATATTTTAATTTTAAACTCTTGTTTCATTTCTTCCAGTAATACAAGTAGAATTCATTTTTATTGTATATAAAGAGCCAGCTAGGTGGATGGCTAGACTTGGAATCAGGAAAAGTGGAGTTTAAATTCAGCTCAATATTGGTGTGACTCTGGGTAAGCTATTTAACCTTTGTCTGTGTCAGTTTATTCACTAATGGAGAAAATTATAGCACCAAAGTTGTTGTGATCATAAAATTATATAATATTGTAAGGCATTTTTCAAATCTTAAAGCATTTTGTAAATGATACATATAATTATTATTAACAAATCTCAACATTAAATAATATTCTAATTAATTGTATGTAATTTATTTTTGTAAAGAGAGTCCTTTAGTTAGATTCCTATAATCCATGCATGAGTCTTGGTAAGTTGATTTCCAGATATTTTATATGTTCTGTAGGTATTTTGAAAGGCATTTCATTTTCTCTCTCCCTACTGGATTTTGTTGGTAATATAGAAAAAAGTGGCTAATCCATGTGCATTTATTTATATTTTCCTCTAACCACTTTTTCCAAGTTGTCAGTTGTTTCAATTAATTTTTATTTGACATTCTAGGGTTCTTTAAGTAAAATATCACATTTAAAAGTGATCATTTTATTTCTTCTTCGTGATTATTTCCTTTTTTTCTTTTTCTTGTCTTACTGCTCATAGCTAGCATTTCTATTACTATCATAGTAGTGATAATGGGAATTCTTGTTGATCTTATTAGTTAACTGATTTTATTACCTTTGATTTTATTAGTATGGCTTCTAGTTTATTTTCATTATATATAAATCATTAATAATAGTCATTAATTTATTAAAATAATCCATTTATTACTATGCTTTTAAGTAATTTTGAACACAAAGGAGTATTGTATTTTTATAAAACCTATTTTATATTACCTGTCCATTAATATAATCATATTTTTATTGTTTTTGTTCTTAATATAGTTTCATGTCTATTGTTTCCATAATATTAAATCAACTTTCATTCTATTAATAAATCCAACCTAGTAACTGTATAATTTTAAAATACGTTATTGTAACCTATTTGATATTTTATTAAATATTTTTGAATTTATATTAATTAGAGATAATCTACTACAGTTTCAATTCTCTGTTTTATCTTTCCTTGGTTTATTACTAGGGCCATATTTGTATTATAGAAGGAATTTTTTAAAATAATTGATAAAAAACCAGAATTAGTCTCTGAATATATGATAGAATTACTTATTAGATAATGTGGATCTGAGGTTTTATTTTCCTCTGGAAAGTTCTTATTATTTCAATGAGTTTTGTAAAGCATCCCTTTGATAGTTTGATTGTTATATTATTAAAACTGTAAATTAATTTGGATAGTATTGTCATTTTTAATATAATGGCATACCCAGCCATGTACACTCAACTATTTAAGTTTTTTAAAACATTTCTTTTAAGAGTGATTGAACTTTGTATTTGAAATTCTACAAGTTCTTTGTGTGTTTTGGTAGACTGATTCCTCTTCATAGTAATTTTAAATGAGATTTTCCTTCCTATTTTTCCCTCTTGGACTTTGTTGTCATATAGAAATACTATTGATTTTTGTAAACTTATTATGAAGCCTGCAACTTGACTGAAGCTGTTGTCTCAATTAATATTTTGGCTGATTTCTTATTATTTTCCAAGTAAACTATCATGTCATAAGCATATAGGAATAGTTTTATTTCCTCTTTGCCTATTTTTATGCCTTTAATTTCTTTCTCTTTTCTTATTGCTATTGATAACATTTCTAGAACTACATTCAATAATAATGGAAAGAGGGGATATCTTTGCTTTATTCCTGTATTTATTGGAAAAACTTGTATTGCAAAAGACGGTAGTTTTCCCTTTCAAATAGATGCCTTTTATGATTTAAAAAGCTTCTTCTATACCTATAGTCCGTAGAATTAAAAAAAACCAAAGCGCAAATTAATATTGTATTTTACCAATAGCCTTTAATGTAATGATTGAGATTTTCATGTGATTGGATGTTTTGTTTAATTGTGTCGATCATTTTAATAATATTAAACCATCTTTTCATCCCTGGTATAACCATGTCAGAGTCTGTTAGAGGTCAAGAAAGGTGAAGATTGAGAAAAGGCTGGGAAATCTGGCAATTAAGAGAGCATTAATGACTTTGGAGAGAACAGTTTTGTTTGAGTGATGTGGTTGGAAGTCAGAATGTAGAGAGTTAAGAGGAAAGGAGGAATCTATTATAAACTACTGTTTCAGGGATTTCAGTCATAAAAGGGAGGAGACATATGGGATAATAGCTAGTAGGAGTGAACAGATCAACTTGAGGGTTTTTTTTGAAGATGGAGGAGACGATCATGTTTACACACAGTAGGGAAGCAGTCAGTAGACAGGGAGAGATTGAAGATACATGGGAGAGTGGTTAGGATGAAGGAGTCAATATTCTGGAAAAAAAGGGGATGGAATGAGATCCCTTGAACAAGTACAGGGGTTTGATTTGACAAGGAGAAGGGCCAAATCATATGAGACAGCGGTAAAGTCGTCTTGGTGATTGGAGATAGGGAAGAGTGGAGAAGAGGGAGCTCTTGGAAAATGTTCTCATTTTTCTTTACATTGAAATATGTGGTATGATTCTCATCTAAGCAGATAGTGGGAGGAGAAATCAAAGAAGGTTTGAGGAGAGATGAAAATGTTTGAAAGACCCTTTGTGGTGAGTGTGATGGTAAGTTAACAGGGAGATGTAAAAGAATTGGCTTGTAACAGCAAGGGCTGTTGAGATTATGTAACATAAATTTGTTATTAACTCAGCCATCACAGTGTCAGCATCATGTATGTAGAAGTGAAGGAGAACATGGCACAAATGATCCAGGCATACCAACGTGCAGTTGGTAGAATTGTAAATTTGTCCAGCCATTCTGAAAACATTTTGGAACTATGTCTGAACATCACTATGTGTACCCTTTAACCAAACAAAGCTACTACATTATTTACAAAAAATATTTCTAATAGCTATTTTTGTTATAGCAAAAATCTGCAAAGTAAGGTGGTGCCCGTCAGTTGAGGCATGACTAAAGGAATTATGTTATATCCGTACAAAGTGATATTATTGACCTATAAGAAAAAATGAAAGGAATGGTTTCAGAAAAATCAGTGATACAGGGTCATTATCTTGCAGTGACTATTTCTCTATTCCTGTGACTAAGAAGAGGCAGGAGCAGTTTGCTTTTATTTAAGAAGGAGTTCAATATGCCTTTACTATTCTTCCTCAAGAATATTTACGTCACACCTGCTCTGGAGCTACTACTATGCTAACTCTCACTCACACTAATAAGTTAGGTCACCAGAGGGTAGCTACTGATATCCTCAGGCCTCTGGGATCAGTCCTAGGACACTGTAAAGGAGGTGTCATTTTTTCTAGTTTTTACATAATGACCTCCACTGGCTTGCTTTCTGTTATGATTATCTGTTGGTAACAAATGGTCATCCAGACTTAGTTTCAGTAAAGGGGTATTTGCTAAGTAGTAAGAACAGCTAGTACAAATGGTACTAATTCCCCCTGCCTCCAAAATTTGTGACTTTCTCCCTTCAGCACGTACAGAGGTCAGGTGAAAGTGAGTTCAGGCTTAGCCTATAGGACAGGTTTATTGTAATGATCAAATGAAATAATATTTGTAAAAACCTTTGATAACGCTAGGATGCTATGTTAGCTATGATCGTGATGTTGGGGTGATATATTTTAATAATTATTTATTTTAAAATATATATATATATATATTTAAAAAGACTCAAAAGATCATAAATGAGAGAATAAAGGATCCCATTATTTTAACAGGTTCCATGAATTGCATTCAGTTTGCATAACACCTCAGTTGATATCATTAATTCACAACCTGAATCTGCTTTTGCTGTGTCCTATATAAACCCCTGAATATCAGGTTCATTGAATCTGTGAAAGAAACAACTTGTCCTGAGGAATTGCCTTCCCATTATACGTATACACAAACAAATGCTTATATACCCAATTTTATTGTTGGCAACTTCTTTCCAGATTTATCAGGTTTGAGTCAAGTATTTTCACCCATGTCTTTCACCAATTCCATCTCTTCACACTCGCCTAACTACCTGGCACTGGGTGCAATCATGATTTAGCAAGGGAGTAAATAGGAGGCAATGTGGAGTGCTATCTCCCCTAATTGCTATTTAAACTAAACAATAAAAAGAATGAAACAAATTAAATTAGCAAAGAAGCAAGAGCACACCAATGAACCAGCCAAGATAATCAACTTGAGAATTATCTATTAAACTTTCACATAAGCTAATTTTCATAATTTTGTGTGCGTGCTTGTGAAAAGCAACCCACCTTTGAAATGACTGGGATGAAGTCGCTCTTCATTTTGCTGAGAAATGGCCTTGATAATGGTGAGATTAGTTTAAAGAAAAAGGTAACCCGATTTTTATTAATTCTCATCTCAGTGCAAGGGTTTTTTTTTAAAGGACATCTTGTTTTAGAGAGGTGGAGAAGTTGCCCTAAACTACTTTCCCTTTTAATGTTTTTCTTTTATTTGTTTGATTTCTCTTGGGAGTAAGATGGTAGATCAGACACTTTTTGCAAGCCTCTGTAAGTCTTCAACCTCTCCATTTTTTTTTTTTGCACCAGATGTAGAATAATTACAGCTAAGTCCACAGGAGAAGAAGACAGGACCTCTGGCAAGATAAAATCCTTTATCCATTAACACTGGGGAAGTTTAAAACTTAAAGTGCCCATTCTCCACTCTCCTCCACTAGAATCTAGCCTGCAGCAGTGAGCATGGTTCCAGCTTTGGTATGGGAACCCCCAATGCTGTATTTACTTTGCCTGAACTTCTTTCCTTTTCCCCCATCTCCCACCCAAGTATTCCACCTAAGAAGTGGAAGATGCTGATTCTCCTCAGGCACATGAATGTAAGAAGGAACCAGGGGGATTGAAAATATATTACCCTGTGACTGGGAAACAGTCCCTAAGGTAGGAATCCCCTGAGGCTGCAATGACTTCCTGAATACTTCTGCCTTCCCCTCTCCACAAGAAAGAAGAGATAAGAGCTTTGTCCAGTAGGACATAAAAAAAGAGGAAAATGAGGGAAGAACTGAGAGGGGAGCAAATCGTGGTACTGCATGAAGCCTGAAGGAAAGGGGCAGAGGGTTTAAAACCTTGCTGGTACCAGTATCGTCATCCCTCAGAGTTTATTCATGGTGAAAACTTGGGTTGATGAACCTTTCTATTGAGGAGATTGAAGCAACTTTATTTCTTTCTTTAATTCTTTTGAATTCATTGCGAATTCTTATTTTTTATTTTTAGTATTTGCAATTTGATTTTCCTGTTTTATCTGATCTTCCACCCTCTTCCTTTTATTTATTTCTCTCCCCCACTTAATGGTATTTTGTTTTCTCCAAATACATGTAAAGATAGTTTTCAGCATTCACGTTTCTAAGATTTTGAGTTCCAAATTTTTTCTCTCTTCCTCCCCTTTCCCACCTCCCAGAAAAGCAATCTGATATAGGTTATACATGTACAATCATAGAAAGCATATTTCCACATTAGTCATATTGGGAAAGATGAATCAGAACAAAAGGGAAAAACCATGAGAAAGAAAAAGCAACAAAAAAAGAGAAAATAGTATGCTTTGATCTGCATTCGAATGCCATAGTTCTTTCTCTGGATGTGGAAAACATTTTCCATCATAAGTTTTCTGAAATTGTCTTAGATCATTGTATTGCTGAGAAGAGCTAAGTCTATCATTACACAAAGTTGCTGTTACTGTGTACAGTGTTCTCTTGGTTCTTCTCACTTTACTCAACATCAGTTCATGTGAGTCCAGGTTTTTTGAAATCTGCTTGCTCACCATTTCTTATAGCACAATAGTATTCCATTATATTCATATACTGCAACTTGTTCAGCCATTCCCCAGATGATGGATAGACCCTCAATTTCGAATTTTTTGCTGCAAGTGAAAGAGCTGCTATAAATATTTTTGCATATGTGGATCCTTTTCCATTTTTTTAATGATATCTTTGGGATACAGACAAGTGGTGGTATTGGTGGATCAAAGGGTATGTAAAGTTTTATAACCCTTTGGGTATAGTTCCAAATTGCTCTCCAGAAAGATTGGATCAGTTCATAACTCTACCAATAATGCATCAGGTTTCCAATTTTCTCACTTCTCCAATATTATTATTTTCCTATTTTTTTTGGTCATATTAGTCAATCAGATATGTGTGAGGAGGTACTTCAGAGTTGCTTTAATTTGCATTTCTCTACTCAGTGATTTGGAACATTTTTTTACATGACTATAGACAGTTTTAATTTTTTCTTCTGAAAACTTCCTGGTCATAACCATTGGGGAATCATTAAACCAACTTTAGAACCCAGTTTCAGGATGCTCACGAGCCAATGGGTGGATGGAATGAATACTCATTTATTAAGTACTTACTATGTACAAGGCACTGTGCTAAACCTTTACAAATATTATCTTATTAGATACTCACAATAACAGCTTGAGATAGCTGTTTTTAATATTCCCATTTTGCTGTTGAGGAAACTGAGGAATATTAAGTGAGAATATTAAGTGACTTGCCCAGAGTCACATGGTAATTATGTGAAACTAGATTTGAGCTCAAGTCTTCCTGACTCCAGGCTCAGTGCATTATTTATGGTTTCCCCTAGTTGGCCAGAAAATGAGAGCTGATGGTTTTAGATAGATACTGGTTATCATTTTATTAGAATACAAGATAAAAGTTAAAATATTAGCAAAATCAAGAGAAAAAAATAAATAAAATCTCAATGTACAAATAGATCTGAGGTAGGTAGTTGGTGAAGTGGATAGAGCACTGGACTCAGGAAGAGCTGAGTTCAAATCAAGCCTCAGACAATTACTGTGTGACTCTAGGCAAGTCACTTAACTTCTCTCAACTTCAGTTTCATCATCTGTAAATTGTGAAGATAAATGCGATATTTCATTTTTAAAAAGTAATTTTTATTGATGTCTTCTGTTTCTTACATCAGTTCCCTCTTCCATAAAGAACCATCCCATATAATAAGTAGTCTTTTTTTTATTTTTTAAATAAATTTATTTAACTTTTTACATTCATTTTCACAAGATTTTGGGTTCCAAAATTTTCTCCCCATTTGTCCCCTCCCCCCTCCCAAGTAGTCTTTTTTTTAAAGAGGAAAAAATCAGGGCAAATCACTGAGATAGATAGTCCTAAAACATGTGCAATGTGTAACACTTGTGAATCTCCTACAAAGAGGGAGATTGAGGATGTCTTCTCATCTCTACATTTGAGTCATGCTTGACATTTTAGGCACTTTATTTGCATAATTCCAAATTACTTTCCAAAACTGTTGTATCATCCCACAGCTTCACCAACAAGGTACTGGCTTTTCTATCCTTCCGCAATTCCTCAAACAATGAGTATTACCATTTTTGGTTATCTTTGGCAATCTGCAGAGTAGGATATTTTGATTTGTATTTCCTTTATCAACAGTGATTTGGAGCATTTCAAGTGGTTGTGAACACTTTGCAATACTTTTGAGAACTCTTTGTTCATATCCTTTGACTACTTGATTGTTTGGGAATGGCTATTAGTCTTTTAAAAGTTTATTAGATATTTATATATTTCAGATACCAAATATTGATATTGATATTAAGATTTTTTCCCCATTTGACCACTTCTCTTCTTATCCTAGGGGCATTAATTTTGTCTATGCAGAAATCTTTCAGTTTCATGTAATCAAGGCTATCCTTTTTATCATTTGTAATTATTTTATATCTCTAGTTAAGAATACATGTCCTACTCATACTCATGAGAGAGGTACATGAATTGCTTTCCTTTTCATTTTTTATGTTTTAATCATTAGGGTTAAAGTCACATGTCCATTTAGAATGTATGGGTGAAATGGTATAAAGTGTTGGTATAAGCCCAATTTCTGCCAGATTGCTTTCCAATTTTCCCAGCCATTAAAAAAAAATCAAATAGGGAGTTTTTTCCTAGGTAACATACTTTCCATTTTCTCAAACACTGGGTTATTGAATTCCATTGCTTCTGGTCTGGTCTGTTCCATGGATCATCTTTCTCTATGTTTTTAACTAAAACTAATGTTTTTGATGATTGCTACTTTATGATGTAGTTTGAAATCTGAAAGAACTATTCCCTCCTCATCTCTATTTCTTTTCATCATTTCCCTTGATATTCAAGACCTGTTGTTCTTTCAAAAAAATTTTTAAAAATCAAATTCTGTAATCTCTCTGATAATTTGATTGATATAGCATTAACAGTATAAATTAGCTTGTTATTTTCATTGCATTAGCATGGCCTAGACAGGAGCACTGAATATTCCTCTAGGTATTTAAATTGTTTTTTATTTCTTTAAGGAGCATTTTGTAATTGAATCTATATAAGTTTTTGTATGCTTTGGTAGTTGAATTCCCAGATTCTTTATAAATTTTGTAGTTATTTGAAATGAGATTTCCCTTTATATTTTTGCTCCTTGTGTTTTGCTCTTATTATATGAAAACATAATGTGGATTTTTAGGAATTTATTTGGTAGTATGCAACTTTGCTGAAACTATTGTTTTAGTGTCTTTGCTGATTCTCTAGGATTTTCTAAGTATACTATCTTATCACTGACAAATAGAGACATTACTATTTTTAATCTCTCTCATCTTATTGCTGTTGCTGACATTTCTAGTACTATATAAAATAGTGGTGGAGAGAGTGGGTATCCTCGCTTCACTCCCTTATTTATTGGGAAAAGTCGTGGTGTATTCTCATTGCACATGATGCTTACTTTTTATTTTAGATAGAAGCTTTTTATGATATGAAAAAAGGTCCTTCTATGCTTCTGCTTTGTAGGTTTATTTTTTAAGCAAAAAAGAGTATTGCACTTAGTGAAAGTTTTTTTTTTTTTTAGTATCTATAAAGATGAATATGTGGCTTTGAATATTATTTGGCTTTTGGATAATTTTGTATTAATTTTGTTGATTGTTTTCTTAATGTTGTACTATCCTTGAATCCCTGGTATAAATCCTACTCGGTCATAATGAATTATTTCTTGGATAAATTGCTGTATTCTGTTTGACAAGATTTTGTTTAAAATTTTTGAGTCAATATTAATTAATGACATTAGCCTATAGTTTTCTTTCTGTATTTTATCTTTCCCTGGTTTAAGTATTAGGATTATATTTGTCTCATAAAATGTTGCAGTGAGGTGCTTTCTTTCTAAATTTTTGAGAATAATATGCGAAAAATTGATGTAATTTTCTTTTAAACTTTGATAAAATTCTTCTGTGAATCCATCTGAACCAGAAGTTTTTCTTTGGTAATGCATTTATAGCTAGATCGCTTTCCTTTTCTGAGATTGGGTTATTTAAGACCACTATTTGGCTAATAGTTTGGGTATTTTATATTTTTGAAGGTATTCCTCAGGAATATTTTTTTGTGTGTGTTCTCACTTTTGTTAGCATATACCTGTGCATTATATGTTCAGATTATTATTTTTATTTCTTCTGGGTGTGTCATGATTTCACCTAGCTCCTATACTATTTTAAAATTTTCTGCCTCTCTTTAATCATATTAATTTAATCAAATTTCTTTGCTGCCATAATTTTAATTTCTCTTTTAAACCACCCAGAAACAGTGGTTTCATATTCTCCTCAAATTCCACATGGTCCTTTGTCTCAGTAAATGTTGGATCATTTTCCTTTGTTCTGCAGTATTTATTAACAGATACCTGAACTTATTTGCTAAGATCTGGAGGCCATATTTCTTTCTCCTTTTAGTGTTTTCTTTGTTGTTTGATCTGCTTATGTTCAACCTTTTTGAGTTTTCTTTTTCCAGAGATCTTTGGTTATTTCATTTTTTTCCCCTTTATTTTTGCCTGTTTTTCATTGTCTGACTCCTACCCCTCTGATGATGGTTTTCTTGGGGGCTTGATCTTGACAGATCTCAACCTTTTCCTATGTTGGGCAATTCATGATTCACCAACCTAAGTCTCTACCCAAGTGACTTTTGAAGGGACTCAGATCTTCCTGAATCCATGCCCAGGGCTCTATCCACTGAGCCATCTAACTACTTCTTGTACTGGTGCTGCAGGGTTGATTTCTGTAGTTTGGATCTTGGAGGCTTTGATTGGAAGATGGGGATTGGGTGTGTGTAGAATGTTGAGCTCTATTTCAGGTCTAGATAGGTGGTGCAGTGATTGGACCATCAGTGCAGCAATCAGGAGGACCTGAGTTCAAATCTCCCCTCAGACACTTGACACTCACTAGCTGTGTGACCTTGGGCAAGTCACTTAACCCCAATTGCCTCATCCTGGGTCATCTCCAGTCATTCTGATGAATATCTGGTCACTGGATTCAGATGGTTCTGGAGGAGAAGTGAGGCTGGTGACCTGCACAGCTCTCCCTCACTCAAAACAAAGTCAAGTACAAGTCATGTCATTTCTCTGATGGCATGGTCTTCTTCGGCAATGAAGGATGAACACACACAGGAGATACATGTCCTGCACCTTTCTGTTTCTGGTTGCAGGGATCTTCTGCAGCATCTACTACAACTTTCCCTACAGGATTCTGCCACAGAGAGCTGTCACAGCAGGAGGACTGTTGTGACTCTGGATGCCTGTCACTGATGGAGCCTGAAGTTAGGATTTCCACTGTATTGTAGAGAGAGAAGAGGGCCAGGATTGGGAGGGGGTGGATTGGGTTTTATTGTAAATCCCAGTGTTGGATCCTTGGATCAAATCCTTGGGTTGGTTAAGAGCAGGCTTGCTAGCAATAGTGTGTAAGGTGGGGGGAGGGAGGCTGAGTGAGTTCAGTGTAGACTTTGGTTCATGGATCTGCTTGCTCGTTTTAAACTTCTTTTGGATTGTGGGTGTCCTAAATCATGGACACAGCTGAAGTTGCTTTATCTTTGATGAATACTTTCTATTTTGGAGAAGTTTGAGAGATTAGGGGATCAGAGAAAATTCCTAGTCCTTCAATTTGTGGATCATATTACCTGGAACAAAATGAGATAATATTTATAAAGTAATTGGTGGACTTTAAAATGGTATATAAATGGTAGCTCTTATTATTATTAATCAACAGAGGATCATAAGCAGAAAGAAGAAAGAACAAAAGCTCAAAAAGAATATAAATCTCTCAACAAATATTATAATAAAAGGAAAAGTAAATCAATGGTGCCTATGAAGCTTAAATCCTGTGGACTCTTTAGGGAGCATGGAAACAGAAACTCCAGAATGGTTCAAGAGAGAAATAAAATTCATAAAAAAAGAAATTAGGAATGAACATAAGAATTAGAGTTCTAAACACAAAATTTTAAAACACAATCGGGGAGTTAGGTGGAACAGCACCAGCCCTGAAGTCAAGAGGACCTGACTTCAAATGTTACCTCAGATACTTACTAGTTATGTGATCCTGGTCAAGTCTGATCACCTCCAAGAACAAACAAACAAAAAACCCAACCACAATTAGGAGATTTTGAAATTTTGAATCAATACTAGATCATCTTTCTAAGGAAGTGATGGAGAGATAAGCAGATTTAGAACAGAAAAAATTCAAGAAGAAAATTTGGAAGAAAAAGAACAGAAGACAAGAAGAATTCTATACATGAATTCTATACAAGTAACTGACCTTGAAAACAGGATTTAGAGAGGTAACTTAAAGATCATAGGTTTCCTAGAAGAATATGACAAAATTCTGAATACTAAAATGAAGAAAATTATTTTTTCTCTTTTTCAGAAATATTTTGTCATTCAATGAAGCAATCCTTGATTTATTCCCCTGTTCACATTACACCCATATCCATACTTAAACTTATCTATCCCTCTTTTCAAGCTGTTTCACATAAATTTGGGTTTGGAATTGAAAAATTCTAAATCTAGGAGTTGGAATCTTCTCCTACTGCAATCTCATCATTTTAATTTTTTCATTTCATTTGCATTATGTCTTCTCAAATTTAGCTTTTATTTTTATGAATACAGGTAAATTTCAATTACTCCTGGATGGTAGATATGAGAAATCTTATAAATTATCCCAAATATAATATTACTGGTTTTAATCATGTCTTCCATAGAACTGTTTGCCATGGGAAAGATAAGTGGCCCAATGGACTAGCTAGAATTTCACCTTCAACTGTCACTTTATCCTCCATATGCCATTGCAGAGGTCATTGGGTAATATTTAACAAAATAAATAAAAATGCATCACAACATAGATAACATTACATTTAAAAATTACATTATTATGTGGCTATGTCCAAATTAGTGGCCCCATTTCCGTTTCAATTTGATACCACTCATTATTGTAATTAGTGTAGTGAGGCATGAGCAGAATAGGAAGCTCCTGAATTTTATAGCTAAGTTAGAGGCAGAGGAATGGTAGCATAGGATCAACAATTTAGGGACTGGAAGGAACTTAGAAAGCAAAGCCAATTCCCTCAGTTTACAGACAAGCCATTGTAGCACAGAGAGGTGTTATAAATCTAGGGTCACATGCATAGCAAGCATTTGAAGCTGGATTTGAACTTAGGTCTTCTTCAAGTCAAGTCCAATGCACTGTACTGCCAAGCAGTGTAAGTTGAAAAAAGACAAGATACGGTATGCTAACTATGAAACCATGTGAGGAGGCTTGGTGAACCTGTTTCTGAAAGTGCATGATGAGGTAAAATGGAAAAGTCTCCTCTCCTCTCCAATTTAGAGCATTCACATTTATTTACTCTGATTATTTTTGGTCAAAGAAATGAACTTTTGATTAGCTGCTGAGTCAGAACTGGATGTGCAATCAAAAGGCACTAAGTGGACAAAGTGAGTCTCAATGTGGTGTCTATACCTTTTAAGGAAAAACTAATTTAATTTGTACGAGGGAGAGGAGGAGTAAAGATATTATTTCTACCACACAATTACCTGCTGTCTCCACTTGGATTGACATGAAATCACAAATGCATGACCCTGATGTTGCTTTTGTCCCCACTATGTCTCTCCTGTTTTAGGTGAAAGAGTATAGCTGGATCTATAGTGGAAAATGGCAAAAGAAGTGCGAGCAAACTGAATTGGAAAGACATTCCCCAATGATGGCAGCAGTCTCAGCGGTTGTGTCTCCTTGTGACAGAGAGGAATAGTTACTGTGAACTTCAGAAAGACACTGACCTTCACACCACAGTGTGCCTAAGACAAGTTTCCTAAGGTAAACTTCATGAGGACTCTATAATGGAAAAAAAAACTTCTGGGATCAGGAGTCTGGAAGTACCCCTTGGCCACATTGTTTTTTTCTATATGCGTGCTTCATTACCATTGCATGTTAAGTTCAAGTCCTTTGTCTCCAGGGACTTAGTGTGTATTTCTAGAAGAGCATACCATAGGTTTTGGGAAAAATGCTTTGTAACAATTACCTTCCTATGAGACATTTGCAAATTATTTTGAAAACTCTAAAGCATCACATAGATGTCATTTTTGTTGTTGTTATGGTTACCTTTTCAGTAAATCTCTTTTCTAAGAGATTTCTACTGATTCACAAGAGGGAGCCCAATGGATAGTAACTTGTGAACAACAGTATTAGAAGATATCCATCAGGACTACCTCTAGAACCCTGAGGGGAGAAGTAGCTGGTTACCCTTTGAGGACACAACTCTAGTTGGGAACAGGAGTGGGGAAAGAAAGCCAACATGGGGTGCTATATTAAAATGTCACTTATTACTTATGATTTTTATCATTGTGATATATAAAGGATACATTTAATAACTTTTTTATACATTTGTTTATGAGTTTCCTGGGCCATGACCATGAACTTTTATGATACATGATAAATTTTTGTAAATATGCTAGACAAAGTTGAGAAATATGTATTTTCTGTTTCCCATTCTCTTGTATCTAACTCTTCTTAAATTTTTTCTAGAGGCTTAACTTCTCCTTCACTCCATCTCAATCATACACAAAAATCAACTTAAGAAATTAAGTGCCTACAATGTTCTACTATTTCTTTTTTTTTTATTTTTTTTTCTTTTTGTTCTACTATTTCTTGTTGTATCATTGAACTTTGGAAGTTCTGTTTGTTTCCTTCTATTTTTCAGAGTGTCCACTCCTTGGGGAAGATTTTCTATTGTCTGTTCTGAGTTGTTTATTCTTGTTCCATGTGTTCTCATTTCATTCTCTTTTCTTGGTTACATTCTTGCTTCATGTCTTCCATTCCTTCTTGAAGTCCTTGTGACTGATCTGTTTTTTTCTCTGAGGTCCTACTTGTAGTTATTACAGAGTCATTTTCTTCTTCTGGGATTTTTTTTGTGCTTCTCTTAACCCATAATATTTCTTTATTATATTTCATATTCTTCATTTATTTATATCTCTAACCTTACTTCTTTGAATTGGATTTTGTGCCAGGATCTGGCTCAGCCTTCTCCTTAGATGAAGTGGTTAGGTCCCATTGCAGTCCCAGACTAGGAACCAGTACTAGGTTCTGTCCATGCAGCAGTTCAGATGCCACTGCTTTGTAGTTTTGGATGGACTGTTTCCTGGTCCTACTTCCCTACTCTATATCTAAAACCAGGTATTTTCTGCTTCTGCAGCCCTGACCTAGGTCCCTGAGCTCCTTCTTGGACTAGACCTTCTCCACAGCTACAATTCACGCTTTCACTCTTTTAGCACAACCCCCAACCCTCAATGAATAGGACTAAACCCATATTCTGGTTCAGCAAAGACCAGGAATTCATATTAGTCTCAAAGCCCTTTTCTCCAAATGTGAGTATCCACAAACAATTCAGATTGTTTCCTGGTGAAGTCTTAGATAGTATAGAATTTTGTGTATTCCTTCTTTTAAAAATGTGTGTTTTATTTAGAACTCTTCTTTATTGCTTCTGAAGTGGTTATTAGGGACTTAGACTTGGCTGGAATATTTCCTATTGCCATCCTTCTGTGCATGTGTTTTTCCCTAACTTCAGAATAGCTATGAGGGAGTATATGAGGGATAAAAGAAGTAGATGGAATATTTTATCTCTAAATTAGCAAACAATGAAGACTGAGGACTATAGATTGAAACAGGAAAGTTAGGAGACCTTTGCAGCTGTCTAGGGGGACTTTCATGTACAGGGAAAGGTTGTATACAGGGAAAGTCTGGCTAACAAAAGAGCTAAAATGTGTTTACTACTCTGGAAGTCTTAGGGCCTGGAGTATCTGGCTATAAGAGAATCATAATACTTTCCTAAGGAAGATGACCTGGAAATGGGTGAAAGAAGCAGGTGATAAGGATACTTTCTGCATAATACAGAGCATAGAACAGCCTTGTTGAGATGCCAAAATACAAATGAATCATAAAGAAGAAATAATATTGGGAGGATCTTGTAGAGCAACAAATACTGAAGGGGAAAAAATGATGAGCACAGCAGGCTATTCAGGATTAAAGGTTCAAAAGACAATGGATGAAGAAACATAGAACACATAGCAACGATATGGAGGTAAAAACACAGATCTTACTTTTCATAAGTATTCTTGAGACAAATGGCCTGCTCAGGGTTGGATAATGAAGTGGGAGTGTGCCTCTCTGGAAACTTCAATTCTTTATCCATGTGGAGGAAGAGAGTTCAACCCCAGGGTTGCACTATAAGCCTAGAATAAGTCTCTTGAGAAAGTAGAGCTCACCATTAAGTGTGATTGCTTTACAAACCCTACATTCTCTTCCTGTGTATGTGTGGGTTGGATCAAGGTCAAGCCCAAGGGAGGTCTGAGATCATGGTCGAGGTTCCTGGGGGAAATGGGACTCATTAGACAGAAAAGTTCTTTGGGTCATTATAGCATTAATCTTCCTTCCCCAGCACCTGAACAGATGATGACTTCTAATATTAGTGAAGGATGTTTCTTCATGGTGAGAGTCATTTAATTACCACTTACAGGTTTAGTCCTACCCCAGATTTTGAGATAAATACCATGTCTAAGCAGGGGGAATTTAAGGAACTCCAAATACTAAACACCAGGTCATTCCCATTCTAAATTTGTATTCTGACTCTATTACTAAGTTTTTACAAATTTATTCCTTGTGATCAGAAAACAGCCCTATGTACCATTTCCAGTAATTGGACAGAGCAGACAATTAATAAGTTTTGATGGAATTGATTGTCTGATTTTTATCAATGATGGATCTCCCTAACACCAGCTTTCAGCCTTCCTGGACACTTATGTTGGACCTGGAGTCAGGAAGACCTGAGTTCATATTTAGCCTCAGTCATTTTCTAGCTCTGTGACCTAGGGCAAGTCAGTCAGCCTCTGCTTGCCCCATTTTCCTGAACTATAAAGTCGATGTGATAACAGCACTTACCTTGTAGGGTTGTTGTGAAGATCAGAGATAATATTTGTAAAGTGCTTAGAACAGTGTCTGGCATATAATAGGCACAACGTAAATGCTTATTTCCTTGTCTGTCTCCTGCCTATTTTAGGGTGCTGCTAAACTCTCCACGCTCGTTTGCTATGATATTTGCCTGTACCTCCTTGACAGTGACTGGACTTCCTCTTTTTGCCTATTCTTGTGAGTCTGTTTGCTCGATCAGTCTTGGTTCTCTCTCATCCTATTTGACCAATCATTGACTAAGCCTTAGTTATGAAAAAGATGAAGGCATTAACATAGAGAAAAATAAGTAAATAATTCTTTTTTTCAAGAATAATTAGAAATGAGAATTACTGAAAACATGAAAATTTCTCTAAAATAATGAAGAAAAATATAAGGCATATATTTTGATGTTTTTGTTGCCATTTGAATTAGGTAAAATAAATACAGATAATATGGCACCCTAAAGTTGATAATAGGATGACTTAGATATCTCCATTTTATGCTACCTTTAACTTAGTTTAATAAGATAGCTGCTAAGTACCATTGTTTTTATTGATTTGTGAGATGCTATTGCTCATAATTTTCTGTTATCCACCTCTGTAATATTTTGCAAATTAATTTGAACTCTAAGTTGGTGTTGCCTCTATCTGCTATATCTCTCCACTTGGCAAGGAGATCCAGTATTCATCCTTGCAAAAGTGATTGCAGCCAAAATTCTGGATTTTCAGATAACCTTCTTGAGATTGGCCTCTAAAATTAGCTAGGTTAATCCTCAAGTAGCAGATTAAGTCTGTCTCAGAGATCAAATTTAAACCTATTCTAGCTTGATAAAAACTTGCCAGAGCTTGTAATTTGCTGGTACAGACTTTGCAATTGCAATATTATCTCCATGAGGCAGCTAGGTGGTGCAGTGGAGAGATCACTGGTGCAGGAGTCAGGAGGACCTGAGTTCAAATCTCCCCTCAGACACTTGACACTCACTAGCTGTGTAACCTTGGGCAAGTCACTTAACCCCAATTGCCTCATCCTGGGTCATCTTCAGTCATCCTGATGAATATCTTGGTCACTGGATTCAGATGGCTCTGGAGGAGAAGTGAGGTTGGTGACCTGCACAGCCCTCCCTCACTCAAAACAAAGTCAGGTGCAAGTCATGTCATTATTTCTCTGATAGCATGGTCTTCTTTGGCAATGAAGGAGAAACATACTTATTATCTCCATGCCACCATGAATCATTAGAGTGGGGAGTTTTGGAGGATGGCACATTTATAGGACTTTATGTATCTATACATATATTTGTATGTATATATATATATATACATTTAGATAGATAGATATATGAATATGATTCTACTTTCCCACTAAATTTAATGATCATTTTGATATATATTGCCAGAGAGAAATTTGTTTCCCCAATTAAAATACTCAAATGGATATGTGAGCTCATTAATTCATTAAGTCCCAAATTATAAAATGCCTATTCTTATCTGTTTTAAGTAACTCTTATCTATGTTATTCCAAAAGTTCACTATTTGGAATCTACCTGATAAGCTAGATATTTCTATATGACCAATGCATTTTTTTCCTATTATGCCATTTTGTGATAACTTTTACTCTTTTACTTTTTACATGCAGAGTTCCTTGATGGTCATATGTTGAAGCATGGTCACAGTTCTCTATCCTATGTGCTACTTATTTATGATAAAAATAGTAGCTAACATTTATGTAGTGCTATGTGCTAGGCATTGTACTAAATGTTTTGCAATTATCTCATTTGATTCTCACAGTGATTTTGGGAGGTAGATTTTATTATTGCCCTCATTTTACAGATGAGGAAACCAAGGCAAATAGATTAAGTGCCTTGCCCAGGGCCATCCAGCTAATAAGTATCTAGTCTAGATTTGAACTCAGATCTCCCTCATTCTGTGCCTGGTACTTTATCTGTTCCACCTCGCTGTCCTAGTAATTTTTAGTTCTTTAGAGACAAATCTTGCTATATGATGAAGCTGGTGGAATATAAATATTTAGAAGTTTCATGTTTGCTTAAAAAAGATGCATGGTTTTATAAAATCTATGCAATTTCCCAAAAGCAATTTAGCCCTTTCTCTTCTTACTCATCTCTGTGCATTGATCATTGTCCATCTGTTTTGTATGTGCCAGATATATGTACTCCCGCTCTATAGGGAAGCCATGATGAAATCTGGAAAATAATCACTGAAAATCTACTTAGTCTTTCTTATGTGAAAATAGAAGCCAAATTCCCTTGAATGATTAGAGATCTCTTCTAGGAGATTTTGCATTATTTTTGGGTTTAAGGCAATCAGCACAGTGTTATCCACAAACATATATACATAGAATCCCTCTTTGACTAGGACTCTGAATTTGATATTCACAGAGGTGAACTCTTTTGGGAAGTATAGATATCCCTATTTTCTGCCTGACTTAATGTTTCATTCAAGAGTCTTTGAATCAACCTGACATAATTTGCTAATCATAATTTTAAATTCACTTAAGCATGAATTCTAGAATTATTTTATGCAGTTCTCTAAAATATCCCTTTAATGTTTGATTGGTATAGCATTAAAATGTAAATTAACTTGGGGATACTGTTATTTTCATTACATTGGCATGGACCATGAGCACTGAGTATCCTTACAGAAATTTAAATTCTTTTAGAATTTAGAACTCCTTAGAATTCTCTTTAGGAGAACTTTTAAATTTAATTTAATACAATTATTTGGTAGGTTTTGTAGATTAATTCCCAATTATTTTATGCATTTTGTAGATATTTTGGATGATTATTCTTTTTCTACTATTGGTCTTGGATTTTGTTATTAGTTTTCATAAATACTGCTTATTTTTGTGGGTTTATTTTATAGCTTACAACTTTGTTGAAGATATTGTCTCAATTAGTATCTTTGCTCTTTCCCTAATATTTTCTGAGGAAGCTAGTCATCTGCAAATAGGAATAATTTTTAATCTTTTCTTTGCCTATTTTTATACCTTTAATTTCTTTATCTTGTTTTACTTCTTTTGCTACCATTCCAGAACTATATCAAATAATAAGTGGTAGATTGGGCCTTCTTAAATCATTGGTATTGTACTGGGAATGCTTCTAGTATAACCACATTGTATGTAATGTTTGCTTTTTATTTTACATACATAGTTTTAAAAACTTTTAAAAATTAATTTATTTTAAACTTAATTATACAATAAGAAAAGAAAAAGAAGCATATTATAAACTTAAATACTAAAATTTAAACACAAAATGAGAAAAGAAAAAAAGCATTGCTATGTACACAGCAGAATGTGAGAGGATTCAAAATATAAAACAATAAATTCCCATTTCAAGAAAGCCTATACAATAAATATTACACATGGTGTTTAGAGCTGTTCATTTTTCCTTTGTTTCCTTTTAAGTTTTCTTTGGTCCTATGCTGGGCACTTTATATTTTGTTCTTTTTTTCTCTACCCTTTTTTCCAGGAAGGCTCCAATCAAGCATGGACACACACACAAACACACACACAGACCTATACACATACATACATATGCACACTTACATATACATATATATATATATATATATATATATATATACTTAGATATCTATAATCATATTCATATACAAGACATATATGTTCTTATATATCTATGTAAGACAATTTTATACTTGTCTTCTGTCTGAGTGTAGATAACATTTTCCTTGATAAGTCCAAGTCTTTTCATATTTTTCCAAGTCCACCAATTCATTTCCTACACCACAGAAATATTTACAACATTATGCTGACTAGTTATTTTAAATAGTCTAAAACTATTGGTTAATATGACTGACATATAGTGTAGTTTCCCCATTTTCCCCTTTTCATCAAATATATTTTAGCTTTAGCTTTGTCTGAGATCACAATTACTACCCCACTCTTTTCCTAATAAATTCTACTTCTTACCTTTATTTTATGTTTGCACGTATCTCTTATTTTCTATCCCTCCTGACTCTTCTACTTCTACCTGCTACCTTGCCCTCCTATTACTTAATGTACCCCCCCTAAAGATTCCTCCCTTATTCTCTCTCTCCCACCCTTTCCCTTTTCCTTCTTATTTCTATCTGAGTTTAGAAGACTTTTATAACCTTGCTAACATGTTATTTCCTCTTTATCCATTTCTGTTAATCTAGATACCTTCTCTATTCTCCCTGTTTATCTTATTCTCTCTTTCTTCTTTATAAATCTAGAAGGCTTTTATTCCCTTCTAAGTATATATAATGTTCTCTCTTTATCCCAGATATGATGTGAATAAGGTTCCCTCTAAAACTCCCTCCCTTATTCTCTCCCCCTCCCTATCCCCTTTGTCTTCTTTCTTTCTAAATTTTATGTATCTTGTTCTCTCTTTAACCCATTCCCAATGAGAATAGGGTTCCAAAACTACCAGTCCTTCTCCCCCAACTAATTTCTCTGTATCAATTCTTCCTTTTGCACCTCATTTGTATATTTGCTCTTTTTGCCTTTTCCTAGGTGATAGGAGTTTTTAGAATCACATCATATTCAGCTCTACCCCAATTTTTCTGTTGAACTACCCAATAATTAATCATAATCTTAGAGCTAAAGTTTACATTTCCTCATACAAAATTAAAGTCTGTCCTCATTGAGTCTTTGATGTTTACCTTACATTTATTTTGGGACTTGCATATCAAAATTTCTATTAAATTCAGGTCTTTTTGCAATAAAATCCAGAAAGTCTAGCAATTCATTGAATGTCCATTTTTTTCATGCAGGATTAGTTTTAACTTAATTATGATATTTTCAGTTATAACCCTAGTTCTTTTGCTCTTTGATATTCCAAGACCTGAAGATTTTGGCATAGCCACTGCTAGGCCTTGGGTCATTCTAATTGTGGTTTCACCCGTATTTGAATTGTTTTTTCCTTATTCCTCATAGTATTTTCTCCTTGAGTTGAGGGTTTTGTAATTTAGCTATGATATTCTTGTAGGTTTTCTGTGTAGAATCTCTTTCACGTGATGATTGGTGGAATTTTAAATTTTTACTTTCCTCTCTTGTTCTGACACTCCAGCACAATTTAGATAAATTATTTCTTGTGCTATTGTATCAAGATTCCTTTTTTCTTTTGATTGTAGCTTTCAGCTAGCTTGATTATGCTTATGTTTTTCCTTCTTGATCTGTTCTCCAGATCAGTTCTTTTTTTATGAGATGTTTCACATTCTCTTCTATTTTTTTCATTCTTTTTTTTTTTTGTTATTTCTTGGTCTCTTATAACTTCACTGGTTTCCTTTGCCTAATTCTAATTTTTTTCTCCATCTGTTTTTTCATTATTTTGTTTGTTTTCAGTGTTCTACAATCACTTCCATATATCTTAGATTTTTCCCCTCCCTTCCTCTTCTTTTCTCCTCCTTTCCTGAGACCACATGCTGTCTTATATAAGTTCACACATAACGTTCATATTAAATACATTTTCACCTTAGTCATGTTGAACAGAAGAATTAAAATGAATGGGAGAAACCATAAAACAAACCAAACCAAACATAATACAAAATAAAATGGTCTGCTTCATTCTACGATCCAATTCCATAGTTCTTTCTCTGGATGTGGAAGGTGTTTTGCCTTAAGAGTAGATTGAGAATTTTTTAGGTCCTTGCATTGCTGTGAAGGACGAAGTCTATCAGAACAAATTCTTGCACACCGTGGTTGTTGCTGTGTACAGAGTTCTCCTGCTTCTGCTCCTTTCACTCAGCATCAGTTCATATAAATCTTTCTAGGCTTCTCTGAAGTCTTCCTGTTCATTATTTCTTATAGGACAATAGTATTCCATGACATTCATATACCACAACTTGTTCAATCATTCCCCAATTGATGGACATCCCCTTGATTTCTAGGTTTTGGTCACCACAAAGAGAGCTGCTATAAATATTTTTGTACACGTGGAACCCTTTTCCACTTTTATGATCTCTTTGGGTTACAGACCTAGAAGCAATATTGCTGGGTCAAAGGGTATGCACATTTTTGTAGCTCTTTGGGTATAATTCCAAATTGCTCTCCTAAATGATTGGATCAGCTCACAGCTCCACCAACAATGAATTAGTGTTCCAACTTTCCCACATCTTCTCCAACATTTATCATCTTCCTGTTTTGTCATATTAGCCAATCTGATAGGTGTGATGTGGTACCTCAGAATTGTTTTGATTTGTATCTCTCTAATCGATAGTGATTTAGAGCATTTTTTCATATGACTATAGATAGCTTTAATTTTTTCTTCTGAAAACTATCTGTTTATATCCTGTGACCATCTATCAATTGGGGAATGACTTATATTCTTATAAATTTGACTCAATTCTCTATATATTTTAGAAATGAGGCCTTTATCACCGACTCTAATTGCAAAAATTTTTTCTCAGTTTTTTGCTTCCCTCCTAATCTTGATTGCATTGGGTTTGTTTGTGCAAAAACATTTCAATTTAATGTAATCAGAATTATCCATTTTGCACTTCATAATGTTCTCTATCTCTTGTTTGGCCAAAAATTTCTCTATTTCCATAAATCTGACAAATGCACTATTCCTTGCTCCCCTAATTTGTTTATAGTATCAACTTTTATACCTAGATCATATATCCATTTGGACTTTATTCTTGTGTATGTTGTCAGGCATTAGTCTAAGCCCAGTGTCTGCCACACTGTTACCCAGTTTTCCCAGCAATTTTTGTAGAACAGAGAGTTTTTATTCCAGAAACTGGAGTCATTGGGATTATCAAATAGTAGATTGCTGCATTCGTTGACTATTGTGTCTTGAGTACCTAACCTATTCCAATGGTCTACCCCTCTATTTCTTAGCCAGTACGAAGTGGTTTTTGATGATTTCTACTTCATAATACAATTTGAGGTCTGGTAGAGCTAGGTCACTTTCCCTAGCATTTCTGTTCATTAGTTCCCTTGATATTCTGGGCCTTTTGTTCTTCCAGATGAATTTTGATATTATTTTTTCTAGTTCTAGAAAATAATTGTCTGGTAATTTTGTATGGCACTGAATAAGTAAATTAATTAAGGTAGAATTGTCATTTTTATTATATTGGCTTTGCCTACCCAGAAGCAACTGATGTTTTTCCACTTACTTAGATATGACTTTATTTGTGTGAAAAATGTTTTGTAATTGTGTTCATATAGTCCCTGGGCTTGTTTTGGCAAGTAGACTCCCAGTTATTTTATAGTGTCTAATATAGCTTTAGATGGTATTTCTCTTTCTATTTTTTGCTTTGCTAGTAATATATAGAAATGCACATGATTTATGTGCATTTATTTTGTAACCTGCAACTTTGTCAAAGTTGCTTATTATTTCAAGTAATTTTTTACTTGATTCATTGAGATTCTCTAAGTATACCATCATATCATCTGCAAAGGGTGATGACTTAGTTTCTTCTTGCCTATTCTAATTCCTTTGATTCCTTTTTCTTCTCTTATTGTTACAACTAACATTTCTAGTACCATATTGTATAACAGTGGTGATAATGGATATCCTTATTTCACCCCTGATCTTATTGGAAATGCATCTAGCTTATCCCCATTGCATATAATGCTATGCTTTTAGGTAGATACTGCTTATTAGTTTATGAAAATTTCCATTTATTCCTATGCCCTCCAGTGTTTTCAATAGGAATGGGTGTTGTATTTTATCAAAAGCTTTTTCTGCATCTATTGAGATAATCATGTGGTTTCTGTTAGTTTTGTTATTGAGATGATCAATAACCCAATTGTAATTTTCAAGGAGTCTTTTTTTTTTCTTCCTTAATATTCTGGATCTCCTTTTCCAGTTGGTTACCTTTCTTTTCATAATCTTCTTGTTTTTTCTTGGATTGTTCTTTTAAAAAATTTTTTTCTTCAATCTCTTTCATTTGATTTTTAGTCTTTTTAAAGTTCTATGTATTCTTTTTGGACACAAGACAATTTGATCTTACTCTTTGGGGTAGGAGAGGCTTTTTCTGCTTCAGTCTTCTCCTCCAAAGATGAACTCCAGTCTTCTTTATTCTCACAGTAATTTTCTACAGTTGAATTCTTTCTCCTTTGCTTGCTCATTTAAACATTTAAAAAATAATTTGTAGCAGTTTGTAATTACCTCTAGTCTTGGGGCATTGGGGATGGTGCCTCTGACTTCAAGTTCTTTTTCAGTTCTCCCCTCTGGCCTGAAACTGAAACCAAAAACAATTTCTAGCTCTTTGCCACCACAAAGAGAATAGTTATACATATTTTAGAATATAGGGGTTCTTTTCTTTTTTTCCTATCATCTTTGAAAATAGACATTGTAGTGGAATTGTTGGGTCAAAGGGTACTGGCAGTTTAATAATTCCTGGATGTCATTCCAGATTGCTTTCCATAATGGCTGGATGAGTTCGCAGTTCCACCAACAGTGAATTTGTATCCCAATTTTTCCACTTCTCCAACATTTGTCATTTTTCCCTTCAATCATCTCAGCCAATTTGACAGTTGTAACTGATATCACAAGGATGTTTTAATATGCATAAATAATGATTTAGAACATTTTTTCATATGACTATGAATTGTTTTGATTTCTTTATCTAAAAACTGCTTGTTCATATCTTTTGATGATTTATCAATTGAGAAATGACTCATTCTTTTTATTTATTTATTCTGGATTTTGATTCTTTTTTTACTGCATTTATTTATTTATTAATTTTTAGATTTCGATGTTCACTTCCACAAAATTTTGAGTTCCAATTTTTCTCCCTATTTTTTCCCTCTCCCCACCCCATAATACCTTGCATTCTGATTACTCCTTCTCTTAATGTACCCTCCCTTCTATCACTCCCCATCCCTCCCTTATCCCCATCTTCACTCTTTTCTTGCAGTTTAAGACAAATTTCTATACCCCATTACCTGTGTTTCTTATTTCCCAGTTATATACAACAATAATTCTCAACATTAGTTTCTAATACTTCGAATTCCAACTACTTTCCCTTTCTTCCTCTCTACCCATCCCAATTGAGAAGGCAAATAATACAGTCGATATATGTGTTGTTTTGCAAAAGACTTCCATAGTAATCATGTTGTGTAATACTAACTATATTGCTCTCTATTCTACCCTGTCCCCCCCTTTTTTATTCTCTCATTTGACCTTGTCCCTTCCCAAAAGTGTTTACTTCTAGTTACTCCCTTCTCCCATTTTCCCTCCCTTCTATCATTCCTCTCACCCCACTTGTCCCCTCCTCCCCTACTTTCCTGTAGTATAAGATAGATTTTCATATCAATTTTAGTGAGCATGTTATTCCCACCTTAAGCCATATGTGAAGAAAGTAAGTTTCACTTTTCCCCTCTCCTCTTCTCCCTTTTCTCCTCCATTGAACAAGATTTTTCTTATCTCTTTTATGTGTTATAGCCTGACCCATTCCATTTTTCCTTTTCTCCTCCCAGTATTTTACTCCCTCACCTCTTAATTTTTATTTTACTTTTTTAATGGACATCATCTCTTCTGATTTAACTCAACCTGTACTATGTATATGTGTGTGTGTGTGTGTGTGTGTGTGTGTGTGTGTGTGTGTGAGTATAATCCCTCCACCTACCAAAATACTGAGAAAAGTCCATCTTTCCATGTAGGAATGTAAACAGTTCAGCTTTAGAAAGTTTTTTTTTTTATGATTTATCTTTCCTGTTTACCTTTTCATGCTTCTCCTGATTCTTGTGTTTGAAAAGTCAAACTTTCTATTCAGTTCTGGTCTTTTCATCATGAATGCTTGAAAGTCCTCTATATCACTGAATGACCATTTATTCTCTTGAAGTATTATACTCTGTTTTGCTGGGTAGGTGATTCTCGGCTTTCATCCCAGTTCCTTTGACTTCTGGAATTTCCTATTCCAAGCTCTTTGATTCCTTAATGTTGAAGCTGGCAGATCTTGTGTTATTCTGATTGTATTTCCACAATACTTGAATTTTTTCTTTCTTTCTTGACCTTGGAACTCTGGAATTTGACTATGATGTTCCTAGGAGTTTCTCTTTTTGGGTCTCTTTCAAGAGGTGATTGGTAGATTGTTTCAATATTTATTTTGCCCTCTGGTTCTAGAATATCAGGGCAGTTTGCCTTGATAATTTCATGGAAGATAATGTCTAGGCTCTTTTTTTGATCATGGTTTTCATGTAGTCTCATAATTTTTAAATTGTCTCTCTTAGATCTATTTTTCCAAGTCAGTTGTTTTTCCAATGAGATGTTTTACATTATCTTCTATTTTTTCAAACTTTTGCTTTCATTTTCTAACTTCTTGGTTTATCTCAGTCATTAGCTTCCCTGAACTCAATTCTCTCTTTTGAAGAACTATTTTGTTCAGTGAACTTTTGAACCTTCTTTTCCATTTGGCTAATTCTGCTTTTTAAGGCCTCCTTCTGCTCATTGGCTTTTTGGACCTCTTTCTCCAATTGAATTAGTCTCTTTTTAAAGGTGTTCTTTTCCTCAGTATTTTTTTGTTACTCCTTTAACAGGCTGCTGATGTGCTTTTCAAGCTCTTTTATGGCCTGAGCTCATTTCATATTCATTTTGGAGGTACTGAGGCAGAGGCCTTGACTTCCTCTGACAATATGCCTTGTTCTTCCTCATCTGAAAAGATGGAAGGAGACAACTGTTCAGCAAGAAATTAACCTTCCATGGTCTTATTTTTTTCACCTTTTTTGGGCATTTTCCCAGTCAGTTACTTGACTTCTGAATCCTTTCTCAAGTACTGTACTTGGATATACAAGGATGTACTCCTCCTCTTCCTGGTGCCATGCTCAAGGCTGAGATTCAGATCAGCTGCTCAACTCTCCCATGGGCTTTGGGTGGGGGTGGGGTTGCCACTGAGGGCTGAGGTTCAGATCAGCTGCTCAATTCCACCAAAGTCTTTAAGCTGAGATGCCTGGACAATGGACCCAGGCTCCTTTCACATAGCTGGTTGCTGCCCACTGGTGCTGCCACCTCTGCTGCCACCTGGGGCCAGTACTGAGTGAACCTCATTCCCCTCTCTCCCAGCTGGGAAAGACCTCCCACACTGACCTTTGGATCTTTCTTTGTCGCTTGTGTGTTGAGGGATCTGAGACCCTCCCTGCTGGGAATTCTGCCCCAGAGGTCTGTTCAGGTCCTGTTCCTCCTAGTGCCACGTGACCAGGCTGGGCTCTGCTCCACTCAATGTCCTGTGAGATAGACCTTTCCTGTTGGCCTTCCAGGTTACCTCTTTCACTCTGTTGTTCTGTGGCTTCTGCTGCTCTAGAATTTATGGAGAGTCATTTTTTTACAGGTATTTTGTGGGTTGTGGGGGAAGTGCTAGAGGATATGCATCTTTCTACTCTGCCATCTTGGCTCCACACCTATGACTCATATACTTATAGATTTTACAAAGTTCTTTATATATTTGAGATATGAGACCTTTATCTAAGAAATTGGTTATATAATCCCCTCCCCCCAATATTTTGCTTTTCTTCTGATCTTGGCTACATTTGTTTTATTTGTACAAAATCTTTTAAATTTAATATAATTAAAATTATTCATTTTACACCTTACTCTGCTCTCTATCTCTTATCTATTCATAAGTTGTTCTCCTATCCATAAATCTAATAAGCAATATGTTCCATGTTCCTCCAATTTTCTTATAATATCTCTACATTTAGGTCAGGTGTCCATTTTGATCTCATCTTGGTAAATGGAACTGCAACCCAGAACTCTGTATCGGCTGTAGAATTTCCAATCAACACCAATTATTTCCACTTGCAGCAAAGGTTCCCTTGTAATCTCTTTCTGAGCAGTTGTCTGACGATTTTACTCTCTCTGAATTGAGAGCTCCCGAAGCTGTTGCTGCTATTTCTGCTGCTACCACAGCTGTGTGCTCCAGACAGACCTCTACGAGACCTCTACATCAATGTCACTGCCTTCTCTTGCCTACCTCTTACATTTCCTTAGGTCAGTAAAATGTTTCCAAATTTTTGTTGGCTCTGCCACTCCAAAATTTGATTTGATTTGATAATAAAATATTATTTTAAATTTATTTGAAGGTGAATATGTGGAAAGTTCAGCTGAGTTGCTGCCCCTAATCTTGGGTGAAATAAAATTTTATATTAGAAACAGCCCACTTCAATGTTTTGTTTGCACATTTCTGAAATAAATTAATTTTATTTGCAACCGGATAAAACTGCTTTGAGTGTGAAAAATTCAACTAAAGATGAGTTTTTCTTGTTGTTTCTTAGTCTTAGTGATCAAGTCATACAAGTCAAGTTTTGTTCTGTATCCTTATTGGTTATTTAACTATGGCTATTTGAAGATAGAAATAGCAAAAGCAAGGTAAAAAATAAACCAAAAAACCCCTGAAATCTCTTTAAGCTCTAAAGATCACTCTAATATTATTTTAAATTGCAAAACAGATTGAGAGATATAAGAATCAAATAATGTTGGATGAAATGAGAACAAAACAGCACAAATTTGTGTTACCTGAATACTTTATTAAGACAACTCATGGACCAGAGTTACATCATGAGACAGTATTTTTTAACTAATTCAAGTTTAAGCATGTGTACAATTGACTTGATGAAAATAAATACTAAAAATTTACTTACATGAAATCAAAGCAATGATATCCAACATTCTTTCACAGTTCAGATGAGATAGATTTGATTTTGAAATGTCCCTGATGATCCTTCTGTATAAAATAATTCTCAGAATGGCTGTGTAACAGTTTGATTCCCATTCCACTCACTGCTTAGTGAGCATTAATAGACATCTGACCAAAAAGAATTGAACAGACTATCCAGAATTCACAACTCTGACATGTTTTAACTTAACACTGAGACTTGCATAAAAGAGAAACATGAAGAGATTTCATTTTGAGAGTTCTGCAAAGGTCAGGCCTTCACAAGGCCTTTTTTGTAAAAGTCAACCCCTGGCATCAGGTATCCTTTCCTCTCACTTGTGCTGCGGGAACACCTGGACATTTTTGGTAATTAGAATTTGTGAGAGCAGACGGAGATTAATGAAAACTGATTGATTTGTTGATGAGATTTGAAATGCTGGGGCTACCTGGGCACTGTGCTTTTTCTTAACTCCTGGCAAAGGTGTTAACTTATGAGAAATTATTTGTCAAGCACTTATTATCATGCCTGGCACATGGTAAGTTCTTAATAAATGATGTTTTCCTTCTTTCCCTACTCTTCCCCTCTTATCTTTGCTCAATGCTCCTTAATTCTCAGCTGAATTGTAAAATGTTTGAAATTGGTCCCACCTTCTCTCCTGCTCAATTTTTAGAGAAAGAAACTGAAGGAAAGAGAAGAGTCTGTCCCTTCTGGCTTTTAGTTCAAAGTTACTAGTGCTTACTTATGTTCCTGACTGGACCCCTCTGCATATGTCTAGCAGTTTTCCGTGCTCTTTTTATGTGATTAATGCTGATGTGAAAAGAGATTTGTGAAGAGATATTGATTTTTGTAATGGTGGCAGTGGTGGGGAGACTGGTCTATGGAGTTGACTAGCATGTGACGGAGTGAGAGAGAGTTGAAACCAATCAATCCATTTTAGCTTTGGTACTTCAATTAGGTGAGAACATATTTCAATCCTCCAGTCAATGAATTAATTTAAAGACTTTAGAGAATGAAAAGTCTTTGAAAATCATTGGATGAAATGAAATCATGCCAGACAGGAAGACTGGGAATAGACTGGGAAACTTTCTCATTACTCTGTGGATTATCTAAAAATTATAATGTGAGTTCAAAAGGGAGAAGAATTCCAGAAATTGAACTGCACTAATTCTGACACACCTCTGAGGAGCAAAGATAGGACTGAGTTGTGTTAAAGAAGGTGCTGAGAAGGGTCACTACAGGCAATGCAGAGCAGAAGATCCAGGCTGGGTAAGTCTCAAGAAAAGATAAACTATCACTACAGCTTTCTTTTCTGGTTCCTCTTCCCAATTACATGCAAAAACAATTTTTAACATACACTTTTTAAAATTTTGAGTTTCAAATTGTCTCCTTTGCTTCACAAATTCCTCATTGAGAAGGCAAGCAACTTGATATATTTTATACATGTGCAGTTGTGCAAAATCTATTTCCACCTTAGTAACGTTGTGAAAGAAAACATAGACCAAAAAGAACACCACAAGAAAATAACAAAGTTTTAAAAAGCATAATTTGATCTGTATTCAGTCTCCATCAGTTCTTTCTCTGGAGATAGATAGCATTTTTCATCATTGATCCTTTGGAATTGTCTTAAATCATTGTTTTGTTGAGAATATTGAATTCATTCACAGTTGATCATTGTACAGTATTGCTATTACTGTGAACAATGGTCTCCTGGTTTTGCTCATTTCACTTTGAATCAATTCATGAAAGTCTTTTCAGGTTTTTCTGAGAGCATCATAATCATCATTTCTTATAATATATTAGTGTTCCATCATAACTATGCATCATAATTTGTTCAGTCATTTCCCAATTGATAGGCATCCCCTCAATTTTCAATTCTTTGCCACCACAAAAAGAACTCCTATAAATATTATTTGAACATATAAGTCCTTTTCCTTTTTGTTTTTTCTTTCTTTGGCACACAGACCCAGTACTGATATTTCTGGGTCAACAGGTCTGCACAGATTTATAACTCTTTGGGCATAAGCCACATTATTCTCCAGAATGTTTAAATTAGGTCACAACTCCATTGACAATGCCTTAGTGACTCAAGTCCCCAAATTCCTTCCAATATTGTCATTTTCCTTTTCTGTCATATTAGCCAATCTGAAAGTTGTGAGAAAAACAACCTCAAAGTTATTTTTAACTTGCATTTGGAATATTTTTTCATATGACTATAGATAGCTTTGATTACTTTGTCTGAAAACTGCCTGTTCATATCCTTTGACCATCAATTGAGGAATGGCTTTTGCATGAGATAATTTATCCCATTCTATCTTTCCCTTTCTCCTTCTCCTAGTACATTCCTCTCTCACCCCTCAACTTTATTTTTAGATATCATCCCTTCATATTCAACTTACCCTGTGCCCTCTCTCTCTCTCTCTATTCCCTCCAACTACCCTAATACTGAGAAAGATCTCAAGTTACAAATACCATCTTTCCTTGTAGGAATGCAAACAGTTCAAGTATAATAAGTCCCTTATGATTTCTCTTTCCTGCTTACCTTTCCATGCTTCTCTTGAACCTTATATTTGAAAGTCAAATTTTCTATTCAGCTCTGGTCTTTTCATTAAGAATGATTGAAAGTCCTTTATCTCATTGAATTTCCATTTTTTCCCTGAAGGATTATACTAAGTTTTTCTGGGCAGGAGAGTCTTGATTCCAAGTCCTCTGACCCCTTAAAAGAGAAGCTGTTAAATCTTGTGTTGTCTTGATTGTGTTTTCGCAATACTTGAATTGTTTCTTTTTGTATGCTTGCAATATTTTCTCCTTGACCTAGAGACTTTGTAATTTGACTATAATATTCCCAGGAGTTTTCCTTTTGGGATAACTTTCATGAGGTGATTTGTGGATTCTTTCAATTTTTATTTACCCTCTGGTTCTAGAATATCAAGTTTTCCTTAGTAATTTCTTGAAAGATAATGTCTAGGCTCTTTTTTGATTATGGCTTTCATGGATGTAGTCTCCTAGATCTATTTTCTAAGTCAATTATTTTTCCAATGTGATTTCTCACATTGCCTTCTATTTTTTCATTCTTTTGGTTTTGTTTTATAATTTCTTGATTTCTCATAGAGTCGGTTTCCATTCGCTCCATTCTAATTGTGAATGAATTATTTTCTTCAGTGATCTTTTGGACCTCCTTTTCCATTTGGCTACTTCTGCTTTTTAAAGCACTCTTCTCCTTATTGACTTTTTGGACCTCTTTTGCCATTTAGTGTAGTCTATTTTAAGGTGTTATTTTCTTCACTATTTTTGTGATTATTTTTTTTGGCAAGCTGCTGACTCATTTTTAATGATTTTCTTGCATCACTCTCATTTCTCTTCCCAGTTTTTCCTCTACTTCTCCTATTTGATTTCCAAAATTCTTTTTGAACTCTTCCATTGCCTGTGACCAATTTATATTTTTCTTGAAGACTTTGCATGTAGGAGTTTTGACTATGCTGTCTTCTTCTGGTTGTATGTTTTCATCTTCTTTGTCACCAAAGTAATATTCTAGTCTGACTTTTTCCCTCTATTTGCTCACTTTCTCAGCCAATTATTGACTATTGGTTTTTGTCCTTAGTCTTTGAAGAGGACCATTCAGTTTTTAAGGTGTTATTTAACTCACTATTTTTTTTTGTTCCTCTACCAAGTTGTCTTTTACTGAGTTTGTATTTTGACCTTCCCTGCCAACACAGCAACTTTCTTTGATTGGGCTATTTTTTTTTGTTACTCATTTTTTAACCCATTTCTTGACTTTTAATTCTTTAATTTAATGTTAAAGTGAGGTTCTGCTCCTGGGATGGAGGGGGCACTATTACAAGATTCAGGGATTTATTGCTGCTGTTCTTGGGGTTCTGTAAGTTTTAAGTTGTTTCAAGGCGGTATCATCTAAGAAGTGTATTTACTACACTCCTGGCCTGTTTTCAGGTCTGTGAATGACCACAAGCATTCTTTTATGCCCTGGAACTGTGATCAGTGTCCCTACTCCCCTATTGCTACAAGCTCTGGTATGCTAGTGTTCCTTTTCACACTGGGACTGTGACCCAGATCTATGACATGGATTCATGTATGAGCAATAAAACAAAGTCTTATCCCCAATACCAGCAAAGATACTCCTGTATATGCCCTTAACCATCTGTTGAATGAGAAGTCATTAGAAGCTACCTCTGCCACAGTTGACTCAGTTGTCTCAAAAACCTGCTACTGGTTTGTTAGGGCCTGGTTTGTGCTGGTGCAGCCTGTGCTGGACTGTGATCCACTCTTACGCTAGTGCAAAAATTTTTTGTACATCTAAGTTATCTTGGGCTGAAAAATTGTTTCACCTCATCCTTTTGTTGGTTCTGCCACTCCAGAATTAGTTTTGATGCATTAGTTAAAGTTGTTTGGAAAGAATTTTGGAAGAGCTTAGGGGAATCCCTGCCTTTTTTATCTCAGCTCCCCACCAAAACATACTTAACTACATAGAAAAAAAGATTGATAAAAAAAGAAAATTGATAAAATCCAGTTCTAAAAATTAGGAAGTCATTAAATAATACAAACTGAAATTAGCACCAAATAAGAAATCCTAAAAACTAGAGGAGAAATAAATGTGAAAAGGAAAAGACTATAGAACTGGTAAAATTAAAATGCATCTTTGAAAAAATTTAGAGAATTAACAAACTTTTAGCTAAATTGGTTAAAAAAGAGGAAGAGAAATAAAATTTACTAAATTTAAAATTAATAAATGAAATCATAACAAAAAAGAAGAAAGAAAGAGAATGAACAGAATATAGTATAAAGTTATATATCCCAAAATGGAGACTGCAAGGAAAACAAAGAAGCACCTTCAAAAAAGATGAAATACCAAAATTAGCTGATCTTGAATAATACCATTACAGAAAAGGAAATCAAAGTAGTTATAAAGAGCTACTTGAGCTGAATGGATTTTCAGGCTAATTCTGTCAAACTTTTAAAGAACAATTATTATCTCTCTTACACAAATTATGTTTTAAATTGAGAAATAAAGTACTCTTCCAACTCATTTTATGAAACAAATAAAGTTCTAATTTCTAAATAAAGAAAACTGTAAGGCACAATCACTAATAATATCAGTTCAAAAATTTTAAACAAAAACTTGGCAAAAAGACTAAAGCAGTTTATCCAAAAATCATTCCTTATGGTGAATTTGGATTTACATGAGGGATGCAAAGATAGTTCAACATTAGGGAGTGATAGGATAAACATTTTTAAAGTGCCTGCCATGTGCCAGGCACTTAGTTAAGTACTTTATGAATATTATCTAGTTTGATTCTTACAGCAACTTTATGAGATAGTATCCTTATTTTACAGTTGAGAAAACTAAGACATTTGTTGTTCAGTTGTTTCAATTGTGTCTGACTATGACATAATTTGGGGTTTTCTTGGCATCCTTATTTTATAGTTGAGAAAACTAAGACATTTGTAGTTCAGTTGTTTCAATTGTGTCTGACTCTTTATGACATAATTTGGGGTTTTCTTGGCAAAGACACTGGAGTAGTTTGCCATTTTCTTGTCCAGCTCATTTTATAGATGAGGAACTGAGAAAAACAGGTTTGAATGACTTGCCTGAGTCACACAGGTAGTAAGTGTCTGAGGCTGGGCTTCAATTCAGGTCTTCTTGACTCCTGGCTCAGTGCTTTATCTACTATGGCATCTAGTTGCCATTAGAGAAATAATTAACACAATTATTTTAAAAAACATAAAAACACTTGATTATATCAACATGTATAAAATAGTTTTGATAAAGTACAACACTCATTTATACCAAAAGCACTTTAAATCAAAGGAATAGATGGATCTCTTTTTTATATTCTTTTAAAAAACCTATCTAAAATCAAATGTTATCATTACACACAATGGGGAAGCCTTAGGGGCTGTTCCAGTAAATACAGGAATAAAATGAAACTACCCCCTTTCTCTCTTTTAAAAGGCATAGTTATAAAAATGCTGGCAATAACAATCAGATGAGAAAGAAATTATAAAAACATAAAGAGAGGTAAAGAGGTAAAGAGTGTTAAAACTTTCTGATGACAAAATACTTAGAAAATCTTAGAGAATCAACAAGAAAAGTAACTGAAACAATCAATAGCTTCCACAAAGTAGCACTATACAAAATAAACCCACAAAAGTCAATAGAATTTACTAAACAGCAAAATCAGAAGGGAAAAACAGAAAAGGAAATTGTAATCAAAGTAACTATAAACTGCATAAAGTATCTTGGAGTCAATACTCCAAAGAATACTCAATATCTGTATAGAAACAGTGACAAGATGCTTTTCAGAAATACAGAAAAAAATGTTCATAGTTGGGTCATGCTAAGAATAAAAATGATAATTCTACATGAATTAACATATAAATTTAGTGTTATACTAATCAAATCAAGGGGCTCATAAAAAGAAATATTCTATGAAGACAGATCAATAACAGTATAATTCTTTGGCAAAAACATAATACATAGAACAAAAGGTAAAGTATGATAAAAAATTAGAAATGAATAAGAAGAGAATAATATTTGAGATATTAAGCTATATAATAAAGAAATAATAATTAAAGTTATGCAGTACTGATTAAAAATAGAAAAGCAGATCAATGGAACAGAAAGGAGAATTATTTAAATTCAAACCCACTATATACTAAACTAAAAAGCAATTATTTAGAAAATAATTCCTTTTTCTTGATAAAAATTGTTGGAAAAACTGGAAAGAAGCTTTTCGGAAAAAATATTTAAACTAATATTTTGTACCACATACCACATTAAATGATTTGAATATTAAAGTTCAAACCTTCACCATATGTTTGACATATCATAAAAGCAAATTTAGAAGAGGACCAGATTAGTTACCTCTCTCAATAGATGGAGTGTGAATTATTAACTAAACAAAAGCTAGATGTGGCTATAAATGACAAAATAAAAAGCTAAATGAAAATTTACAAAGCTTTTGCATAAACAAAATTAATGCATGTGGGATAAGAATAGCAGTTGTCAGATAGTGAAAAAAAATCTTTTTATGAAATAATTCCAATAATGTATCTGATGTTCAAGAGACATATGCACACACACATATATAGACACATGTTATATATGTATATTTTATAATATATTATAATGTACAATAACGTATAGTTAGTGGAATTGTGAATAGGTCAAGAAAGCAAATTGGATCTAGGTAAAGAGAATCACCTTATCAATGAACATTTATTAAGTGCCTATTATATGTCTAGCACTGTGCTAAGTGCTGGGGATACAAAGAAAGGCAAAAATTTCAAGGAGCTCATAGTCTTAATGGGGGAGAAAATATGCAAATAACTGTTTATGAACTATATTATATATATACACATATGTATATATATGTATGTATGTGTGTGTATGTATATATTAATAATGTGTGCATTTATATATTAATAGAGTATGTATGTGTATATACATATTAACAGAGACAAGGCATTAGAACTAAAGGAGGTTGGAATTGGGAAAACCTTTCTGTAGAAGATATGATTTTATTTGAGACTTGTAGGATGCCAAGGAAGCCAGGACAGGGAGATGAGGAGGGAAATTATTCTAGGCATGAGAGACAGCCAGTAAAAATGCCCGGAGTTGAGAAACATGGAATATCTTGTTTGAGGAACATTTAGGAGGCTAATTTCACTGGATTAAAGAGTACACAAGGTAAGGTGTAAGAAGACTGGAAATGTTGGGAGAGGGGACTTATGAATGGGTTGGAATGGCAAACAGAGAATTTTATATTTGAACCTGGAAGGGAAAGGGATCCACTGGATTTTATTGAATAGGTGAGTGACATGATCAGATCTGCTTTTTAGGAAAATTACTTTGACAGCTGGCTGAAGATGGAGTGGAATGAGGAAAGATGTGTTATGGTAATGTAAATGGGAAAATCTTTCCCATTCATTAGTAGGTCCATGGGACCTGTTTAGATTACATGGATGCCTAAGTCACATGAGGTGGGAGGACTTGCTGAATAGGTAGAATAGGAAGCATGGGAGCTGGGAGGAAGTTGGTCAGTCTAGTCAGAGCTGAAAGGACACAGGCAGGCAGGCACAGCTTAGGCTCCAGAGTGTTTGTGGGAAGGCCCCAGCAGGGCTGGGAGGCTTTGCCCCTTGTGGTGATAACCTGTATTGACTTCTTGGTTGCTATGATGGATTTTGCTTGTACTTTGCTTTCTGGTTCTGGAATTTGGCTTTCTGGTGTCTAAATTAATGTTTTCCTCCTGCCTTCTATGTAGAAAGTCTGTTATACTTTGTGGCTGAGAACTATGGCAGCATATTCATAGATACCACCAGTGCTGTGAATATTGCCTGGCGATATAGCTTGTTGAAGGGCAATCAACCCACAGACTATTTTAATAGTTCAGGTATAAGATGATGAGATCCTATGGTAGTAGGAGAGGAGAGAGCATACTAGAGAGTTGTTAGGCAGGTGAAATTGAAAGGACATGGCAATCAATTGTATGTGGGGAGGTGGTTGTGCTGGTGGTGGCGAGAAGGACAGAGGAATTAATTATCTTTGACTCAAAAATTCCTCAATTAAATATGGAAGTATTATCTTCCACTTAGTTCATATGATAGGTTTGCTGCCAAAATAAACCTATCACAATGCAGATATTATAGACTTGAAAAACTAGATTTCATTATGCTTAAGCACAAGTTCAGGAGGCAGAAAAATAACCCTGAACCAAGATTAGTTTCTGATAAAACTTTTATAGAGAAAATTATAACAGCAGAGAAATATACACATACATATATATTTATTTGCATATAGCAATCTTTTTGATTTCTTAGGCTAAAGGTCACATAGGCCTTGTCAAACAAATTCATTATCACAGGCTTCCATCGATTAATGTTGAACAGATTAAGTTAGAACAAATTAGTAAACAGATTACATTACAGATTTAAATATTCAGTTTGCAAAATCCTTCACTTACAAATCTATAAGGCCACATATTTTAAAAGTCACAATGGGCTAGTTGAGGGGAAGGCATTTACATGTCACAAAAATAGCCAAAATTTGGCATCAGGGAAATTTTTCTTCCTCTTCTTTCTTCTTCTCTTTTGGTTTCTCCTTTTAGGAATATATAAAGTCTTCCCTTAATATTATCATTCCATGAGTCAGGTTTTAGCCAGGTGAGGTTAATATTAATAGGAAATAGGTTTCAGTTATCCAAATGTTCCAGGAGGATTGACATAATAGAATTGAATAAAATGAAACAAAAAATTCTCATAATACTAATTATATGTTCCAAGAAGATCAATGATTAAACTAAAGTCCTCACATATACCAAAATATTTGTAATAGAACTTCTAGTAGCAACAAAAAATGGGAAATCATGTTGATGTCCATCTATTAGGGAATTACTAAAAAACTGTGATACATAAATATATTAGAATATTATTGTGCTGTAAGAAATTATGAAAATGATGAATATGCATAGGAAGACATGGATTGATACAAATTGAAATAAAGAGAACTAAGAAAACTGTATACACAGTGAACACAATGATATAAAAGGAAAGAATAACAAAAATTGAAACTAAGTGCTCTGAAATGATAGTGACTAAGCTTGATACCAAACAAGAGATATGCAAAGGTATCTCTATCTCTTATTTGAAGAGGTGGGGAATGTGGGTGTGGAACAACCAAATAGTTTTTTTTTTAAATGATGTTGGACAGTTTTTCAAAACTTTTAAAAAAATGCTTTTGTTGTAAGAAATCCCTTTATATGGAGGGAAGAAATCAGGAATACTTTGAAAATATAGATGATACAAAACAGAGAGGATGTCAATTAAATCTTATTTAAAATGTACTTTGGTTATGAGTTTCTATCAGCACATGTGAATTCCTCGAAAACCTTCAGATATGAGCTTCTGAGAGAAATAAGAATTAAGTGAATCTTAAAGAGATAAAGACTCTTCTTGTTTTGGAGAAGACCTTGGGAGAGGCAAAATGCGCACAGAGACACAGGGATGATTTGAGACTTTCTACTTGTATTTTCAGTGAAGGAGAGAGATAAAATAAAAGACTAGGAGAAGGGCCTAGAAACAGGGAGAGGCCTTCCTGTAGCCACCAGAATTCCCACATATCTGGAGCTAAGTGACTATTGCTGAACTGATGAGACAACTAATGAATGAAGACAGTAGGATTTTTGCTTGCATAAATCCAAGACTGAGAATTACCAGCTTTCTAGTTGATAGCCATGGACATCTTGAACTCATGGTGTAGTTTACTGGTCCATTTTTTGTTTTTTCTTCATAGCCTGGCAATCTACATATATTCATTTCTTTCAGTTCAGCCCTCTCTCACTCAAAAAACAAAGTCAAGTGCAAGTCATGTCATTATTTCTCTGATGGCATGGTCTTCTTTGGTAATGAAAGACAAACACATCATTACTAAAGATGAGCTGCTAGACTCTGTGATGATTTCACTGAGCAGCAGGTCCTTTAGATTTTTTATGAAATCTTCCATCACAGGTAAAGGAATCTGTCTTCCTGAAATGGTTGAAAGTCAATGCCTTTGATTTTGTGAATAGTTCTTCGGGCACATCCCATATTTTACTTATGGAGAAAGAAAATTTGTGTCATCTTGTTGAGCTGCTGTTTCTACTTACCCTTATATTCCTCCATCACTGGGGAAATCACCAAAGAAATTTCTCAGAATCTACTTCTAAGTCTGAAGAGTCAATACGCTGTCATATTCAATGTTGCTACTTGTCTTTCTTCTTCCCTTGGATGGTCCAAGTATGGATGTGTTGGTTTCCATTTTGTTGCTTGCATTATCCTGGTAGTATTTTGAAAAGATACAAATTGCTTCTAATCAGTGCTGACACTCAAGTGATGGTTGGTGGATCTGGACATATCAGGGCATAGCTTCTCCTTACCTTCTTGCTGACACCAACAATTTCCATATAAAATTTCAAACTCATTCTGGTATATCACAGATAAAAGCAATCTTTATCATTTGGTCCTCCAACTACATGTCTTTTCATAGTCCAGTGCTTTTCTTAAATATCTTGCACAGAATTGCTGAATTATTATGGTAATTTGAAATCCTCTACGTGGGATGGTAGAAAATTCCACTGTACAGTATATTCCATCTTCACCCTTTACTATTCCTTCTGAGTTCCTCAGGGTCTCACTAGAATAGATTCATAAGGAGATCATTTTCACCATTCCTTGAGTCCGGGGTGACCTCTTTTACTAACCCCATTTCCTTAGTGTTTGGAATTTAGTCTCTCCCAAACCAGCTTCATATATTTCTCTAGAATTTGGGAATTTTAATCATGTGTATTTTCAGGCTAGTTCTTGGGTTATTGGTCTGTTTGTGTTGCTTTGCTTTATAACAGTGTCTGGAATTGGAGGCAGCAGGAAACTTATTAATAGGACTTTCTTAGATGGCTTCCACCTTTATCTGGACGGCATCACCATTTTCCCGATTCCTACCTTCATTTGGCCCTAGTGTGATATTCCTTTACTTCTTTCCTTACTAAAGAATGATAGTCTCTTTTAATTTGCCCCTAGCAGATGCCACTTAAGAGGAAAACTTTTGATTTCAGAGCCACCCCAGCTCCCACTCCAAGGTAGTGATAATGGGAGGTCTTGGTTATTGATCCAGGGAATATTGAGAGGGTGGCAGTACAAAAAGAGTCTTGGTTAACCCCAACACCAGAATAAGTTGCATGCAAGTGGGTAATGGCTGCTTAGTTACCTTCCTTCAATGACCTTTATCCATAATGAGAATTGTAACTGCCCCAGAAATGTGGGCTTCTATTATGGTTCTCATTATGGTGCCTGGTACTGCTCCTATTCATCTTTGCCACTTTATATCAGAAGACTCACTGTGAAGTATAGAGATTTGACACCTACCAAAATACCTCCCAAATGGACCAGATCATTAAAATTCAGGATTTGGTGCTTCCAAAGGAGAGGGAAAAACTTGCAATTTCTGGTCTTTTTCTCCTCTTCATATTCAATTACTTCTTCTGATGACTGTTACATTACTTTTTATTTTTTGCTTTCTGTTTCAGTTTTTCTTTTTTCTATGTAGCAGGCATATAGAATGTGTCCCCACATGTGGAAGTTTAGGAGTCTTAGACCACACTCACTCAGAGGTCACCCAACCTTAACCTATGTTAACTTATATTTATTTATTTAATTTTTTATCATCTTGAGTGCTATAGTTATTGAGTAGGTATATTTGGATAATTCATTTCTTATTAACATATTTATAATTTCTTTTTCATCTCATCTTTCTCATCTAAGTTGTTACTCTACACCAGTTTAGAAATGATTCTCAAATTATCAAATCAACTTTTCTTAATAATTATTCTTATTTTTTGATTTAAATGTCAATTCCCAATGATTAAATAAATACAAATTATTAGAAATAACTTATTAAAAAATAAAATAGGAATAAAGTCATCATATATAATTATTTGCAATGTTTTCACTGTGTTGATCACAGAGTTACTTCAAACTTTCAGTATATTGCTGTATAACTTTGCTTCACTTATCTGGACACTCAGTATTATGCCATTTTATTTAGTCTAGATACTGATAAAAGTCTCTTAAGAATATTTTTAGTACTTTAGTACTTTTAGTACTTTAGAATATTTTTTGTCTTCTCTTCATAAGCACAGGAAACATTCTTCCTAAAATACACCATACTTGCCAATTCCTCGTAGACTCTTCAAAGAATATTCTTTGTAAAATTTCTTTATAATGTCATGGCTAAAACAGTTCCAAAAGATAGCCCCTTCTTATTGTTTTCCTCTACACATTGTTCATAAATTCTCATGGATCATTGGAAAAAATACCCAACTTTTCACTACTTCCATAGAAAAAAGTATTTAATATTCAGTTATTTTTTTCAAATGTCACTTCAAAATGTCCAGCACAAACTACTTCTGTCAAAATTCTATTTGAGCTGTGATTGGGATCTAAAAGCTTATAGCATCTGTTTTGTCTGAAAAAGACATTAAAAACTAGGAGAGTTATAATTGCACTAAGCTCCTCCTCCAATGTTCTATATCCCAGTCTTCTCACATCTCTGAGGTTAGAGTTGCCTATTATCAACCTAAAGTTATTTTTAGTGGTGGAAGATCCTTTATTAGACCATTAAGACCTTGTCAACAAGGGACATAGTAAAGTAGTAGTATTATCGACTTGGTTTCTGTCAAGTAACTTGAGTTAGTTTTTCCCTAAAAGGCAAAATCTATCCCTGAGACTTGATTGGTCTAAGATAGGAGTAAATGTTTAATGGCAGCCTCTCTGAAAACAAAAGAATATGTAGCATGGGAAAATTTAAAAGTTCATTTTGCATTATTGACATTTTCTCTATCATTTTCTTATGCCTAGACTTGTGGTATGAACCTCAAACAGAAATGGATCCCTGTAGGCTGTATATTGAAAATTAAGAATTAACATTTTCCCTATTTTATTATATTTTAATCTATTTTGTTAAACATTTCCCAATTAAATTTTAATCTAATTCAGGCCTTACTTAGGAATTTTACACCGGAGGCATGTGGCCTCTAGTCTATACAGTCAACAAAACGACAAGTTAAGCCCTAATTTGTGGTGTTTGCTGATTTCCAGGGCTTGCACTGAAAATTTCACAATCAGTTCTGGAGAGCTGGTATGAGCCTTGGTTTAGAGAATCTGTTGTTGTAGCTTTGTGGTCACCTAAACCTCAAGAACCTCAGCTCAGGAGATATTTGATACCCAGACACACTGACTTATGGAGAGGAAGGAGTCTCTATGTACCTGAATCAGAGTTGTATTTTTGCTGAATAGCCATTCTATAGAACTGCTAAATAAGCTTCCTTTTCGTTAGATATTAGATGGTCTACAAGTATCTCCCTATGTTCCATTTCTAAGCCATGACCTTTCTGACTGGCTTGAATGAGGCCTGGTCTAGAACATGAAACTAGCTTCTCTTATGGGGAACCAAGAGAAGTAGTTACATGCTGTGATCAAAAGGGATTATAGACTGCGCAGTACTTTTACTTTATGTTTTGATCTTAAGATACAATGACATGCACTAAAACAAGTTTAATAGGCAATTAAATTTTATTACTACAAATAGTGTAAGTTAGCAAGTGTATACATATAAACACATCAGATAATAGTTAAGACAGAATAGAAAAAGAAAAAAAAATATATATCCCCAGGCTAGTCTGAGCATCAACACCTAATGACCAGGGGTGGGGTTGTGGGGGGAAGCGGGAAGTTAGCAAGGATCTTGACTGGGAGAGCAGAAGCAGACGTCGCCACTTCTGCTGCAAAGACCTCCAAAGATCCTTCTCCTACTCAGTCTCCTTGTACATGTAACTTCAGGGAAAAGAGGACCGTTAGAGCACAGAAAGAACTCTGGTCAAAAGTTCCAGTTGTTGACTTTGATGTATGTGCCCAAGGACCAGTCAGGTCCTTGAACACAGACACCTCCTCCCTTAAGGAGTTTTATGACTCTTAAGATAAAGGTCTCTTCGCCCTGGCTACATGGTTCATTAATTTTTATGTGCTGCTTCCCCTGGCACTCACAGTTAAGCATATCAACTTTAAGTTGCATTACTAATGTTAGGTCATGAGGTGGTCATGCAAAGGGCTGGGGAGAATCTCCTCAGTCTCCCCTCCCACATATATCCAGGTGATTATACTAGAGGTTGCCCATTTAAAATGCTGTTATGTCCTGCTCTTAATGACCCTATTTGGGGTTTTCTTGGCAAAAGGTCCAGCAAGCATTCTCTTCACTGTACCACCTTACTGCCTCAAAGTAAAGTGTACCTGACACATAGGTTTATGGTAGCAGAGCAGATAGAGTGCTGGGCCTGGAGTTAGGAAGACTCGTCTTCTTGAGTTCAAATCTGGCCTTAGACACTTACTAGCTGTGTGACCTTGGACAAGTCATTTAACCCTGTTTGCCTCAGTTGCTCATCTGTAAAATGAGCTGGAGAAGGAAATGGCAAAGCGCTCCAGCATCTTTGCTAAGACATCTCCAAATGGGGTTATGAAGCATTGGACACAACTGAAAAAGTCTGAGCAACAAAACTGATGTACATGTTGATTAGTGCATGCTTTGAGCTATTTCTACCTTTTATTATTTTGCCATGTTTATTTGCTTATTGCTAGTGCCATGTATGTAGTATGGTAACATCTGTCTCCTACTCACGCACTGTTTTTTGGTTGTTGTTTGTTTGTATTTTCACTAATGATTATGCTTATTTTTAGGCCTCTTCATATTTTGTAGCTAGCTAGCTTCATTTTGCTTTGTTTATTTATTTTTCTCTCTATTTGCTGTTCATGATTATTTACTTATGTATTATGGATGTATGTATACTCTTAGGTGTGCATATATTATATCTTGCATGCAATTTAGACATTTAGTTTCTGAAGTACCCTGTCAAGTGATGCTTTGTATTGTGCTATGGCTTTTGCACATATTGGTAATGAGCATTTGCCAAGAAGAGTGCTGTAGGACAATTAACTGCGATGCTAGGAAAATCACTCTTGTTATTTTTAAAGTGTTGATGTTTGCTGCTTACTTGCAGATTACAAGCATGCCCGGGCTGATTTTTGCAAGGGACTGCAACATTTCTGGCTTGGAGAAGCACAATCACTGCCCAGGGAGCATTGCCATAGAGATGTCAGACTCCAGTCTTAGAATTTACCAGTTTGGTTAATTTTTTAACTTGGCATTTGAGACTTACAGGAAAGAGAATCAGGAATTTTCCATCTTGTGAGCCATGAGAAAGCATAGGGCCTGATCAAGGAATGTTCCCTATAATGAGTCTTCTTTCCCTTCTAAACTGTGCTTCTTGCATAGCGGGACTCTTGCAGACTACTGCTGCAGAACAATGGCAGAAGAATTGATGGGACAGAAGTGAACTATACCTGATGGGCATGTTGGTGAAAATAAATACTGAAAATACTTAGGCACTGTGCTTCTCACCAAGTATGAGGGAGATGGTATCCTTAATTCTCCTTATCAAAGCCCCTTAATTCTCAGCTGAACTGCTCACCTTTGGTCCCATTTGCTTGCTGTTCAGTTTGGGAAGGAAAAGAAGGAAGGACAAAGGGTTATCTCTCCTAATTGCTAACCAAAAGGGGTCAGTTCTCCTTTTTATCGTAACTTCCTGGTTGTGCCCCATCTGCATTCTTCTGTGTATTCATGTGTCTCACAAATGTAAAACTTGACAGACAAATACAGCAAATCCTTATTTGAGTGATTAGTACTTGTATAGAGATTTGGGAAGAGGTTGTGATCCTTTGAAGAGATGGGAAACATCATCTCTCAGTGTGGGTTGAGTGATAGGGGATGTAGACATGGATCTCATTCCGCAAGAGAGAGGTATCAAAATTATACTCCATAAACACACTACAAGCTGCTCATAAATAAGAGAACATGTAAACATACCTCATAAGTTACAACTCCTAGACCTAGGTTAGCAAAGGGGAAGGAAATAAATCATTCATAAATAGCCTACTTTATTCCAGACACTGAACTGCTATTGAAATTAGTATCTCATTTTATCCTCATAATATTGCCTTAGGAACTATGTACTATGATCATTCCCATTTTACAGATGAGCACACTTGCCCAGCATCACACAGCTAGTGTCAGAAGCTGAATATGAGCTCAGATTTTCCTGAGTCTAGTCCCAGCACTCTATCCACTATACCATTAGAAATGAAAGAAGGATGTGATAGAAAAGAAAGCTGAGAAGAAAAAAAAAGTATAATAAGTCTCAACTAGCACCTTTAAAAAAAATCTAGTACTCTGGTCAAATCAATTCACCCATTAAACCAATAAAGAAAAAAATGATACCAAATCTTGGGCGAAGCTGCAAACTGAAATGAATCCTTGCTCTTTGGATTCCTTATTTCCTAAATTATAGGTTCAAACTTTGGATGCAATGAAGTTCATATAGGAGGATGTTTGGATTCATTTTTAATCTTCTTTTATAATAAGAAGATCTCCGAACACTAGGAAGTATGAGAATGCATTAAATTGCCCTTTTAATGAAAGCACTATCAGCTCCATCAGCCCCATAAAATATAATACATTTTCACTCTCATCTTAACCACTCCCCTTTCAACTACAGAAACACACATATTGATTCTAGAATTTGGTAATAACTTTCTTCTAACTCTCAGCTAATGAACACAGACTGGATAGCTAGCTACTTTGTACATTCATGACCCTAAATGAGGCTTAAAATATGGCCCTTTACACTCAGTATTATTTGGAGAGAAAAGTATCCTGGGCAGATGTCTCTTCCATGGTTTATAAGAATATGTGATACTATCCTCACTTTTCACAGTTAAACCCTCAAAATCTGGGAAATTGACAAAGAAACCCAAACGTGAAAAGCATTCATTAAAAGATGTAACTAGCAATGATCTGTGCTGTTTTGTTTCAGTCTCCTTTATACTTCTGAAAACAGGAAAGCCTCCTGTCATGCAGGCTCAGGGATTCTCAGGGCCCGATAAAGGTTAGTGACATTTTCAATTCATGTTTGGTTTCATTCTTCCAATCATGAACCTCATGTCAGCCCAAGAAACCAGCTGAGCTTAATCCATAACCTTTTACATGTAAAACATTAACCTACACTTGTTCTGTTGTCTTTTTGATGTAATACAAAAGAAGGGAAAGAAAAGAGACCTCTATAATATACATGATAAAAACGTTGCTAAATGTGAAGGTTGGAATAACCGATGGCACACAGTTCCATGGGTAAAAAACAGTGCATAGTTTGAAACCTATTTTATTACAGATTGACATCACACATTGTAGTCCTAGATAGATTTCCCTATAGCTACTAGTGTAGAAAACAATAGTAAAAAAGCTATTACTTTAAAGTTTTCTGGTTTCCTTGTTAATTTATGTTCTGTGTACCTAAATGCAAGTAGTTAATATTTTAACCATGCATGTGCAACACCAAAAATATTAGGGGGAAAATTGTTTGCTTACCTTATAATTTAATTAAATTAATTTTCTGTGGAATGGTCTTACTAGGTTAAAAAGACAAGTTGCTATGATTTGTCAGAAATACTGGTCCTCATGTTAGATGATGCAAGGAAGACAAGCGCCACCATGAGCTGCTGCCACAATTTATGCCCACAGTCCCTTCAGAAACAGTAATTCAAACTCACTCCATATAATAGTAATCTTTTGAACTATGTCATATAGTGTTCCCAAACAGTGCTGGTTAATAATTGTGGCCCTAGACTGAATAAACTGGCTGAATTTGAGTTTACACTATTCAACAAACCCTCAAAGTGACTGTACACACTGACAACAGTGTGTTCAGGGCAACTGATAAGTTCATCCATAAGTAGCATTCTAACAAACTGTGAGTTTGCCATAGGCACGTAAGCACATGTCTAAAATTTAATTATCCTCTTTGGATCTCTTCTTGAAACCACTGTGGTATTCAATAGCTTGAATAGCAGAGACACTAGAAAATGAGTTAAGATGGAAGATAAAGAAAACCGTATTTAGTGATAGTACAAAGAGAAGTTAGGTATGAGTAGCTAATGTCCAATGCAAGTACAAAGTTGATATCTGAAGACATGAATGAAGCAGAACAAGAAGAATATTTTTTCAAAAATAGAATTTCTTTGGTTCTAGATATATTTTTCTCATCTGAGGAAGAAAGCTGTTTCTATCAACATAATGAAAATCAGGAAGTAGAAGTCTTTCTACATAAACAAAGTTAGGAAAAATGCTGATGGAAGGTGTTTACAGTTTTCTTCAGTGGCTCTCCTGACATATTCATATAACAATCAGAAATATTTAATATACTATTTACTGAACATATGAAATGTTTAGAATGCAATCTGAAGTCTGTAGGAATATCAAGTAAACAGGGTAGAATGAGCTAGGGACCCTGGTCTTTAATGTATCATTTATTTCATTAAATCTAATCACCCCATTATTATAAACATTATTATATTCATATTTGTTTCATCTCAAACTAATTTGATAGAATTTTGTGCCTTTGCTATTATCTGATACAATTAGCTCTCATTAGTTCATATTTCACTCATTTTCTCCTGACTGATTACACTACATACTGATACTTAGTAATATCAATATGTAATGTAATCAGTCAGGAGTAAAATGTTGATACAGTGTCTCTAAAACTATCACATTTATCATTCTGATTGTCTTCAAAGTACCAATATTCTTCCTATAATTTGTCTTAATAATGTAAAATTTGGTATTAATAATGAAAGTTTTACTGCCACTTACTGACACATTGATTAAGTAGCATTAACTAATTAGAAACTTCAAACTATTAATAAATTTCAGAAAGCAAATTATCATTTCTCCAATGTAGTCTTCAAATCACAGAAAATAAAATAGATTGACTTTTTGCTTTTTCTTCTGAATTTCTTCAGCTTTTTTCCTGAATTGAGAACTTACATTTACCCCTCTTCCTTTGGTTTTCTTTCTTTCTTTCATTCTCCTTTCATTCTTTCATTCATTTTTTCTCTTTCTCTCTCTTTCATTATTCCTTCCTTTTTCTTTTTCTTTCTTTCTTTCTCTCTCTCTCTCTCTCTCTCTCTCTCTCTCTCTCTCTCTCTCTCTCTCCCTCCCTCCCTACTCCCCCTTCTTGTTTTATTATTAGAGTCTTCCTCCTGTATCCACATGGAGCGCTTCAGGGAAGCAAGAATACACTGTGCATTCTTTGTAAAAGAGGTGAAGAGGTTACTCCAATTGTGCTACTGTTAATTTGCCCTTTGAGCATCTACAGCAGGAGTCTATAAATGACAAAGAGCAAAGCATAGAGAGTTGTCTATCAGATTATTACATCAGAAATGCTAAAGACTAAAAGAAAAGGGTAAAAGGCTTTTTGTAACCAATTTGATGTAATCTACTGAGCTTTCATTGGGGGCCATTTGTAAGTGCCCTGCTAGTTTACTCAAATAAAATACATACAGAGGTCCTACATTCTCTTCTTAAGACAGAGTATTTTATTGCTGTTACTTAGGTTGTGAATTTGTACATACATTCAAAAATACAACACTTGCTGTCTCCCCCTCTCCTCCCAACCAAGTATTAAGCCCCTTGGTTTTCCACTAAATTACAGATCATTCTGGGAGAAATAATGGCACAACAGATTCAACTGTATTATTCCTGGGAGATTAGCTCCTAGACAACAAGCTGGTCTTGAGCGAGATCATAAGGTTTGGAGGAAAAAAAATACTGAACACAAAAAATTGTAAAGCAGCAAATGGCTTAATGGTTTTGATTTTTGAAAAGTTAGAAACAAGAATCATTTAAAAAAATAAAAAAAGAGAACAGATCCATATTAGTTTTGCCAAGCGGAATTCAATCTCAAAAAATGACAGAAGACATTTAAATACCAGAGTTACTATAATAATCTCCATTTGAATCATGGCTTCTCTGAACTAGGTTAAGCCTTTAGACAGAAACTAATTGCTGCAAACACTAATTTTCAAGTCTCTTTTGTTTCCCTTTGCAGGCACCTCTGGACACAGAAGGTACCCAATTAGTAGAATTCATGGTCCTGATTGTGTATTGTAGGGCTAGTGTCTGAGCTGTATAAACACTGTTGATTACTATCCCACTGTAATGGCTGATTTTCTGATTACTTAATAAGGCCATCTATTCTGCATCAGGGCCTGGCAAAGCTGTTGGTGAAATCAGTTAGGTCATTTTTTTTTCTCATCTGAGTAGCAGGAGGAGTCTGTGATGGTAGCAGTTGACTAAAAACATAATTACAGGCTATTTAATCACATCTGTTTCCCCACTTAACATTGTTCTTTCAAGTTAGACAGAGTTAAGTAAATTGAAAGGACAATAATGGCAAAAAACCACAAAAAATTACTCTGACATGGTTAAAACTCTAGGGTTTTGGTATAATTGTAGAAAACAGTTTGAAGTGATTTTTTTTGAAGTTACTAATTTTTATTAGCTTCTATGTACATATTGAGAATGTTTGGTTATTATAAGTGTTTTTATTTTCATTTTTCAGAGATTCCATGTTATGTAAATATCTTTGTGTCACAAGTCTGCTTTTATATTAAGAGTCCTACAGAGATGACATTGTTTATTAGAATAATTTTTATGTACTCTTCCAGTATTATAATTACAAGTTTAATAATTCCTTTCTTATTTTGTGATTAATAACTAATCCTATATTTTACTAAATAGTGTTGTGTCAGTAGACAAGGCCAAGTAAGAATCTCACCAAAGGGCACTTCAGTTCATTCTGAGCTGCCTCCTTTTTGTCTCTGACTACCATACCTGGAATTTGTCAATAACACGAAACTGCACAGTAGTCAAAGGAATGGAACTCAAAGACATTTACATAGCTTGAAACTGCCAGTAGGCATGGAGTCCATGTTTAATCACATTGAACAGGCCAATGAATCCATGTGGGGCTGTAAATCAGCATAAAAGAAAGGTGATGGGATGTAAAACTCCAGATATTTCATATTAACCTTTAATACATCTTCTTGCATAATTCTGTTTAATGTGTTCATTTTTATTCAAATGAGTCATACTGTACAGCACAATGTAGACATTCTGGATTAACTGCCAGCAGAAGGAGGTTTATAACAGAAGACCTTGCTAAAATCCCAGATTGCTTGAAAAAATTTTTGGAGTACTAGAGAATGTTCTTTAGGAGTCAGTCCTTGAGAATTCAGGTTATTTCTTTTTGTATAGGCTAGTTTTCTTCCCTAAATATGTTGTTCAGAAGGGGAATTTGAATCTCACATAAAAAACTTGTATTTAGAATATCTATTAAAATGTGAGAATTCTACATGAACACAGCTAGATTAATGAATCTAAGCATATCCAAGCTGGTAAAATGGGTAATCTAAAATAGTTTAAATGCTCTTAAAATATTAAATGATTTTTATTGCTTTAAACTAGGTAAAAAGTATAGTAGGAATTTTGTAGCCAATGACATAAAGTAAGATTGTTATGAATATAAAAAAGGGACTAGACAGTGAGAGTCAAATCCTCCAAGCATGCAAAATTTTCTCTGTCTGGTACTAACTCATAAGGAGGTTTGTGGAGCCTATACCCAAGATAGATGACAGTGTGCAATATATGAATCCCATCCTCCACTTTAGACAATGCCCCTGTGTTTTGTGACTTTTTCCTGTCTGCTTACTGCAAGATGAAGCAAGCAAGAGAGCAACTTGTCTATTTGTTATGCCAAAATTTGGAGTGAATTCAGTGGCAGGAATGTTTGGAGAAGCCACTTTAAATTTGAGCCCACTCTCCGTAGAGAAGAAAATGGAAGAGGGACAGCTACATTCTTACTTTGGGGAAATGCATTTATTCCTGTTATATATTCCCAGTAAGTAATCCTTGGTGAAAGCCAATTAATTTTAATTGCTTATTAATAATATCAAAGAAATATCAACTGGTGAAATGATACTAGGAATATATATATATATATATCTAAACACACACATACATACACACACACTATCTAGCATTGGCAAATGATATGAGGGCAGTAATCACTGCTAATATATATTAGGGGAGAACATATTTAAATCAGGGTTTGATGCAATAGCAATAGAAGAACCCCACTGCTCATTTAGGGGTACTTCTAGAAATTTGAGGAGGATATGTAAGCAGCTGCATTCAGGTGCCTGGGTCTGCTAGTGCATGTGTAATTTGGGAGAATAAATTTATAGTCCTGCTACACTATTTAATAAATATGATGTGGGCTTGCCCTTGCCCACTGGGACAATGACATAGAAGTCTTGTGTTTGTCCTTCATTGCCAAAGAAGACCATGCCATCAGAAAAATAATGACATGACTTGCACTTGACTTTGTTTTGAGTGAGGGAAATCTGTGTAGATCACCAGCCTCACTTCTCCTCCAGAGAGAATCCAGTGACCAGATATTCATCAGGATGACTGGAGATGACCCAAAATGAGGCAGTTGCAGTTAAGCGACTTGGCCAAGATCACACAGTGAGTGTCAAGTCTTTGAGGTGAGATTTGAACTCAGGTCTTCCTGACTGCTGCACTGGTGCTCTATCCACTGCATCACCTAGCTGCTCCTACACAACTAACTACTTGCTAGTTGAATAGTTTACCTAGCATTTCCCAAGTTCCTATGGCTTTAATCTTGATCATGGGTAGATTTTTGGGAAAAAGGAGAAAGACATGATGAATATCTTTAGGAGGGACATGATGCAGATCTGATGGAGAGACATAATGAAATGTGTAAATATGGAGGCACTCTGATGGTCAAGAGAAGGGACAGTGAGGTATTCAGATTGTGGGCCCAGAATCATAATGGACCTGTACTACTGACCCAGGGATAATAAGCCCAAAGTAGCAATGGTGATGCTTTTGCCAATCTTTTATTCCTCCAAAGAGAAGCCTACTTTCCTTATTTACCTACCAATCTCATCACTTTCTGTTTTTCCTTTCTTGTTTTCTAGCTCCTTCAAACACCATTAACAATTAGTATTTTCCTTTCTAATTTTGTGTTTATACTATTTAACTGATTATTCTTTATTTTTAAAACTTGTCAGCCATTTGTTTTGGATATTTAATTCCACAGAAAGGGATAGAGCAAGGGAGGATCCAATTTCTTTGTGAGTAGGGGTAGGTGACTGTTTTCCTCTCAGTACAAGGTGGGAGGGAGGAAGAGAAAGAAGGAGGGGGAGAATTATATATTTTCATAATTCTGCAGATTACCTGAACCTAGTTTGAATGGTAGACTTATTTTTCTCATAATTACCAGTTAACCATGGGAACTGCTAACACTGATGCTCAGAATAGCCCTACCCAAAGGATAAGGAGTGAAAATTTCACACCTGTTTCCATTGGTCTGAACTCAAGGACTCCATCTGTGCAGGTGCCCTATCTAGCTGGGTGGTCAGCATCTGAAGCTTTAAAGACTGAACCGTCCATACCCTTCCTCAAACTCCCCCTGGTGGTTAAATATGAGAACCACACCCAAGATTTTTAAAATTTTGTTTTAATTTTAGTGGATTGTTGTCACCCACACTTGGGATTTTTCTCTGCAGCCATAGTCTTTGAGTTTTTCCATTGACAGTTCACTTAAAAGCACTGGCCACACAGATTTTGAAAAAGAAGCCTATGGAAAACTTATTGAGAAATGGAATTACAAACAAAACTGTCCCACTGAGCCAAGGAAAAAAAGGCAGGACAACTTGTTACATGAATGTAAGCACCAGGAAGCAGTTGAGAAAGCAGAATTACCTTTTGCTACAGCTCTGGCTAGGTTGGACCTGAGTGATGCCTGCACTTTCGACAAGACTGCTGAGCTGGTGAAGGAAAATTCCAAGTTATAAGGAAAATAAAATGGGACCAGGGGAGAAAATTGCTCTGTATCCCAAGAATCTCAATATGCATGGACACTGCCCCATAAAAGCTAGGAATGTTCTTAAATTGGCCACATTTTCAGAAAATTTGAGATTTCAGGACTTTTTTCTTTAAAAAAGGATTTGATGGTCATGATAGGACATTTGTTAAGAACTTAACCATTTTCCCTAGGGGCTGGACATTTGAAGATAACTTTCTTCACAACTTCTACAGAGAGAAAGGCTGTACTCTTAGAGGTCAGAACAACCCTTCTCTCTTTCACTAACTACAGCTATAGTTATGCCATGCTCTATACCACCACTGTTGCCCCTTCTCCTGGTTCAGATATATTTGTCCCTGAGACAAGAGTTTCTAACTATAGCTCTGACCTTATTCTCTAAATTTGGTTTTAGTGGAAGTTAGGGAACAGAGAGGGAAAGCTTGGTGAATTTACCCTTTTCTCAACTTACCAGTCCCATACAGGTAGATAAATTTCTACCTCTTCTCAATCACCTCAAATCAGGTCTCTCTTGGAAGAACATGGAGAATGATGGCTTATTCTAAAAGTCTCCCCCAGGTAGTGAAGAATAAACAATGATAGAAATCTAGGAATTAGGATTTGCTTATGTAAATTAAAGTATCCCTGTGCAGCCACTTCATTTTCATAGACTAACCTTCTTGGCTAAAACATATATATATGTTTATATAAGATAAAGATGCTAATTTTAGTTTTCATCACCCATTACCAATTAAAGTAGAAGGAACTCTTCTCACCTAGATAATCACGAAAAGTATAACTATTATAATACAATACAATGATTGATGTTAATAATCATGTTTCTAAGTCATAAAAAGACTAAATAATATTTAACAGTTGTTTTTAGGTAGGGAGATACATAATATATTTTAAAAGAATTTTTTCAGAAATAGTTTTGCAAAATGTTAAATTTGTGCTTGAAAGGGTTAGATTCAGTTATCTAGGAAATTTATTTATATGGAACACCTTATTCTTCAACAATGCCAGATAAGTGAGCTACTACTTAAAATTCAAAATAATAGATTAGTGATTATAGTACTACAATTCAAGTTACAATAGGAAGAATATTAGATGGGGAGTCAGATTACATAGGTTCTATTCTTAATGCTACTATTAATTATATGACTTTGGACAACTTTCTTCATTATTCTGAGCCTTAGGTTTTCCATCTATTAAATAAAGGGATTAGACTAGGTGATTTCTCTAAGGTGTTCCCCCTCCATCTTTCTTTTTTTTAACCCATGATTTATTAATATAAGAAACTCAGTAAAGAAACAGATTGGTACCTAATTTGCAAATTATTTTTGTAGACAGTTGCCTAGGCACTGAGAGGCTAAGTTTTTTCATGTACCCATTATAAGTCAGAGGCAGGACGTGAATATAGATCTTCCCAGGTCTGAGCCCAGTTTTCTATCCACTAAAGTGCTCTTTAAAGTATGGAAAATTCTATAATTTAATCTCACATTCTGCATCCTGATGGTACTAAAAGTAAAGTTATCTAGGCTTGCTATTAATACTACTTTAGGAAACATGACTATAGGATAATACCTGAGCAGAATTTATATGGTTTAATAATTCAGTGTAAGTAATTAACATTTTGAACTCCAGTACTGTCAATATCAAGCCATGTTAGCTTTTTCCAACTATTGAATTCATGTCAGATTTTGCATTTGGTCATTAGTCATCTTTGTGCCAAGATAGCTCCTTATTTTATTCTAGTGAACTAAAAGAAACATTGAGAAAGCAAATAGTTCTTTCTTAGGAGAATTACAGTAGGTAATTTTTTTTCCTGAATGGGTATATAATTCAAAGAATGTTTCCATTTGGCTTTCTATCAAGGAACATCATTAAGGTAGAAATGCTGTAAGGGACATGATCATGGGAGCCAAAAATGCTCATAAGTAATTACTACCACTTTGATAATTAGATGAAATAATCAGTATAGTGGAGATAGTACATTTACCATTCACTACTGGGTCTTGAATCTGATTTCTTCAAAGAATGCCAAGAAAAATAACTATTTCACTGCATTTATATTTCATTAACTATCTTTATTCTGTAATGTAAAAAGAAGAGAATAAATGCCTTGGAACATGTAAACAGTGCAACCTCAGCTTAAATAACTCCTTTCACAGAGACTTTGAATATTATTATTGTACCTTTTAGAGAAAGGGAATAGAATCTTGGGGGAATAACAGTTAATGTTCACAACTAGAGAGAATCTAAGTAAAACTGAGAGAACTTAGGGGAATTGCTTTCCTGGGAAGAATTAATTGTCTTGGAGAGTCTGTGAGAGAGTTGGAGTTAGTAGTCATCTTTGATAGAATCTAGAAACATTCTATGGGAACTAAGTTTAATTCTAATTCTGTAGAGAACATATTCTAGAGAGAAAACTTTCTGAGAATTTCTGAATTACTTTAATTGCCATCCTGGGAAAATTGAATTTTTGGACTATGGCTCCAATCAACTAATCCACAAGCATTTTAATAAGTGCTTACTATGTTTCAGGTCTTGTACTAAGTTCTGGGCATACAAAGAAAGGGAAAAATAATAGTCTCTACTCTCACAGATCTCACATTTTATGGAAAGTGACAAGGAACAAACAACTATATTTAGATATATGAAGGATAAAGATAGATATTAGATACTAGGTATAGTAGATATATAAAGGATAAAATAGAGATAGTCTCAGAAGGAATGCAGTAGCAATGGGAACAAGATGGATGGAAAGGTGTTTTATGGAAGGAAAGCTGAATCTTCAAGGAAGAGGCAGATGAGGACAGAGGACAGAGCATTGTTGAAATTGGGAATGGCCAGCGAAAATTCGTGGATTAAGGAGATGGACTTGAAAACCAGAAAGAAGGCCAATGTCATTAAACGGTGTGAAAATGTCATGCAACTACCCTGACTGGATCCTCTGAATTGATGTTACATAACCTCATTGGGAATTTTTTAGGTCCTTGCATTGCTGTGAAAGACTAAGGCTACCATAAAAATTTCTCATACACTGTGGTTGTTGCTGTGTACAAAATTTTCCTGGTTCTGCTCCTTTCGCTCAGTATCTGTTCATATAAGTCCTTCCAGGCCTCTCTGAAGTCTTCCTGTTCATCATTTCTTATAGCACAATAGTATTCCATTGCATTCATATGGGGTATAGGATGTGTTCAGGGAGGACCAGTACTTTTGGTGTGATGGTTACCAAGCACTTTTTCGGGATCTTTCCACCTCTGATGTCCACCAGTACCACCTAATTCTCACCTGTGGCTCCAAGAAGCTGTAGCATGTGCAGTGACCACACCCCAGCAAATTGTTTTGGCAGATGGGCCAAACCAGGTTGAGGGTAGCCAAGGGTTCTCAAAACTCACTGGTTAGTTAGCGAGGTGTCTCCCCCAAGCATGTGAAGACTTCCTCTGATGCAATGGACAGATGAAGCAGGCGATGTAGAGTGCTTAGAGCTTGGTTAGACACCAAAGATGCCAAGGTCTTCCATTGTATCCTGAGCCATTGTCAGCCATCTTGTCTCTTTTCTGCCACTGGACTATGATGACTCTGGAGGAAAGAGTGAGGCTTACAACTTCGTTTAGGTAAATGGAAGACAATGTTGGTGATGAGAAGGTCATGAGATACACAAGTCTTCAGCAGTAAATGATGACTCAGGAGAGAGTGAGACTGACAACTTCATGCAAATCTACTTTGCTTAAATCCAATTTACACAGGAATCAAAAGACATCACCCATACCATTTCACTGTTATGCCTCAATGTCCTGTGGCAACAGGCAAGTGTTGAAGCAGCAGGAGCGAATACACTGGGAGCTGTAGTCACAACCCTGCACACAGGCAGCCCAGGCCATAGGGTCATTTCTCACTGGAAGCAGCAGTGGGACTCAGCTGCCCCCTGGGTGTCTGAGCAGCCTTTTAAGGATTGCACTGCTCACCTCCTGGTGTGAGGAAAGGGGCTAGAGAAGGTGCCCTAAATATTGCCTGCTTACCCAACCCTGGCCTGATTATTGCTGCAGGTGAGGAATCCCACTATGTGGTTGAAACACAAAAAAATGTGCAAAATGTACAAAAACATCTGCAAAGATGATTCCACTCACCTTTGGCACATGGAACATGCACACACTAATAGATAACACAAAATTCAGTAGACCTGAAAGAAGAACTGCTCTTATTGCAAGAGAACTCAATGAGTATCGCATCCAAATAGCAACCCTGAATGAAACAAGGTTGGCAAATGAAAGCCAGTTTACTGAAGTTGGATGTATACACTTTTTTCTGGAGTAGACACAGTGAAGGGGAGTGCTGTGAAGCTGGAGTGGGTTTTGCAATCAAAACTATTCTGATCAGCAAGTTGGTATACCTGCCAAAAGTAGTGAATGACAGGCTCATGACAATGTGATTGCCACTTGCAGGAAAATGTGCCACCATCATCAATGCCTATGCTCCCACCATGACAAACCCTGAAAAGTCAAAGAAAAATTTTATGAAGATCTAGAGACCATTATCGTCAATGTGCCAAAGGAGGACAAGTTTATAATTCTGGATGACTTTAATGCTAGAGTAGGCTCAGACTACCAGACTTGGCAGGGAGTCCTAGGGAGGAATGGAATTGGAAACAGCAACAGCAGGGGTCATTTACAGCTGCAGATTTGTGCATTGCATGATCTTTTCATCACCAACATTATCTTCTGTTTATCTAAATGAAATAAAACTTCATGTTTGCACCTTGCAGCAAACATTGGCATCTAATAGATGATGTGATTGTAAGGAGAAGAGACAGACAAGATGTGAGAGTGATAAAGGCAATGTGTGGAGCAGAGTGCTGGACTGATCACAGACTTATCCTTTTTAAGCTAAATATTCGCATTCGTCCGAAGTGCACCCAAGGCAAAATGACTACCAGAAAAATTAATTTCAACAAATTAGAACTCTTCTCTGAGCATGAATAATTTGTTGTTAACTTGGAGGGAAAATTGAGCCAATACACAGTTGGCAACAGTGGAGCAGAAGAGGAGCGGGCAGCTTTCAGAGATATGGTATGCAGCACGGCATTTGCTCATCTGAGTCAGAGCACTTGCAAACACTAAGATGCAAATGATGGGGAAATTCAGAAACTGCTAAACGAAAAACGTAAACTCCACTATTTACCAGCAGGATAGTTCATCCACCTCTAAGAAGGCAGTATTTAATTCCATCAATAGCAAAGTACAAGCAAAGCTTAGAGAGATGATGCAGAATTCCTGGTTCAGTAAGAAGGTAGATGAAATTCAGTTTTATGCTGATAGTAACAATCCAAAGCACTTTTATAATCCCCTGAAAGCTATTTATGGATTGAAAACCTATGGTGTATTCACAACTACTCAGTGCTGATGGAGTCACGTTGATTAGTGATAAGGACATGATCCTAGACAGATGGGCTGAATATTTTCATAGTGTTATCAACAGACTATCATCAATCAGTAGTCAGTCCCTCCTTAGTTGAACTTCCAACTGAAGAAGAGGTTTTGAGGGCCATTAGGCTCCTTTCATGTGACAAAGCACCTGGTGCTGATTCTATTCCAGCTGAGATTTACAAGGTAGGAGGACCATTGCTCATACAAAAGCTGATTGTAATTTTCTAGGTTATATGGCCGGAGGAGGTTATCCCCCAGGAGTTCAAGGATGCCTCCATTGTCTATCTCTGTAAGGGTAAAGAGAACAGATTGTCCTGTGACAATCACAGGGGCATCTCTGTCTTAGTCATTACTGGCAAAATTCTTGCTAGAGTCCTCTGTAATAGGCTGATCCTTCACTTGGAAGATGGTCATATACCTGAGAGCCAGTGTGGCCTCAGAAAGGGCTGAGTAACAGTCGATATGATTTCTCCAGCAGAAATGCCAGGAGCAGAACAGAGATCTGTACACAATGTTTATAGATCTGATCAAGGTCCTTGACACTGTTAGACATGTGGGCTTATGGAAAATCATATCAAAATTTGATCACCCAGATAAGTTCCTCAATATCGTACATCAATTTCGTGATGGTATGTTTGCCCAGGTTCTGCATAATGGACAATGCTCTTGTGCCTTTCCAGTTATCAGTGGAGTGAAACAGGGCTGTGTGTTTGCTCCCATGATTTTTAACATGATGTTTTCAGCCATGTTGACAAATATTTTCAATGAGGATACACATGGCATCAAGGTCAACTACCATACTGATGGCAAGTTCTTCAATTGAAAAGGCTACAAGCCAAGACCAAAGTGGAGGGAGTGTTGGTGCATGATTTTCTGTTTGCAGATGATTGTGCACTAATGCAGCCTCTGAAGCTGAGAGGTGACAAAGTATGGATCAATTCTGTGCTGCCTGTGCTAATTTTGGCCTAATAATTAACACCAAGAAAACACAGGTGCTTCATCAGTCACCACCACACCATCCATTGGTTACAACAAATGGAGGTTTTGAATGCTGTTAGTTAAGTTTACTTACCGTGGTAGTGTATTTTCCAGGGATGTACACATTGACAATGAGATTGATGCACGCATTGCCAAAGCTAACTGAGTGTTTGGGAGACTCCGAAGAAAATTTTGGGAGACAGAGGTGTTAGGTTGACTACCAAACTGAAGGTCTACAGAGCTGATGGATTTGATTGTGCAACATGGGAGACGCTGGCACAGGACCATTCAGCATATTGTGGCCATATCAGAAAGGGTGCTGTGCTCTTTGAGCAAAGCAGAATTGAGACATCACAAAGTAAGTGCAGCATATGCGAATTTGGGATATTCACCCCAATGTACTATCTGTGCCCAACCTGTGGTAGAGCATTCCGAGTTTGTATTGGTCTGATCAGCCACAGTCAGATACTCTGAAATTTCATTTTATCATGGTGATGTCATTTTGGTCCTTATCGAAGACGAAGGCCAACAACCAATTTCATTACATTCATATACCATAATTTGTTCAACCATTCCCCAGTTGATGAGCATCCCCTTGATTTCCAGTTTTTGGCTACCACAAAGAGAGCTGCTATAAATATTTTTGTACATGTGGGATCCTTTTGTATTTTTATGATCTTTTTGGGATACAATCCTAGAAATGATATTGCTGAGTCAAAGGGTATGCACATTTTTGTAGCCCTTTGGGCATAGTTTCAATTTGCTTTCCAGAATGGTTATATGAGCTCACAGCTCCATCAACAATGAATTAGTGTTCTACTCTCCCACATTGTCTCCAATATTTATCATTTTTCTGTACCATATCCTGTGATGTGGTACCTCAGAGTTGTTTTGATTTGCATCTCTTTAATCTACAGTGATTTAGAGCATTTTTTCATATGACAATAGATAGCTTCAATTTCTTCTTCTGAAAGCTGCCTGTTCATATCCTTTGATCATTTATCAATTGAGGAATGATTTGTATTCTTGTAAATTTGACTCGGTTCTCTATATATTTCAAAAATGAGGCCTTTATCTCAGACACTAGTTGCAAAAATTCTTTCCCAGTTTTCTACTTCCTTCCTAATCTTGGTTGCATTGGTTTTGTTTGTGTAAAAACTTTTCAATTTAATGTAATCAAAATTATCCATTTTGCACTTCATAATGTTCTCTATCTCTTGTTTGGTCAAAAATTTCTCCATTCTCCCTAAATCTGACAAATACACTACTCCTTGCTCCCCTAATTTGTTTATAGTATCAGGCTTTATACCTAATGGATCATGTATCCATTTGGACTTTATTCTTATGTATGGTGTCAGGCATTGGTCTATGCCCAGTTTTTGGCATATCCAATTTTCCCAGCAATTTTTGTTGAACAATAAGTTCTTATCTCAGAAGCTGGAGTCTTTCGGTTTATCAAACAGATTACTGTATTCATTGCTTGGAGTATCTAACCTATTCCACTGATCTACCCCTCTATTTCTTAGCCAGTACGAAGTGGTTTTGATGATTGCTGCTTTATAATACAATTTGAGATCTGGTAGAGCTAGGCCACTTTTCCTAGCATTTCTCTTCATTATGTCCCTTGATATTCTGGACTTTTTGTTTTTCCAGATGAATTTTGATATTTTTCTTTTTATCTCTAGAAAATAAGTACCTGGTAGTTTGATTGGTATGGTACTGAATAGCAAATTAATTTAGATAGAATTGTCATTTTTATTATATTAGCTTGGGCTACCCATGAGCAGCTGATGTTTTTTCACTTACTTAGATCTGACTTTATTGTGCAAAAAGTATTTTGTAATTGTTCATATAATCCCTGGGTTTGTTTTGGCAGATAGGCTCCCAGATATTTTGTAGTGTCTACCATAGCTTTGAATGGGATTTCTTTTTCTATCTCTTGCAAGTAATCATATCTCTTGTTAGTAATGTATAGAAATGCAGATGATTTATTTGGGTTTATTTTGTAACCTGAAACTTTATTTTTTATTTCAAGTAGTTTTCTACTTGATTCTCTGAGATTCTCTAAGTCATCATATCATCTGCAGAGAGTGATAACTTGATTTCTTCTTTGCCTATTCTAATTCCTTCAATTTCTTTTTCTTCTCTTATTGCTAAAGCTAATATTTCCAGTATCATATTGAATAATAGTGGTGATAATCGACATTCTTTTTTCATCCCTGATCTTACTGGAAATGCATCTAGCTTATCCCCATTGCACATAATGCTTGCTGATGGTTTTAGGTAGACACTGCTTATATTTTGTGGAAGGTTCAATCTATTCCTATGTTCTCCAGTGTTTTCAGTAGGAATGGGTGTTGTATTTTTTCAAAAGCTTTTTCTGCATCTATTGAGGTTTCATTGTTGATAAGATCAATAATGCTGACAGTTTTCCTAATATTGAACCAACCCACATACCTGGTATAAATCCTACCTGATCATAATGTATTATTCTCATGATAAGTTGCTATATTCTTTTTTCTAATATCTTACTTAAAATTTTTGCATCCATAATCATTAGAGAAATTTGGCCTATAATTTTCTTTCTCTGTTTTGGCTTTTTCTGGTTTAGGTATCAGAACCATATTTGTATCATAAAATGAATTTGATAGGACTTCTTCTTCAATCATCCCACATAGTCTATATAGTATTGAAATTAACTGTTTTTTAAACTTTTGACAGAATTCACAGGTAAATCCATCTGGCCCTGGAGATTTTTTCGTAGGGAGTTCATTGATGGTTTATTCAATTTCTTTTTCTGAGATGGGGTTATATAAGTATTTTAGTTCCTCTTCTGTTAATCTGGGCAATTTATGTTTTTAAAAATATTCATCCATCTCATCAATGTGATTTTTCTAAAGGTCTAGTCTGGCCATATGATTCCCCTCCCCTCAAGTAAATTCCAACGGTCAACAATCAACTCCAGCCCTTTTGATGCCCTTTATGACCTAGCCCTACCTCACATCTTTCTAGTCTACTTATACCTTACTCCTCATCATGTGTTCTATGATCCAGTAACACTGGTCTCTATGTTCTGTGGAGTGCCTCAAACAAGACAGTATAGCTCTTGACTCTGGGCATTTTCCCTCTCTGTCCCCCATGAATGGACTGCTCTCATTCTTCATCTCTGATTTCCCTGGATTCCTTTGAGTCTCAGCTAAAATTCCACTTTGTACAGGAAGCATTTGCTAATTTCTCTTAATTTTGGGGCTTTCCTTTTGTTTGCCCTGTATATACTTAGTTTGTACATAGTTGTGTGTTGTCTCTCCCATTAGACTGTGAGTTCCTTGAGGACAGGGACTGTTTTTTGCTTTTGCTTAAGCTCAGCACTTAGCTCAGTGACTAGAACATAGTAGAAGTTTAATTTATTGACTGATTGATTATATGGAGGGAAATAAAATGTAAGAAGAGGAGAAATGTAGGAACAGGCCAGATTTTGAAGGGCCTTAATAGCCAAAAATCTTCCTTTACACATGAACTAGAAATGATAGGCAGCCACTGGAGTTTATTGTCTAATGAGATGTGCTTTAGGAAAATCACTTTGGCAGCTAAGTGGAGGATGGACTAGAGTAGTAAGAGACTTGAGCAAAGAGACTAATCAGCAAGCTATTGCGATAGTGTAGGCATCAGGTAATGAGGACTTGCATCAGAGTGGTGACTCTCTTAGTGGAAAGAAGAAAATATATGAAAGAAGTGTTATCAAGGTAGAAAGAACAGGATTTGGCAGCATACTGGATATACAGATGAGTGTGAATGAGGAATCAAAGATAATACCTTGACTGCAATCCTGACAGGTCAATGGTATCCTTGACATTGATAGAAAAATTCAGAAGAAGGGAAGATTTTGAGGTAAAGATGCTGAATCCTGGTTTGGACATGTTGAGTTTAAGATGTCTGTGGGCATCCATATGTCAAACTGATGGTTGAAAATGAGAGATTGGAGGTGAGGAGAGAAATTAGGCCTGGACAAATAGATGTGAAAATCATTTTCAAGGAGATGATAAATGAATCTATGGAAGCTAATGAGTTAAAGAAAAGGGTTAAAAGCAGACCCTTGGGTAATACCTTGTAATGCTAATGAGAGTTAAAGACCTTCCACACATATTAATGGGCCTGCCCATTAAGGGAAGTTTGATTAGGGGAGATTTGTTTTATAGGAAGACCCACACCATTTGTTGATTTCTAATGAGGCACTGGTATTCAAGGGTTGTGATGCCCTCTGGCTCTGAAAAGTGTATAAATACTCTGAGGTAAGGTTTTACTTTGAGACTTAACTCATTGGAAGAGTTCGTTTGTCAGAAGAGACTCTGGGCAGCCCCTAAGGAGACCCCTGGTTTTGAAAATCCAGATGTTGGTGTTTCTTTTTTTTTTTCATGTAAAATGCAGGTATTTTAAGTAGCCTTCATTTTTAAAAATCCATTTTCTTCACTTATTTTTAAAATAACAGACCTGCAGAACTCCAGAGCTGGAAGGAAGCTGGAGGCCACATCTACTTGCAAAAAGACTTGCTTCTCCACCATCATCCCAGAAGGTACGACAGGTTTTTTTTTTTTGGTATTTAAATTTATTTATTTAAGTTTTCAAAATTCATTTCCACAAAATTTTGGGTCCCAAATTTTCTCCCCATTTCTCCCCTCCCCCCACCCTAAAACACTGAGCATTCTAATTATCCCTATCACCAATATGTCCTCCCTGCTAACATCCTTCCTCTCCCTTATCCCCATCTTCTCTTTTGTCCTGTAGGGAAAGGTAACTTTCTATACCCCATTATCTGTTTTTCTTATTTCCTAGTTGCAAGAACAATACTCAACAGTTGTTCCTAAAACCTGGAGTTCCAACTGCTCTTCACCCCTCCCTCCCCACCCATCCCCTTTGGGAAGGCAAGCAATTCAATATAGGTCATATCTGTGTAGTTTTGCAAGGGACTTCCATAATAGTCGTGTTGTGTAAGACTAACTATATTTCCCTCCATTCTATCCTGCCCCCCATAGCTTCTATTCTCTCTTTTGATCCTGTCCCTTCCCAAGTGTTGACTTCTAATTGCTCCCTCCTCCTACTGCCCTCCCTTCCATCATCTCCCCCACCTTGCTTATCTCCTTCTCCCCCACTTTCCTGTATTGTAAGATAGGTTTTCATAACAAAATGAGTGTGCATTTTATTCCTTCCTTTAATCCAATGTGATGAGAGTAAGCTTCATGTTTTTTCTCTCACCTACCCACTTTTTCCATTCACTGAAAAGTCTTTTACTTGCCTCTTTTATGAGAGATAATTTTTCCCATTCCATTTCTCCCTTTCTCCTCCCAATATGTTTCTCTCTCACAGCTTAATTTCATTTTGTAAAGATATAATCCCATCCTATTCAATTCACCCTGTACTCTCTCTCTCTCTCTCTCTCTCTCTCTCTCTCTCTCTCTCTGTGTTTTATCCCACCAACTACCAGTTTCAAGAGTTACAAATATTGTCTTTCCATATAGGAATGTAAACAGTTCAACTTTAGTAAGTCCCTTATGATTTCTCTTTGCTGTTTACCTTTTTATGCTTCTCTTGATTCTTGTGTTTGAAAGTCAAATTTTCTCTTCAGCTCTGGTCTTTTCATCAAGAATGCTTGAAAGTCCTCAATTTCATTAAAAGACTAGTTTTTCCCCTGAAGTATTATACTCAGTTTTGCTGGGTAGGTGATTCTTGGTTTTAGACCTAGTTCCTTTGACTTCTGGAATATAATGCCCTTTGATCCCTTAATGTAGAAGCTGCTAGATCTTGTGTTGTCCTGATTGTATTTCCACAGTACTTGAATTGTTTCTTTCTAGCTACTTGCAATACTTTCTCCTTGACCTGGGAACTCTGGAATTTGGCCACAATGTTCCTAGGAGTTTCTCTTTCTGGATCTCTTTCAGGTGGTGATCGATGGATTCTTTCAATTATTTATTTTGCCCTCTGGTGATGTTGGTGTTTCCTTCTCTGGTAACTCTGTATGTATGTAATAGTTAAATATTTGGATCTGTCTGTTGATCTGTAATGATGTATTGCTTATGGTTCGAGAGTTGGAAGTCCTGTCAATTTTTATTTTTCTGTATTTTCTCTGAAGTTCAGGATTGACTTTTTCTCCTGAACTAAGTGAATGATATATGTGTGTGATTAAAGTAGATTGTTGACCCCTCAAAAGTTGCTTTTCTTTTAGAAAAGCAGATCTAAAAACCTGTACAGCAGGCCTGCTTGTGTATGCTGGGGTCCTTGCTATTACATATCCATAGTTAGTGGGCATGATCTAGATAAAGAACTAACAAAGGATAATGGGAAGGACTGATCAGACAGCCTGGAGAGCTATGAGAAAGAAGTATCATGAAAACCCAAAGTGGAGAGAATATTGACAAAAAGAAGGTGAGTGATCATGTCAAAGAATACAGAAAAGTCCAGGAGGATAAGGATTGAGAAAAGTCCATTAGATTTGGCAATTATGTACTAGGTAAACTTTGGAGAGAACAGTTTCATTTGAAGGATGATATAAGAAACTAGACTACTGAGGGGTTAGAAGAAAGTGAGAGGTATAGAAAGGAAGTAGAAGCATAGATAGTAGATAACTTTCTCATAGAGTTTAGCTTCAAAGAGAGTAGTGATATAGGATGGTAGTGATAGTAATGGTAATGGAATGGCTAGTAGTGATGTTAAGATCAAATGAAAGTTTTTGATCTGGAGGAGGAGATATAGGAAGCAGGGAAGAAGCTAATAGACTTGAATATTGAAGATCAGTGATAGATTGGGAATACCAGCATGAGAGCAATCTGCTGAAATGTGCATGTAAATGGATTTGCCTTTGAAATGAGTAGGTCCTCTTTATTATGTGAGATGGAGGTGAAGGAAGAAATTGTGGTAGAAGATACTTTCTGTAAGTTGAGATGTAAGTTGAGAAGGAGAGGAGAAAAGGAAGCCTTTGGCAAATGGCCTCAATTTTTCCAATGAAATATGAATCAAGATCCTTAGCTAAGAGTGGGAACTATGGTTTGTGGAGGAATAAAAAGGTTTGAAAGAGCCACTCTGGTGAGTGGAATACTGAATCCATTAGTAGGGAGGTGTAAAAGTAATGACACATAGCACTGAGGGTCCAGTTGAGATTGTGTAACACATATCTTTAATGGATTTAAGTCAGTATGGTGCTGCAATTTTCTATGGCTTCAACTCAGCAATGCTTAAGTTGGAGCTACTACAGCAAATAGTGGGAGTGATCCTGAGCTGAGCTTTGGAAGAGCAAGACCATCAGTAGGAAAAGAGCAAGGAATTACAGAAGAAGATAGTATAGAGGTAAATTAGTTCACTAAAGGAAAAGAGAAATGTTGTAGCAAACATAGGTATGCTCACTGGCCTGGAAAAGAACTAAGGAGATGAGGAACTGGAGGTTCCAAACAGGGTTTGGAAAAGGAAAGAAGTGGAAATGAAATCCACTGAAAATTTAATAATCAATACTAAGGAGGTGATTCAAGCTGGCACATTTTTGGCTGACTCCAAGATAATTGATATCAGGAATTGAAGGTGGACAGACTTCAGTTGACCTTCTGTGGTCTATAAGAGTAAACTGTGAAGTGGCTTACCCCCTTAACCCTTTGTTTTCTTTTTATGTGATTCTTTTCCTTATATTTTTAGAATAGAGTGTAACAATGGGAAGAGGAAATTTTTCCCTTTCTGTATCCCTCATCTTCACCAGAGGCTTTAAATGGTGACTTGAAGAAGTATGTGACAAACAGTCAATGCTTCTATATGCAATCCTGAGAGGGGAGTGTCTGAATCTCCCATTCTTTGTTGTCTTTTTCTATCTTTCCATTTTTTTTTCTGAATACAGGTGAGAAACTGGGGCATTTTCTAATTTATGGATGACCTTGTGGGTAATGTTGAATTAAACTATTACAGGTATTAGATTTTCAGAAGGAAATTTCCTTAACCGTGAGCTTCTCAGAGAGGAAGAGAACTCTCCTCAATCTTTCCCACTACTGGCTCAGACAACTTTTTGAGATTATAAATCACAGAGCAAGTACTGACCTGCATGTCAAAGAAGGTTCCTCAATGGTTCTCTACACAAAAAAGTGAGAGGTTTGTTTTGATTGGGAGAGGGCATTAAAGATAGCAGATAGTAATAAGTTTACTTCTGATCTTCTCACCTTGGAAAGGTGATCTTCACTTCCTCTGATTCGTTAATTCTTCCCAGTGAAAGATCTGAAAAAAAAAGGGGAAATAAATCCATAAATTTAAGATGTTATATTTGCATTTGTTATATCCCCTTCCAATTTCCTTTCTTTCAATATGTTCATTTTTGCTGCCACTGTTGCTTTGTATATTTGTGCATACATACATATATATATATATATATATATATATATATATATATATATGTAGTATACAAACTAAATGGCATAAGTATCCTATAGAAAGTTATAATCAGTTTATTTTTCTTCTGCTGTTTTTTTGCCTTGCATGACTTTCTATTAATCTGTTATTTTTATTATGCCACACTATATCATGACACTAATAAACCACAATTTATTCATCTATTCTCTTGTCAGTGGAGTGTAAGTTCTTTCCAGTTTTTAGCATCTACAAATAGATAGGAATATTTTTGAATAGATACATCTTTCCTTTACCCCTTCTTTTATAATATTTTCAGACAATTTCTAATGAGAAGTAACATCAGGGAGGGGATAAGGCTGCCCTTGAATTTAGGAAGATGTGGGATCAAATTAAGTCAGTTAACCTTTCAGAGTTTAAGGAACTATCCAATAAGACTATCAAATTTCAGAATATTTACTGATCTGCATTGGTGGAGTTCCTTAAGTAATGAAATCAAAGCCCCAAAACAGCAACTATACAATTCCTGATAGTAGTTGATAATGTTGGTTTAGAAAGTATCATCAATTTCATGACTCTTATTCTATGTTGTAAAAGACATACATCAATTTCCAGTCCAATCTTGTAATTTTTTTCAGAAAAATTGAAAACACTGAATTGTTGACAAATTTGACAAAATTTTTGAAAATTTGATGTGTCTGAGGTCATATCTTGGAGTTGTTTAAATTTGTATTTCTCTGAATATCAGTTAATTTGATGATTTTAACTGGTTACTAACAATTTGTTTCCTCCTTAAAAAATGCCCTGTTCCCCTCTAACAAATGCCCTTGTAATTTTCACTTGAAGAACTCACTCCAATGACACTCTGCACTTTCTCCACCATGCTACAATAGCCCTCTCACCTTTGAAGTTCACTCTATCCTTGATCCTCTCACCCTGGGAGGCTTATCCTTCCAACCTTCCTCTGATTGACTAATTCCTCCCAGAACTTCTTTATTTAAGAAAAGTACATAGGCCAGTCATGTCTTCAATCCTCTCTGGGCTCCACTACTGTCTCTCCAGGTTTTCTTGACCATGTCTCCTCCAGGGTACCTTCTGCCTCCTCAAGGGTGTTTGCTTCCTCCCATCCTACCCCTTTCTTCTTGTTCTTGTTTTGGTTCTTATCCTTCTCCTTCTTCTTTTCCTCCTCCTTCTCTTCTGCCTTCCATTAGAATGCAAGGCTTTTGCAGGTAAGGACGGTCTTTTTGCCTGTATTTGTATTTCCAGGACCCTGCACACAAAGTTCCTGGTACATAGTGAACACTTAAAAGTTCTTGCTGGCTTGACTCAATAAGCTTTTTATTTTACAATATAGTTGTCACCAGGAACTCAGAGTTGATTGAATCTCAGTTTGTAATTAGTTGAATTTCTAAAAAAGCAGAAAGAGCAATGAAAACACCAGTTAGTGCTCATCAGAGCTCTGAATGATCCATATTATATATTTACTGATGTAACCAAATTTTTTCCAGGTAAAGTGGGGCTGCTGGTCAATTCAAATACTTCCCTTCTCCCTGTCAATACCCTCTTTGCTTCAATTCTCTTCTAGCAGGGGAGATACAAAAGGAATTCAAGCACATTTTAGTTATCTGAGAAATAAACATCATTTTGCTAACAAATGAGAAGAATATTTTAAATATTTTTTTCCTATAATGAAGCACTTATTTTTTTCATCTCACCTCCCTTACCCACTGGAAAACAAGTATTAAAGAAATATAGACAAAATCAAGCAAAACCAACTCCCATGTTGGCCATGTGGAAAAACAACAACAACAACAACAACGTGTTTCTTCTTCTGTGTGTTAGTCCCTATCTCTCGTCATGAGGCTGGCAGGATTCTTCATTATTTCTTTGGAATCATGATTAATTATTATGTTGATAGAGTTCTTAAGTCTTTCATCTTTACAGTATCGATGTTACCATATAGTTTCTTTTGCTTCCAAACACTTCATTCTTCATCACTTCATGAAAGTCTTCCCAGATTTTACCGAAACTGTTTCTTGTAGTGTAATAGTATTTCAATACATTCACAAACCACTTATCATTCTCCAATTGATGGATACCTCCTTAGATTTCAGTTTTTTACCGCTACAGAAAGATGTACTATAAACATTTTTCTACATATAGGACCTTTGTTACTTTGTCATTGGTGTATACATACTTTGGTAGCTTTTTGAAAATAGTTAACAAATTGCTTTCTAGAATGGCTGGATCAATTCATTATTCAACCAACTATGCACTGATGTGCCTGTTTTCTTATAGTTCCTCTAAGATTTGTCATTTAATTTGTAATACCCTAATTATTAATGATTTAGAGCATTTTTTTCATATGTAACCACAAGTAGACTTCATTACCTGTCATGCTCCTAGAACCACTGAGAACTTTGAGCATTCCTGGAACTCTAAATCCACTAAATGAGCTCCATTTCCCTGATTTTTCACACTTGAACCTCTACTTCACTGTAGAAATGAGTAATTATGAAAAAAGAAGACTATCTTGTGGTTTCTAGTATGGAGGAAAATTAGTCTGTGCAGAGGGGTAGAAGAGATTGAAGGAGAGAAGTTTCCAACCCCAAGTTTCAGTTGGGGACAATTGAACAGATTCTCTCTAAGACCAAATCTAAGCCTGAGTCATTGAGCATCACCAATTTTATTGCTTGATTCAACAAAGAAGACTACCAAGTTCTTCAGATTTTAGTAGTGTAGCACCCCCTTTAGGTTTACTCTCCCAATTCTGGATTGGGTCCAAAGAAAGCAGTTGATAACTCTTGCCTCTAGGATTCTAGAAGTGATTTTTAGGACCTGGGGATAAGGTTTCTAGTATTGTTGTTCATGAACCCCTATCAGTCGCATGCTTTCCATTAATTACCAATTAATTGACTTAATTAGCTTTTAGAAAGGAGTATTTGCTGAAATATTATAGTGAGAACAGTTAACCCAAAAAACATCCTTCCAAGATCTGTAATATATTATCCCCTTGCATACACAAGGTCCTTGGGGAGAGTGGACTTAAACTTAGAGAGAACATGTTGCCAAACAGTAACTCATGACTTCTAGTTATTGAAAATCCTTATTTTCTTTTGTGGAGTCCCCAGGAAGACTCTTCTTTGTGAGTTCAAATTCAGCCTCAAACACTTAACCATAGCAGTGTGACTCTGGGCAAGTTACTTTTAACCTTGTTTGCCTTAGTTCCTTATCTCTAAATTGACCTGGAGAAGGAAATGGAAAACCACTCCACTATCTCTGCCAATCTTGCCCCGCCCATGGGGTTATAAAGTATCAGATAGGAATAAAAAATGACTGACATGAAATTTGGTCAGTGTTCTCGATGACAAAATATCTTCTAGAATATTTGCAAATTTTAAAATGTTATGTAGATGTTCATTATCATCATTAGGCCTGATGAGAGATGGTGTATATATAGTTTAGTATAATACAAGGTAGAGAACGAAAATTACAGATCTATCATCCACCATCTCTCCTCCCTTTTAAAGACAAACATCTAGGTAGAAAAGAAATTGTACTCATTATGTCCACTCTACTCCCAACTTACTTTTCAACAAGATACCCTTGCTATCTGGCTTTTGACCCTACCATCTGACTGAGACTGGTCTTGTCAAATTGGCAATTTCTAAATTTTATGGCCAAAATCAGATCTCACCTTCATACTCTGGATAGTCCCTTCTCTTCTCCTTTTGTTACACTGCTCACTTTGGAAATAGGGGTCAGCACAACAAATTGTACCCAAGGGATGTAAAGACAATAAGTATAAAGAACGTCCTCAGTTAGGGAAAGAGGTAGTCAAGGAAAATGGGGAAGGTCACATGAGATATTTTCTTATTTTAACTCACCGTTCTTGCTAACTAGGTGTTCTCTATTGTTTTATGAATGAAGGACTACAAGTACTGTCAAGAGTAAATCAAAAGAAATAATATATTTATGTCACTTTGAAAACCTTAAAACACAATAAAATGTGTTATTATTATTAATACTTTTTAAGTTCAAGACCCTTTAAAATCCAATGCATTGTAAATTCTGATTACCCTGGCCGAGTCATGGTTCTTCTCTCCTGCTCCTCCTATCTATGATCCATCTTTCTTAGTTTCTTTTGATATATTCCCATTGATGTGTCATCCTATGAGTGGTTGTACCCAGAGGTGTGTCTTAGGCAAAGCTATGTCGGGTTTTGAAGTCTAAACAAAGGAGTTTATGTTTAACTTTAGATGCAATAAGAACCACTTCCAACCACATAAGGAATTATATGGTTGATCTGTTCTTAAGGAATTACTTTGGCAGATGTATTGAGTGTGGCTAAGGGGTGAGAGACTTGAGGCAAGCAGATCAGTTAGAAGCCTTTACAATACTCTAAGAGACATCACAACAACCCTATAAGGTAGGTGATAATTAGAGCAGTGGTAGGGAACTATGGTGAGTGAGATTTTTCAATCACTCCTAACTTCTCCTATCCCTTTACTCATGACTAATTACTTATATGAGAGTAAAGGATCTGTAATTATTTTCATCTTTTTTAGCCTTGAGCCTCCAACCAGAAATAGCACACTTACAAAAGACCTCAGAGCGGGGGTGTTGTGAGGCTCACGTGAGATAATGGATGTAAATCACTTTGCAAACTTAAAGAACTATACAAATATCAGTTATCATCATCCTCATCCTCATCATCCTCATCATCCTCCTCCTCCTCATCATCACCATCATCATCATCATCATCATCACCATCATCATCATCATCATCATCATCCTCATCATCCTCCTCCTCATCATCATCACCATCATCATCATCATCCTCCTCTTCCTCCTCATCATCATCACTATCATCATCATCCTCATCATCCTCATCGTCATTATCATCACCATCATCATCATCACCACCATCATCATCATCATCATCACCATCATCATCATCATCATCACTATCATCATCATCCTCATCATCCTCATCATCATCATCACCATCATCATCATCATCATCCTCATCATCATCACTATCATCATCATCCTCATCATCCTCATCGTCATCATCACCATCATCATCATCATCATCCTCATCATCCTCCTCCTCCTCATCATCACCATCATCATCATCATCATCCTCATCATCATCATCATCACTATCATCATCATCCTCATCATCCTCATCGTCATCATCATCACCACCATCATCATCATCACCATCACCATCATCATCATCCTCATCCTCCTCCTCCTCCTCCTCCTCCTCCTCATCATCATCATCCTTCTCAGTCTCCAGTCACCAAGTGTCCAGTCTGGTGATGACTTCATTCCTTATCCTTCTACTGCACTCCTGTGGAGCTCAAGCAATGTTTGTAGAGCAAAAGAGGGAAGGGTGCACTGACAAATGCTTAACAACCTAATTCTTGAGTGGGGTTGGTGAGTGGGGTGAGGTAGGGAAAGAAAAATGGAAAAATCCAAGCCCATTACACTTTTAACTTAATCTGCATGATTAATATTTTATAAAATCTATACAATTAACAAAACAATAAATTGAGTCTTGATTTGCAGCAATTGCCTATTTCTGAGGTATAAATTGTTGTCATTGCTGTTCAATTGTGTCTAATTCTTTGTGACTCCATGGACCATATTGGATTTTCTTGGCAAAGATACTGGAATGATTTGCCATTTCCTTCTCCAGTTAAATGATTTGCTCAGAGTTGCACAACTAGTAAATTTCTGAGGTTGGATTTGAACTCATATCTTTCTGACTCCATTCCCACTGTGCCATCCATTTTGCCACCTACCTACCTAAAAGTATAAATGTGCACACTGAAAATTTAACAATTGACTCTTAATGGTTAGAGCTGGCTCTAGCAGCCCCCTGCCTCAGTGTTAAAGTTATCTTTCTTTTCTTTGTGAATTCTACCATCAATATTTTCTCTCAACCACATTTCCAATAAGTACTCCCAGGCTGGCAAAGGTCTTTGGTTCACATTGTTAATAAAGAGTTATAAAAAGATAACCAGACTTTCCCAATGCTCAGAGAAAAAGTCTTAAGAGATATAGGACTACTATACGGGAATCTGCCTTATGTTCTTACTATCTGCTTCCAGAGATTAAAAGTTAGTGTAGATAAATTCTAAGGGTCTCTCTAAATATGCAAAAGAGTTGGTATTATTTTTCTTTGCACACATGTGTAACTCTCAAACTTCTTACTGATGTCTGTAACCATCTTGGGCCAGGAAAATATTTTTTAAAAAATAATACCAGTTTTCTCTCTTGACCCATACATCCACAGATATCGTATAAGGCTTTCATGGGTCATGCTACATGTTCTAGAAGCACTACCAATTTTCTGGTAGCATATGTGGGATCAGTGATAGTCTGATAGAGTACTTTGTTGCCCAACTATATTTTCTGTCATTATCTCAACAGTGGGGCACCTTTGAAGGACTGGAAATTGTGTAATTCACAAAAATTTCCTGACTTGCACTACTTTTTCCAGTCCTTCATTAACCAATTGCTCTTGCTACTGGTCACGTAGGGATAACTGAGACAGAGAATGTTAGTTTGGTAAAAACAAGGTTAATGTGAACTGTTGGCATAGTTTCAAGCACTTGGTTGCATTTCTACATGATCATAATCTATCTCCCTGGGTGGGACATGAAGTCTTAGGCATTACCATAGCTTGGTGTTACATGGTCTTAGAATTATGGCATTTGCATTCACACTAGTCTTCCTTCATCTATCATATATGCTAAAATCATAGTTGACCAATGTTCCTACTCATCTTTGGCAAACAACATCTGACTTAGTGTTGGTTGAAAATATATCATTAGTTTGTATTACAACTTCACTGTAATTACACATAATTGTTGAACTAAGTAACAATCTACTTCAGATTTAAGAACTCTAACTTGTACATATCAGGGTCATGCACAGTCCTCTGTTGAGAAATGTAACTGGTTTCTGGTGAGCATCAGTCTATTGCTCCCAAGTCCTATAAACTGGTATGTGTATGCAAGACAACAAACTTGTTGGGATTACAGTTGACATTAGTGAATGTGTGAAGCAGTTCACCAATTATTGAAAGCTTGTCCACATTTGTCATTCATCTGTCTCCAAAGGACTTTGTGGGTTGGCAGAGACATGGAACTTTTATGTTCTTCTTCTTGTTGTCTTCATTCATGGAAGGATAAGGGAATCATTCAGTTATTTAGAAACATGCATGGTTTAAAAAATAATTTTAATTTTTTATTAAATTATATAACATATATAGATATATAATTAAATGTTATATTATATATATATATATATGTTATAGGTATATAACATATTATATATGTATATAACATAATATATATTATATGTTATATATTATATATATTTATATATATAAATGTTATAATTAAATAACAAAATCCAAGAAAAGTCCTTGGATCATAAATGATCTGTGGATGTGGCTGTCAGGAGCATTTCTATCTTCTCTGAGTCAGTATTTATACACTGATGAGATACTATGTGAAGCATATACTTGACAGGGCCTCTGATAAAATATTTGTCACTTGCAGGCTTTAGACTATTTTCTTCTAACCAATGCAACACCTTTATCAGTCTATTCTTATGTTCCAGGGTCTTCCCAGAGACAATGATATCATCAAGGTACACTTATATTTCTAGATAATGCATATCTCCAACTACTTTTCTTATCAGACTTTGGATAATGGGAGTTGTACCTCAGATGCGTTGGGGCATATGTACAAACTGGTGATATGCAACTTGGCAGATAAAAGTGGTTTTCTCCTTCTCTTATACAAAAATCTGGAAGTAGTCATTTTACAAGTTCAATATTGAGAATCACTATCTATCTAATAGACAATCACAAGTAACTCAAACTCTCATCATAGTGTATGGTTTGCTTTTGTTCTTTTCTTTCAAAGTTTAGTACTTTAGACATATTTATATTTCTTCCTTTTTTCTTTAGTAGCAACATTATAGGTGATGTATATATAGACTCCTGGGTTCTATGAAGAAACCATTGATTAACACACCTTTAATGTGGTTTTTGAGGTCATCTGCCACAGATAAAAGAATCATTCTACATCATTCCCCGAACAGTTAGGGATTCAGTAAGCTAGAAACTCTGAGTGTTCCTTGGACTCATCTCATGGTCCATTTCTATAATTAGAACTCACCTGTTCTCCTGCCAATCTTCTGCCTCCACTATTCCTTTCATTTTCCTGAAATTTGAAAGTCACTAAAGTCAAATATCTGAGGATTCATTTTTGATTTAGAAGTGAAAGTGCTTTTGAGATGTTTGCCTGCTCGTTGTCTATTTACCTGTTCTGCTTTAGGACTCTTCAAGGCTGCACAGATGGTCAAAGTATACAGATACTGTGTTCTAGGTTGTTGTTACCCATATTTTGAATACACTGCAATTGGTTCTAATCAGTGTTAACACTCTTAAGGTATTTTCTATGTTTTAACATACCATTGGCACTACAACTCCTTTATCAAAGTCCAGACTTTTTTTTTTTCTGATGTAGCAGAGATAAATGTAATGTGTATCCGACAGTAAGAGATTTTTCCTTAAATATCTCTTAAATAATTGAAAATATGTTACCTCTTTAGGATAGCACCATATTCCAAATCATCAGTCTTCACTATTACCTCTCTGTGGGGTCTAGGATAGCAATGTATCGTCAATCTTTGGCATCACCTCTGTTGGAGTATAGGTCATGATCATTGTTTTGGGGGTCTAGAATAACCTCTTTTCTAGACTCCACATTCTTCCCCCAGTGTGGATCCTATAGATCTCAGTTTCTGAAACATCAAAGCTATGTTCTCTTTGTACAGCATCCAGTATACCTATGACCATTATTTTTCTTACGTTGTAACTGGATTGTAATATAGGTAGAGGGGAAGATTTAGAAAACATAGATAAAAATGGACTACTAAATGATAATGAATATTGTAGACTACATATTATACACACACATGTAGTAAAGTTAATGAACATGTAAGATAAAAGGTGTGATTATAATCTCTGGTTGTATCTAAGGCAGAATACAGAAGAAGGTTATAGGAATTGAATAGAATGAGGAATTGAAAAGTTAGGGCAATGGAGGGAGCATCAATATATATGTTAAAGTCTTCCAGAATGAAGAGTTGGGGAAGAGAGAAATGCTATGAGCCCGCTTTAATGAGGTAGGAAGGAGAGTATCTTGGGAGCTGATAAATAACATCCACCAGGATCTGGACTGGGTGAGAAATGTGCATAGCATGAAACACAAAGGAGAGGTGGCTGAGTGATAGTAGTAGAGGAAGAGCATAGAAATAGCAAAGAAGGATTTGAACTCCCCCACTTCAACCAGTGGTTCAGGGACTTTGAAAGAAAGTGCAGTTGATAATATTTAGAAAGAATGTTGAGGGAGGCAGTGTCATCAGGAAACAAGCACGTCCCAGTGAATACCAGATGGAAGGAAAGTGAAAGGAAGAGATTTAATATGAGAAGATGTTTGTTAATTATGATACAATCGTGCAAGAGGGCACAATGAAAGGGATAGGAAGATCTGGGAGTGGGACATAGAGATAGAGTTGAGGTGGATGGAAGTAAGGCTGTGGAATGGAAAAAACATGTACATTAATATTTGGTGGTTCATAATCACTTGAATGGACTGAATATAATGAGATGGGAATATGTTAAACACTGAGGTTAAGTTAGATTCCAGGTAGAGTATCAGTGGGTGGAGAGTGCACTGGAGGAGGCAGACATTTAGGTCATTCCAAATCCTTCTTCTAGCTCCTGTTTCATGTTCTAATACATATTAATTCTATAAAGCATTGTGTAGTATCATTGCGGTAGAAGAATGTGTGGCAAAGTCATTTTCTGTGGTCAGTTGTTGTCATTATAGATCCATATTTTGAAACTTTGAATGTCATACATGTAATATGTTAGTCATAAATAACTACTGAAATTTCAAGATGACCCTGTACGTGAAGTTGAGAAGTATATTACAAATAATAAATAAATGTGGTAGTACAGAAACATGCTCAAGGGAAGCAGGAAGAAAGAATTAAAATAATGTTCAAACTCCCCACCTACAGATAAGTAAAATTTGGGGACAGAAAATCTCAAATTAACTTCTACTTGTACACAACAGGTATGAGGAGCAGAATTTATCAACCAGTCCTATCTTCCCTCCCCCACATTCATTACCTTGATAGTTTTTCCCATTATAAACACTCCTTTCTGGGAAGTTGTATTAATAATTCTCTTCATCCTGTTTTTCTGTAAAGCTCTGAGTGTGTAACTATAGATTGTGCTCTGGCATAACATCTCAATGCCAGATTATTATTCACATCTTAAAGATGAGGAAATTGGAGCTGAAAGCTGTGGTTTACTCAAGTTCATTCAGATTGTATTTGAAGCAGTATTTGAATCAAGTCTTTCTGACTCTAAGTATAACACTAAGACGTTTTAAATAGCAAAGAGAGAGAGAGAGAGAGAGAGAGAGAGAGATTGAAGATATAAACATGCAGAGTCATTAGTCTTTTCAGGAAATAGTAATATCTCTATTTCTAATACAAGAAAGAAGAAAGAAAAGATGGATAAAGATGCAATAGTTTGAAGTTCACCAAAGAATTTTGAAGTTTTTGTGTTTCTCTCTATTCAATAATATTGAGTGTTAAAGAAATATTTCAGAAAAGGAGAATTGAACTGGGTCCTGAATGATGAATTCAATTTTAAAGAGTAGTGACAAAAGTTTGAACATTTTGTATTGGAAAAATAAGAGTAATGGATGCCCAAGATGTGCGATGAGGCTAGAAAGTCCTAAATTTGATGATACATGTTTCTGTGATTGTGGAATTCCATAAATGCCAGGTGAAAGGAGTTTGGATTTTATTGTGTAGAAAGTGAGGCTAGACCAGAGTTTTGGTCCTGATTTTTACTTTATAAGACATTACCAGAGAAACAAAAAGACCAAATTCCCCACCTGCCTCTGCTTCCCTCTTAAACATCTTCTGAGATTGGCTGCTCAGGAGGCAGGGATTAGAAAAAGGAAGGAAATGACTAAATTATAGAGTTGTGGGAAGAAGGACAGTTTTAAAAAAAAGCAACATCGCAACAATATGGTAAAATTTTAGTATGTTTTGGGAGTCTTTCAGATTTCTGAGAATATTACATTTGTCTTATAAAATCAATGATTTGGTTACACCAGTAATGAATGTCATTAGCCACCTAAGATAACTTATAAGTAACCAAAGCTTGATAGATAAGTGTCATAACTCTTATGCCAGATAGGAGTTGAGAAAAGAAATTCCATTATTATGGAATTTGAATATAGAATCTGAACACTTACTCATGCCCTGTGTATAGAAATGAATAAGACAAGAAATCAAGGCAATCAATCCATGTTCAACCAATAAAGTTGGAACAGAAATCTAGAACAAGAAGAAACTCCTCCAAAGTAATAAAAGAATGAAGTAAAACCCTTCTGAAAAATTCCTACTCATGCTTGAAAGAATGTAAGATCTTTGAGGACAGGATTTTTTCTTTCTTTTTTTTTTGTGTATCCCTATGATTTTAAAAATTGTGATGCTGATGATCAGACCATTTCCTTAGGTCTCATCTCTATGATCATAAATTTCCCATCACATCAGTTCAAAAATGTTTAGCTACTGCTTTAAGAATATCTTTAAAGGGCATTGATCTATACACTCAAAACTTATTTGAAATGATGATAATGATGATAAATTTTCCAACTCTCCTTTATACCCATGTACCTCTTTTTTCTATGTCTTAAAAATTAAAATATTTTAAAGGCAGAGAATAATAACATTTTCGGAATATATGTATATAATACATGCAGTCTCTTTGGATTTGTATATTGGTTCATACATATTAAATCTTAAGGGTGTTGAAAAATAGTGCAGTATCCTCCCTTGGTCAGGAGAGGGAGCCACAGGAACCTGTGAGTTGGAATTCGTCCTGGCTTTCACAGCCCATGAAATTGCTGTTAGGAGCAAGGAATGAATGACCTTTGGAAATGACGTTTGGAACACCATCCCAGAAGTTATGGAGTAAACTTGGTGGGACTGATGCTTTGTAAGAACTGAACTAAGTTTAAAATCTAATCCTTTAGTGATTGGGGTGACATAAGTTAAAGTATGCCCTGGAGGAACTGGGGAAAATGTTAATTTTTGTTCTTCCTACATCTTTGAAATAAAGATATATATATATATATAGCTTTGTAAAAGCTATTCAATGTTAACAGGTTAAATGATGGGACCAGGGCCCTACTTAATTACTGGCTCTTAACAATGGGGTAGAGGAATAGACAATGGGGTCTTGAATCAGTGACAGTAGAAGAGAGACAGTCACAAACACCTCAAATTACCCCAGAACCTGGAGAGGGGGATATAGCAAGCCTGGCCCTGAATATGGAGGGAAACAGTTAAAACCTCATAAAAGAGGAATCACTTGAGCTGAGCTTGGATTTAAAGAGGAATAGTTGACAGATAGATGGCCTGAAAGCCAAGAATACCTAGGTTCAAGTCCTTCCTCTGAAACATAACCATTTAAACTCTTGATAAACTAACCAAATGTCTAAGACTATACTTTTTAGAGAAGGCAATGTATAGTTTTAGTGTACTTGCATTGGTAGGAGGATTTTCCTTATCACAGAGTTTCCTATATCAAATAAGTCACAGATCTAGTGATTATCTCTACCTTTATTTCAAGAGGCAGAGGAGGGAGAATATTCCAAGCAGGGACAGATTAGGTAAAGGTTTAGAGGTGAATGATGGAACATCATTTTGTGATTTCAATGGAAGGAAGGAAAGAAAGAAACAAGCATTTTAGCACTTACATACTTAAGTACCCATTTGCCTGGTACACTACTGAGCACTTTACAAATATCTTATTTAACAACTCTAGGAGTTGCTACTATTGTTATTTCTTTTTTTTACATTTGAAGAAACTGAGGCAGACAGAGGTTAAGTGACTTGCCTAGAGTCACAGAGCTAGTGAGTGTCCAAGGCTGGATTTGAATTCAGGTCTTCCTGACACCAGATCCAGTACTTTATACATTGCAACACCTAACTAACCTTCGGTAAATTAGATACATTTCATTGCTTGAAATGTTGAGAGCATACGGTGAAATAAGTTTACAAAGATACTTCAAAGTAAGCTTACGAAGGGTTTTAAATGCTAAACAGTGGAGTTTGCATTTTATCAGACTGATAACATGATTACACTGTAAATCTTCAAAGAAATAAAAGAAAGTCTCAGTCCACAAAGAATAAAACTAATAAAAATTATGAAGAAGTCATTATTCTTTTGAGAAAACTGCAGAGAGTTGCGACACTTTTGTGAGTTTCTCTCTCTACACTTTAGGGACTGTTAGACTATAGGAAAATATTCCCTCACACCCGTTGTCACAGAGTTGACAGGGACTTCAGAATTCACCTAATATGATCCCTAGAGGAAGCATGCATTTCTTCTGCAACATTCATGACAAAGTTTCTGCTTGGGCACGTCTAGTAACAGGAAAAACCTTATCTCCCAAAGCAGCCCATTTCATTTGGACAGTGTGAACAAGCACTTAATTCTCATCTACTGAACCTGAATCACTAGACTGACTTACATTAGACTTGATTCAGAATATCTTGCATAATGGAAAGAGTTGTATGCAATGATATCATAGTTAAATTTATTTTTTAAGCTGGAGAATGGTGTTATAGAAGAAAGTGACTCCTAGATGGCTGTATGGCTAGATACAGATCCCTGATTTCTTGTGACTAAATTGTTGTTTAGAATATATAGAGACACCATTTAGTGAAATAAAGGGAAGCTACTAGTTACTCTTCAGAGTCTATGAAATGGATATTTAAGTACTTTGTTAGAAAAAGTAAAATGAATAAAAATTAAATATTATTTGGCTTTTGTTGATGGCCTAGGAAAGTCTGGATTTCCAACATAAGAAGAATGAAAATAAATTATCATTGTATGTTAGTGGCTCATATGAGAGACGAGGGGTAGGAGATCAACGCTAAGAAATTCAGTGCACATCCCATTTAGTTAAGTTTTGAGGGATATTCTGTCAAGGAGAGCTCAGATGATTTTGTATGTATCATACATCAAGTCACTAATATTCACAACCCTACAGACCAGAAATGAAGCTGTAAGACATATTACACTCTTCAGGTTCTGAAAAATACATATTCCTAATATAATAGCAAGGACCCCAGCATATAAAGGGGCGGGTGTTGCTCTCCAGGTTCCTAGATTTGCTTTTCTGAAAGGAAAGCAACTTTTGAGGGGTCAATAATCACTTTAATCAAATACATATATCATTCACTTAGTTCAGGGGAAAAAGTTAACACCTTGAACTTCAGAGAAAATTCAAGCAGAGAAATAAAGACCAACAGACAGGGCTTCCAACTGCAATGTAAGCAATACATATATCACAGATTAACAGACAGAGCCAACTGTCTGACCATTACATACGTAGCTACCACAGAGAGAAGCACCAACATCTGGGTTTTCAAAGCCAGGGGTCTCCTTAGTGGCTACACAGAGTCTTATCTGGTCAAACAAACACTTCCAGTGAGTAAGCCCCAAAACAAAATCTGACCTCAGAATATATATGTACACTTTTCAGAGTCAGAGGTCAACACAGCCCTTAAGAACCAATGCCTCATTATAAATTAACAAAAGGTGTGGGCCTTCCTACAAAACAAATCTTCCCTAGTCAAGCTTCTCTTAATGGGCAGACCTATTAATGGGTAGGGAAGATCTTTAATTCTCATTAACATAATTAACATTACACTAACCTAGGCCCTATTGATCAAGTACCTTGGAATGTCTGTCTCTTTGGCGTAGTGCCTGGAAAGTGCTACAGTCACAGAAGATGTCCAACAGTCTTTTAGACTTTTGTAATCCTATCAGACCTATGTTCTTAGATTTCTTTATTCATAAGGAGCAGGCTGAGTAGAATTTTGGGCAGATGCAAAGGGCTGGGCAGATTCAATCATCACTAGATTTATAAAATTGTAAACATCTTGAGGTGGCCTCTTCTTTAGAGAAATGGTTCTTTACCAATTATTGGCCCTACTAGTTACTCAATGAATAGATGATACAAAGTCATACTATTATCCTTTATCCAGAATTGCTCATTATGAATTGGGTCATGCAAGATGTTACCTATATAGACAGGGGTTCTTAATCTTTCATATGTACCTTTAGTAGTCTATAGCTGAAACCTATGGACCCCATCTTAGAATGATACTTCTAAATGTGTGATATTAAATACTAAGGATTACAAAGGAAAGCAATTATATTGAAATACATTTATCAAAATATTAAAAGTTACAAATTCACAGACACATTGCAATCTATCCACATACGTGAGATTTCTAGTCCTTGATCCAATGTTTTTCTTTCTCTACTAGTCCAATGGACACCTATCTATACAGACCTGAGGAACATTTTTTGGCATGATTCAGTGAGGGCTCTGTTCTTTACCACAGAATTATATGCAGTTGGACCTAAGGGGCCATTAATCTAATAACCTGAGATGCCTTGGGGGAGGAGGGGTTCCCATCAGGGTAGGCTGAACTTCAAGGTGCATAGCTAACGTGAGAGCCTTGAGGGATAATTTATATTTATTTATTATTTTAATATATATTAATATTTATTTTATTTACATTGATTGCAAAAAATGGTTTGGTTAAGTAGTCTGGAGCCTGGAGAGAATCAGAGAGTTGAAGACTTTTCACTGCAGGGAAAGGAACAATAGAGGAATTTGGCTTATGCCTTCCACCAAATAAAATATTTGTAGGACATGTTGGTACCCATCAGAGACATCACATGCCCTCTGCTGAACTGAGTAATCATGTTGATGCCCTCGCAATTAGAGAAAGAGCTAGGCCTACCAACAATCTTTTCAGATGACCATAAGGCTGTGCTGTGGTTGGGGTAGGACCAATCCTATTAACTAAGAATGATGCGGTTGCTTCAGTTTAATAATTGATTATTCATGCCAATCAGGTTTTTGAAAGATCAATATGGCATGGCTATTGTTCTGTCTTTGATTAACAAATTGAATATATTGTCCCTTTTCTCCCATTGCAGGACAAGTGGTTCAACCTTACTGCAATTGATATTTATTCAGGATATTAGATTTCAGGGCCAGTTAAGTCTATGATCATGCAACCATTCGCTGTTCAAAACCATAAAAAAACTTATCCTTCTTTCTCATCAAAATTATTAACCATGCTGTCTGCAGGGTATATGTGGCCCACAACACTTTGCAGTGTGTCTAAAAACATATTTAAAATATAATTAGAAAATATTTAACAGAATAAGTAAAATACAATGGAACATAGATAATGTTTATGTTTTGTTTTCTTTTTTAGTAATTAAAAAAAATTTATTTATTTATTTATTTTTAGTTTTCAACATTCACTTCTATAAGGTTTTGAGCTCTAAATTTTTTCCCTTTCCCTCCCACACTCCTTCCCAAGATGCTGTGTAATCTGACACAGGCTATACATGTATAATCATGTTAAACACATTTTCACATTAGTTAAGTTGTAAAGAAGAATTAGAAACAAAGGGAAAACCAGGAGAAAGAAGAAACAAAAAAAAGAGAGAAAATAGTATGCTTTCATCTGCATTCAGATGTCATAGTTCTTTCTCTGGACATGGATAGCATTTTCCACGTTTAGTCTTTTGGAATGGTCTTAGATCCTTGTATGGTTGAGAGGAGTTAAGTCTATCTAAGTTGGTTATTGCATAAGGCTGTTGTTACTGTGTACAATGTTCTCTTGGTTCTTTTCACTTCATTCATCATCAGTTCATGTAAGTCTTTTCAGGTTTTTCTGAAGTCTACCTGCTTATCATTTCTTATGGAACAACAGTATTCCATTTCATTCCATACCACATACCATTACCTGTATATATAGACCATACATTTCATACTACAATTTGTTCAGACGTTTCCCAATTGATGGGGAATTTCCAATTCTTGGCCACCACAAAGAGAGTTGCTATAAATATTTTTGTACATGTGGGTCCTTTTCCTATTTTTCTGATCTCTTTGGGATATAGACCTAGAAGTGGTTTTGCTGAGTCAAAGGACATGTACAGTTTTATAGCCCTTTAGGCATAGTTCCACATTGCTCTCTAGAATGGTTGGATCAGTTCACAACTCCACCAATAATGCCTTAGTGTTCCAATTTTTCCACATCTTCTCTAACATTTATCGTTTTCATGTTTTGTCAGTCTGATAGGTGTCTTGTGGTATTTCAGAGTTGTTTTAATTTTACATTTCTCTAATTAATAGTGATTTAGAGAATTTTTTTATATGACTATATACATAGCTTTAATTTCTTCATCTGAAAGTTGGCTGTTCATATGCTTTGACCATTTATCAATTGGAGAATGACTGGTATTCTTATATAATTGATTCAATTCTCTCTATATTTTAGAAATAAAGCCTTTATCAGAGAGATTGGTTGTAAAATTGTTTCCCAGCTTTCTGCTTCCCTTCTAATCTCAGTTACACTGGCTTTGTTTGTGCAAAAGCTTTTCAATTTAATGTAATCAAAATTATCCATTTTACATTTTATAATGGTCTCTATCTTTTGTTTGGTCACAAATTCCTCCCTTTTACGTAGATCTGACAGATAAACAATTTTGTATTCTCCTAATTTGCTTATAGTTTCACCTTTTATGTCTAAAGCATGTACTCATTTGGACCTTACCTTGGCATACAGTGCAAGATGTTGGTCTATACCTAGTTTCTGTCTTATTACTTTCCAGTTTTTCCAACAGTTTTTTGTTAAATAATGAGTTCTTATCCCAGAAGCTGGAGTCTTTAGATTTATCAAACACTAGATTACTATAGTCATTGACTATATTGTGTACCTAATTTATTCCACTGATCCACTACTCTTTTTCTTAGCCAGTACCAAGTAGTTTTGATGATGACTGCTTTATAATCCAATTTTAGATCTGGTATAACTAGGTCACCTTCTCTTGCATATGTTCTCATTTCCTTTGACATTCTGGACCTTTTGTTCTTTCAGATGAGTTTTGTTATTATTTTTTTCTAGTTCTATCAACTATTTGTTTTGGCAGTTTGACTGGGATGATTTACTAAGTAAGTAAATTAGTTTAGGTAGAAATATCTTTTATTATATTAGTTTGACATACCCATGAGGAACAGATATTTTCCCAATTGTTTAGAACTGACTTTGCTTGTGTGAAATGTGTTTTGTGTTTGTGCTTATATGGTACCTGGGTTTGTCTTGGCAAGTAGACTCCCAAGTACTTTATGTTGTTTATAGTTACTTTAAATGGAATTTCTCTATCTCTTCTCGCTGGGTTTTGTTAGTAATTTATAGAATTTCTGATGATTTATGTGAGTTTATTTAATATGCTGCAACTTTTCTAAAGTTGTTAATTATTTCAAATAGTTTTTAAATGGATTCTATAGGAATCTCTAAGTATGTAATGATATTGTCTGCAAAGAGTGATAGCTTTGTTTCTTCATTGTCTATTCTAATTTCTTCAATTTCTTTTTCTTATTGCTAAAGCTAACATTTCTAGTACAATATTAAATAACAATGGGGATAATGGGCATCCTTGTTTCACCCTGGTCTTGTTGGAATTGCTTCTAGGTTATCCCTATTACATATATGTACAACTTTGTGTGCTGGGGACTCAGGTGCTAGTAGCTGGGGTGGTGGGGGAGGTGTCTAGGGTTCTGGCAGCTTACTTGTTGCTGAGCTGGGGTCCTCATCGTGGTGTCTGGCATTTGTTTAGGTCAGATGGGGGTTTTTCTACATTTCACTGGGGCTGCACTGAAACAGGGGGAGGTCTGCAGTTAGAAGACATTGCCCTGTAGGACACCTGCCTGCCCAAGGCTGCCCTAGCACATGTGATGATTCTCTGAACTGGGGACTGACAGTTCCCCTGGCTATGCTAAGGCATGTGGGGGTGTCTTGGTGTTGGTATTTGCCTTCTCCACCACCCTAGGGCTCAGGAACTCCTGCTGGTTTGCTAAGGTTCACCAGCTTATTGGGATACTTCCTGTCTTCAAATGCTCTCTCCTTTTACCTTAGTGAGATAGACCTTTCTTGTTGAACCTCCAAATTTCTAGGACTATGAGGGTACTCCACCCCATCTTTCTGCTGGCTCTGCTATTCCAGGATTTTTCTTGGGGCTCTATTTTCTGGTTTTTTAAAAGGTCAGAAAGGGAAAGTGATAGCAATTTACTGCTTATTCCACCATCCTCTATATGTGTTTTTCCAAGTCAATACATGCAGCAGGGATCCTTTTGTATGGTTTAGGAGCCCCTTTTGTTATTTGAGCTTGATGCCATCGTCATGTATTATTGTCTCTGATCAGAAAATCTATTTCACTCATAGAAGGTCTGAGATTAGGCTAGTCTCTAACATATTCGCTGGGTTTTCCATCTTCTGCACCATCTCATGGGATCTAGCATTTTTGTACACTAGAATAATTCTTAAAAAACAGCTTTGTCATCATACCCCTGATTATAGAGTTTCGATGACTCACAGACTGTATGTGTGTTTTTAAAATAAATCAGTGCTTGCCCCCAAAGTTGGAGGCCTTTCTAATCCAGTGATATCTTGAGTCCATCCTTCAGAAAAACCTAATGTATCAGGATGGACTGCTTTTGGATATAGTTTTAGTTATTCCTCCTTAGTGCTTCTTTATTCTATCATCTGGGTTGCTTCAAAGTTTCTGGCTCCTCAGAAAGGTCTATATAAGGAAATAGGATGGATTCCTTTAACTGATAGATTTCCTTCCCCCCCACTCAAAGGTTTAAGTACTTTCTTCCTAAGAAGGATTTGAAAGACCAAGGTGTGGAATTATTGTGAAGTACTTTTCTTTTTAATGACACAGGAGAGATAACACTTTCTTTGTATAATAATCTCTGGATAGGAGCTATGCTTATTAGTGTGGCACTGGGGGCTTTTACTGAGGAGAAATGGGGATGTTCTCTCAAAACACTGAGGGCAGTTTTAATCTCTTGTAGCCCCTTCCTCCCTTTGATTTTTTCTCCCCTGCTCCTGCCCTCTTGTTCTCCTTCCCTTTCTTCCCCAATAGCCCTGCTCAGTTTCCTATCTACTATGTCACCTAACTGGCACTAGAAAAATTCTTAGAAATGAGTCAAATACAATAACAAAAAAAGAAAAATGGAAAGATCTTGCCACAGAAATCTTACAGAAAAGAAAATAAAGCATGACAAGTTTACCAATCTGTTGCTTCCAGAACTTCTATCCCTTGTTTCATTCCACTCTTACAGTTCATAGAGGCACTGGTCAAGGAGGTCTGTGGACACACAGTGTTTGAAGTTAACCCTTTGGCAGTGTTTTGGAGGGATCTACTTTTATTATAAGTTGAAGCTCATGAATAAACTCTGGCCAGGGTTCAAGAGGACAGGAAGTAGAAGATTGTAGAGAAATGTTAGACCAGAAAGGTAACAGTTCATATCCTAATTTCCATTTCACTGACCTTTCTCTTATTCCCATCCCACTCAAGTCATCTCTTCAGATTCTGAATTTTCCTACCCATACCCTCCACTGTGCTCTGGGTAACAAATTAGTTTTTACATTAAACCTTTTTATTTTTCAATTTTCTTGCACTCACCGAGACTTGGTTCCTTCTTCACAACCTCCCTCATAGACTTTCTGGCTGACATTTCCAGTACTGGTTACACTTTCACTCATATCCCAACTCTTACTTGTTGTGAATACTCTCCATAGCCATTTCTAGGCTCTTTCTCTATCACTATTCCTCACTGAGGTGGTTCAGTGAATAGAACACTAGACTTAGAATCAGAAAGACTTGAGTTCAAATCCTGCCTCAGAAATGTACTTGTTGTGTTACACTGGGCAAGTCAGTTGCCTCAGTTTCCTCACTTGTAAAATGGGGTTAATAATAGCATGTAATTCCTGGGATTGTTGTGAGGATTGAATGAGATAATACATGTAAAGTATTTAGCAAACCTTAAAGCTATAAATGCTAGCTATTTTATTTTTATTATTTATTGATTATTTTTATTGATTATTTATTTTATTATTGATTTATTATTATTTCTATTCAACAATCCTATATGCTTTGTGGTTTGTTCAAACTATATCTACCATGTAATCCAATGGCTATTGTTTACTGGCTTCCTGGACAATTTCCTTTTTTTTTTTCTCAATGACTTTAGGGCTTGACTTACAATCTTTCCTCTCCAACACCTATCCTCATACTAGGACACTACAAGACACATTTATTGATGCCCTCTCAAGCACTCTAATCTCCCAATTCCTCAGTTAATTCATTTCCTATGACATCCTCTCCCCACTGCTCAGCCAAACACAGAAATAATCATACCTTTGATCTTGCCATCACATATAAGATTTTTACTTCTATAGTCATGACTGATGAAATGCCTTTATCTATTTACAATCCATTGTCATTCCACTTCTTCTTTGAATTCCCTAATTCTGCTATTTGTTCTCACTATGCTCTCCAATTCCTCCCCATCTCAGTTCTTTCCCAGGTCATCACCTCTGCACTGGCTACCCTCTCTTTCTCTGAACCAGTTCAACTCTACACTGTCCTCTTTTGTTGAGTCCTTTGTCTCCTTATCTTACTAAAAGTCCTGTCCTGCCAAATTTCAGCTTTGTATTCCTCTCACCATTTTTAATGTTCACTCTTACTCATTTGAACCAAAGTTGGAGGAAATTACAAAGCTATGCTGACTGAGACGACTACAAATATATGTTATATAATATAAACTTTCTCCTCATTATAGCATCTTTCTCATCAATTTTCTATCTCACTCACCAGTGTCTTCCAAGAATTTTCATATCTTTTTAAACTGTCCATAGCATTCTCTTGCCCCATCCTCTGAAGTGAGGGTGAAAAAAATTAAGACCTTTTAATAAGAACTCCATCATCTCTCAACCATATTTCATTACAATATCACTCAGGTATTTTCCTCTATCATCTCCTCCTCCATCTTTGTCTTAGTCATCCAGGCTTACAACACAGATGTCAACCTCAACTCTTCATTTTTTTTCTCATTTTCAATATCCAATCAATTATCAAATGCTATTATTTCTAACTTTATAACATTTCTGGCATATACTCCTTTCTGATACTGCTATATCTCACTGGTTCAGACTCATATCCAATTCTGCCTGAACAAGGCCATGAATGTGAGAACAGGTGGGTATTTTTGTTTATTTGAGTTTATTTTTGAAAAAATATACACATTGCCTGACAGACAGTGAGAAAGCACAGTACCAATAGACTAAATTGTCTTATGAATAAAATACAAAATGAGAAAAAAAGAATTAAAGAAGTAAAGAAATTAGCATTTCAGGGGAAAAAGACTCATTTTTTTAGTAAATCCATGTTATAGGTGGTAAAATAATATATAGGGTATCTTCTCAAAGGGAAAGAGGAATATGGCTTCCAAATCAAAGAGAATTTTGCACTCAAAAAACATACTAATGCTTAACATTGGACAAGGACATTGGAGGAAGGCAATCAGGATGATGAGGGGCTTTCAGGGGCCATGAAGATTAGATTCCTAGTGGAAGGAAGTAGAAATATTTAACCTGGAGAAAAGAAGACTTAGGAAGGACCATGCTAGTTGTCTTCAAGTATTTGAAAAACTGTAATTTGGAGCAAGGACCATAATTGTGTGATTTGGATCCAGAGGACTGAGCCAGGATTGATGTATTGAAGTTGCAAAGAGGCAAATTTAGGTTCAATGTCAGTTTGGAGCTGTACAAAAGTGGAACGGGGTATCAGGAAGGATGGCAGCTATTCCTCCTTGTAAGTCTTCTAGAAGAGGCTAAATGACTACTTGTCAGGTATATCATGGAGGGGTTTGTGTTCTTTTCAGGTGTGAGTTGGATTTGATTCCAACTCTCAACTTCTATTATTTTGTGATGGATAAAGAACAAGTTATATAGATCCAACTGAAAAATGCATTATGCAACCTCTTCAACTCAGAAACCTTCTCCAGTGGTAGCAAAATATCATTTAGAATTGGCAAATATAAAATTCAATATACACCATGAAAAGGCTTTCAGCTGGAATCAGAAGTCAAATAGATGGATGTCAAATAGTCAATGGATGAAGAGACTTCTTGTAAACATCTTGTTCCAATCCAAGCAAAATATACAGTATAAACTGATATACTTTCGAATATCTTGTTCTTCTTCAGGGAAGACACATTGAGTACAAATTCATCAAAGATAAAATAGTGGCTATGTATGTGTAAAAAACTTGTTGGCTTTCTGAAATCAAACTTATATAGGGAGAATACATTATGATTTTAAGAGGAATTTTACAGATGCTTGGGTAACCTAACAGAGGCACCTTTCTTCTGAGGGAAGACATTTTGCATTTCTCTGCCAATGGGTGGAAGTAGCCTCTTTCCAATGGTTATATAGCCAGAACAGGCTAGGCTTTAAAAACTACCAAAATGAGATAGTCTCTATGTCCAGGAAGGATGAAGGTGTGAGTTAGTTCATTGGTGGTGGTGGGGAACTATGACATGAACTGGTAAGAGGAAAAGGGTTACCTTCTCTCCTCTTCTCCTTTACTCTGTGGTCCTAAGAGATAGGCTCAGGGTCTTTTCTTTTGATTCTGTTCATTCTTCTCAGTTCTAGGCATAGAAGATGTAATCCTCACTGAACCTGTAACGAAGACATAGAGACTGGAGTTAGGATTTTAGGGGGGGATGTTCAGTCAACCAGACCAATAGGGAAGCTCTGAGGAGCTAGGGGTGTCTAGGATGTGATCCCAAGGTTGGTTCTTGGACTTGGAACTTGGTGCTGTGCTGTATAAAAACAGAGCTCAGCTGTGAACCTAATCCCTTCCCTTTCCCAGAGTATGAGGTAATGAGGATGAGAAATTATGCTCCTAGGTATTAGGGAGAGATGTTTATATATTTATTCTTTCTATTTTTTTGAAGTAAATATTCCTTTGTAAAAAGCTAATCAGGCTCTTAGGGAATTAAATGGAACTAGGGTCCAAGGGGGACCCTAGGATTGTTGGTGAGGACTGGAGTCAATGGCAGAAAGACTGGATATCTCCAAATCCCCTTAAGGACACAAGAAAATCCTGGAGTAGAAATCAAATGTAAATGAACCTCTTGGTCTTCAGGCAATGGAGGCCAGGGTAATCAAGGTTACAAGAGAATATTAATTTACAATAGCAGTCAGCATATACTTTGGAATAATAAAATGGACAAGAATGGATTTAGAAAAAAATGGATTAAGAATAGATTTTAGAAAGAAAAATTATGTAATATTAGCAAAACACAGGGTTCATTACTTTAAGGTGATTATGGAAACACTTCTTAATTAAAAAGAAAAAGAGGAAGGCAACCAATATAAGATTGCATAATAAACAGGTTAAAAATTTACAGAACTATTTTGTGTATGCATATTGTATGCAGTATAACTTAGAAATAAATACAACTGAGTTACAGAAATATAGTAATACTTGATATTAGGTATATGCCACTACATTTATAAGCAATATAACATACTGGTTTATCACAAAATGGGACCTATGAAATGACTGATCTAAGAACACAGCCAAAAGGCACTCCCAAGGCAACACACAATCTCAAACAAAATCTTGTCAGCAACGAAACTTCAAAGAAATGAATGAATCAAACAGATATGTTTACAAAAATGGAGGAATACATGATAACTATACAAGATCAGATTATTACCACCAGAAACTACAGGAAGCCTCATTCTTAAGGAAGTAGACTTTGCAAGGAAGTGATAATATCTTTGCAACATATCACTGCAAATTGCAAAGAGTTAGCACTATTTGAATACCTAGGAAGGTATAATCAAGTGGCCAAAATTGTATTATTATTCTTTAGTTAATTGACAACAAATCCCCATATTTCAAGCAGAAACTTCAAAATATGGCTAAAAATTAAAAAAAAAATAAACTTCACTGGAACAATTTGATATCATTATACTATTGAGCAATGAGGTAGCACCGTGAATGAGGCTGGGCCTGGAGTCAGGAAGACCTAAATTCAAATTTGGCCTCAGACATTTACTAGCTGGGTGACCCAGGGAAAATCACTTAACCTTTGTTTGTCTGAGTTTCCTTACATGTAAAATGGGGTAATAGTAGCACCTACACCCCAAGGTTGTTGTGAGGATCAAAATGAGATTAAAAATTGTAAAATGCTTAGTATAGTGCCTAACATATAGTAAGTGTCATCATCATCATCATCATCATCATCATCATCTTCATCATCATTAATAAAGATAGCACCAATAAATTCTAGGACATAAAATTTTGTCCATAAAAATTTAAGAACAATATTTTAGTAAATGGGAACTGCTGAGGAAAAGTGGTTAAGAGTGAAGTTTAGATGAAGTTTTAATTTGGAAAGGAGAAAGAAGGGCAGTGGTGACAAAATGGAAGTTGTGAAGAGAAAAGCCTCTGTTCAGAGACTAAACTCTGGGAACTGCAATTTTGATTCCATTGGCCATGGTCTCTACTTATTGAAAACAAAATGAAATCTCTCATAGGTATGGCTGGAATAGAGTGAAGTTGCTAGCAGTTGTTATTCCTTGCTATCAACAAAAAGATGGTTTCCTCCTTCCTCCAGGTATGCAGACAGCAGGCAATTTCTATGATTTCTCTATTTTTTCAAGTTGTTCCTAATTCCTGATTTTGTCTCATAAAAATTATGACAAGCCATAAGTCACTCATGTCTTTTAATTGCTTGCTTATAAGGTAATGGAAGTTGTCACTGAATAGTCTAGAATACATAGAACTAAATAGGACAGAGTTTTTACTTTTAGTCCAAAATACTAGAGTTTCTTCTCTAACTAATACTGAGTCAAATAAAAGATTATCTTTTGGTGTCATTTTATTAATAACTCATAAACTGCTAAATAGCAAATATAAATAAACCATGTGACTCAGAACTGTTTCCCAGTAGGCTACTGAGTTGCAGGTAAACAAGATTCAGGTGGCATAGAATGGATGCTCAGTGATGCTTCTGGTCTCCATAGTCATCAATAAAGTAGAGGTATCAGAAGTATCTCAGTGATGCTTCTGGTCTCCATAGTTATCAATAAAGTAGAGGTATCAGAAGTATCAAAAGATTCTTCCAGACCTCAAAAGGTGAGATCTAGAAGAGAGAAGGAGTGCTTCTTCCTTGTACATTTACTTTCCACCTCAGCCTACAAACTTTGTTAGTGCCACCTGAAGGAATTATGGACAAGAGATAAAACAATCTCAGCTATCTCCTCAGTTTGGCAGCAGAAAAAGCTAATCCCTAATCCATAATGTATTCAAGTACTCCCTTCTCCATCAACCCTCAATCTCTTGCAGGGCAGCACACCCAGTCTTGTAATTTGGGAATTTTTTTTATTATTGTTGAAGTCCCTACCAGAACACACTTTTCCTGCCCTTATCTCACCATTCTGCTACAATGTGGCAAACCTCATGTCTTCCCATCTACTTATGGAGGATCAAGAGATACAGGAAAGCAGAATCATGTTCTGCCTGGAGCAGTCACATGCTATATTGGCATCCAGTCAGAGAACTAAAGAACAGAGGGCACTGGAGTAGTGCACTTGCATGTATGTATGGTTGCACCAGGCCTGAGGAAAACTTGTATTCAAATAGGGCCCATTCTGTTCCTCAATAAGTCATTGATGATAGAGAGTAAGACCAGTAAAAAGTGCATGTCAAAGTGTGGGAAGAACTATGGAGACAGAGCTGTGAAGTCTAGACTCTGGGATCACCAGTAAAGGGGAAAGAGTCATAAAATGAACAATATGCGAACATAATAGAAAAAAACATATTCCCAAATATATTCCCAAATGGGATATTCCCATAATAGAAAAAAACATATTCCCAAATGTGATATTCCCAAATATAACAGAAAGAAGAAAATTCAATTAAAAGCCCAGAGCAAAAGCAGAAAAATCAACCAGAAAGATAATAAAAAGAAAGATGGAAACTAAGACATCCAAATGAGTCAAAACTCTCCAAATATATATTGTAGACAAAAGAATTTGAACAAATACTTGATAAAACTGAGGATGCTTTGTATTCTAAGGTGAATGTGGAACCAAATCAGGATGTTTCTGAGTAGTTTAAGAGAAAAATAAGGATCATGAAAGCAAAAGCTAAAAAAGAAAAAGTGACTGAATTTACAAGTGGCCTACATATCAGGAATAACGATCAGAGAGAACAATTTATTGTGAATCCAAATATATAGGAATGAAGGACAATCTGGAAGAAGAGAAACAAAATGCAATGATATTGACAAAAAAACCAGTTGATTTCTATAAAAGTAAAACCTATTCCAAAGACAGAAGGTGTGGCATCAGCTTAGCTTCCTCCAGAAAAATAAAAAAATCTGAACAAAAATTCAACAGATAATTCAGAAAACTACCCAGAACTTCTGAACACAGAAAACAAAGTGTCAATTGAAAGAATCTGCAGATTGCCTCAAACAACAATTGCAACAACCACCACCACAACAACACACCAATGCTACAAGCTGTAGAAATACATAGTAGTTACATTTAACAATTCCAATGACAAGCAACAGATTCTGCAAGCCACAAGGAGGAAGATCTTAAAATAAAATGAAAAGTAAACTCAAATGGCACATGAATATTCTGTACACACCAGAAACTGCAAAAGAGAATAGAATAATCTACTTCAAAAGCAAAAATCGCTGAACATGCAAATCAAAATGACGTGCCCTGAAAACTTGAGTTCAATCATTAATGAAAATAGATGGACATTCACTAAAGGAAAGAAATTTGGAACATATCTATGAGCAAACAATTATGATTTTATTATTCAATTAGCAAGCATCCCACACAAGAGAAATATAAGAAAAGTAAACAAATACAGATACTAAGGAGAGTACAAGTAATGAAATAAATTACCCTTTCTCTAGGGACTATTAAAAAGAAAAATAAACCTACAACAAGCAAGACATTAATAAGCTTAAAACATAACAACATCAAAAAATAAGAGGGATTTTTAAGACATTTCTTTCTAAAAGTACACAAAGGACTAAAAGTGAAAGTGAAATTTAAGTGATGGTGGAGGTATAGGCATGAAATAAAATGCTGTCTACTTCATAATCTTCCTTTCCCCCTTTACAGACAAACCAATGTTATTTAAAGGAAATATTGCAGAATGGAGGTGGATAAAAGGGAAGAGAGAAGGAAGATAGTGGGCAACATATGGTGTACCTCAATCAAACTAATGGCAAACAATAAAAAGAAAATAACTTCTGCACTATCTCAGGAAGAAGAGGGACTATAGGAGCAAAAGTGATGTGGAAAAGAGAAGGACTAAATCTCTATCTCTGAGAGGCACTCGGGTGCAATGACAGTTTTTCATGTCTGATAGACAATATGACATAGTGGTTGGAGCCCAGGGTCTAGTATCAGAATGAATCAATCAATAAGTATTTCTTAAGCTCCTACAATTGCCAAGACTGTGCTAGATGCTGAAACTACAAATACAAAAACAGACAGGTCTCTACTTCAGTGAGTTTACATTCTAATAGAGGAGACAAGTACATACAAAATATACATATATACCACATAAATATAAAGTGGATGAATGTAATACATACATACATTAGTGCATATATATATATATATGGATTATATATATATATATATATATATATATATATATATATATATATATATATATGGATGGATTATATATATATATGGATGGATTATATATATATTTATATACACACATATATATAAACAAGATGGTTTGGGAGAGTACTAGTTATTGGGTAGATAAAGAAAAACTTCATGGAATTTTAAAGAAGAAATGAATTCTATGAAACCAAGTTATAGAGGGAGTACGTTTCAGGAATGGACAACGGTCAATGTTGGCACCAAGATAGGAGATGAATGAAGAACAGAAAGGTGGTTTGTTTAGCTAAATCATAGAGTGCAGTAGGAATATTTAATGAGACTGGACTAGATTGTGTATGGCTTTAGAAGCTAAACAGAAAAGTTTATGTTTTATCCTAGAAGCACTATGAACACTTTGGAGTTTGTTGAGTGTTGGAATCATATGGTAAAAGCTGTAATTAAGAAAAATTACTTTGACATTAGTATATAGGATGGAGAGAATGGTGAGAGACTTGAGGCAGGAAGACCAATTAGGAAGCTGTTGCAATAATATAGGTAACAGGTGTTAAAGATCTGAACTAATGTAGGCGCTATGAAAGTAGAGAAAAAAGCTTAGATATAATTGATGTTGTGAAGACAAAATCATAAAGATTTGGCAATGAATAGTCATATGGGATGAGGAAGAGTTTAGCCCAGGATAATGCCAATATTACAAAATTTTGTAATTTATCATTTGACTGGAAGAATGGCAACTATCTTCAAGTATCTGAAGGGGTGCCATGTAAGAAAGGGAATAGACTCGTTCTGCTTGTACTCAAAGAAATAGGTGGATGGTGTAAAGAGACAAATTTTGGTTTGGTTCAAGTAAATACTTCCTAACAGCTATTTCAGGAGGTAATAGGTCTCATTTCACTAGCTGTTGTCAAAGAAAGGCTTGATGACCACTTGTTCTGGGAACTTGACCCAACAGAGGAGGATTCTTTTTTGGTTTGGTTTGGAGTACCTATTTGTTGCCAACTCTGAGAATCTATGATTCTGTCATAAACCACAGAGTCCAAAGTACCCACCTTTGAATTTCTCTGGGTTGTGTCTACACTTGTAGCACCAAATGTTGATTCACTATTTAAATTGGTTCACTTTACTACAATTTCCTTCATTGAGTACCACAGATTTTCCTGGGAAATGAAAGACAGTTCTTTTCTAGTTCTTTTGTGGATAATATTTACTTCTGAAGTACCATTTCATCTTTTTAGCATGACAAAAGACCAGAAGATTAATAGTCTTGTTCACAATTAAATACTAACTAGAACATTGCCCAGTATGGGCACATTTCAGGCTCCTCATCCTTTAGCATTGCAGTCATGGAGCCAATATATTTCTTCTGCCACCTACAGTATTATTTTTGCATAAAAAGTTTTGGAATGTGTCTTCACAGATGTGATTTATGTATGTATGCTTCATTCTATGTTGACAACCATTGCAATATATATCCTACAATTTGTTAACAAAAATTTTCAAATAGTTTTATTTTATATCCAATTAAAGGAAGTTTTGCTAATTTTTAGCTAGTAAATTCACAAGATCTTAAATACAAACTGTTATTCACTTTGTTGAAAGAGTGATTAACCATGAAGGCAGCTTGTATTATCTACATTATCGATTTCATTAGGTGGTAGAAAGAGGGAGAAAAGAGATTAGCCTTGTTTACTCCCCATTATTCTCTTTTAAATTCGGTCTCTTTTGTAGACTGGTTTTGGTAACAAGGGATGGTTCTTGGTAAAGATCTTTGACAGAGTTAAAACCTATTTCTGTCACCAAAAATAGCATTTTGATTATGTCCTTGCATCTATCATCTCTTTGAAAAACCCCTTTCCTCTACTCATCCACACTTATCTGCCAAGCTTCTTTTCTTCTATTTCTGCATCCCCACCCCCACTTCAATCATCCCCATATTTCTACGGCTAAAAGACAAAACCATGAGCTGGTTCCTGTGACAGCATCATTTATTTGTGTTCTCTGAGCAGCCTGCAACACAGCCAGAAGATAATGGATATCTCATTTATTCAGGTTTTGAATGATCATATCTAATTCCCTGTGACAGCTGTCTTCACCACATTAGCATTGCAAATAAACTCGGTTTTGTAATAGCCTGCTATTGAACATGATTCAATTATATTTGCTCTGTACCAAGGCAGGATATGGTCTTAGTATCTATAGCAATATTTCTGTGAGCTGCTGTTCTTTACGCTGTTCATATTTAAGCTGCCTATTTACTACAATTCTTTCCTTGAACTTTATTGAACTCCATAGATTTTCAAATAAAATAAAGAGGAATGAACATAATTTGAAAACGCATTTAGTGGGGGTATAGATATTGCATACCTCCTGTCCTTTACATATGTAATCAACCTCAGGCACTTATGCAAAAAATTGCCAATTGTCCCATTTTAAAACCCAGATAATAAAATCATTATGGCCAATTAAAACAATTAGACAATGCTGAACACAGTGAGATTCAATGCTGGTTTTACACATCACTAATAACACAGTATGAGGCATTAAAACAATCAGGGGAAATTCAGAGTCATTTTCATTTAATGGAGGTGAGCAATTGATGCGAAGGGAGAAAAGAGGTGCTTCTTCTTTAGCTGAAAGAAGGTTCCATGGGACCCTGCTCTTAGTTCTGAAAAATGGTTTTATTTTTTCAACATTCACTATTCATCATTTAGCACCTGATTCTAACAGAGTGTGGCTCTGCAGATGTAGCTACCAGCTGTGTTTCTAGAGGTTTAACCGCTTAAGCATCTGCAGAGTCAGCTTAATAGAAAGGACATGGCTAATTTAGATATAGAAGTGGAGTCAAATCATCAAGCATTTATTAAACACCCACTCTGTGCCAGACACTGCTTCATGCTTGAGGATACAAAAAAAATTGCAAAAACATTGCTTGCCCTCAAGGAGCTCACTTTCTAATATGGGAGACAGTATACAAACATGATAAATGTACACATACACACACATACACACACATGCATACACATGAAATAAATTGGAGATAATCTCAGAGGAAAGGAACTAGCATTAAGAGTGGATGCAATCAAAATTATATGTGGAAGAGTTGGTCTTGTTTGGGAGAAGGATCTTTTCATCAGAGACTGGAGAAAAGAAGGAGGAAGTAGGGGATACCAGACAGAAGTGAAATAAGAAAAAAAAGGAAAAGATGAAATGGCCTTGGGCTTCTGTTCATTTTTTCCATTTTTTTGGTGAAATATGAGGCAAGGTTTTCAGATGAGAGAGTGGAAGTAGGAGTATTGTGGAAGGCTTGAGGAAAGAAGGGGAGGTTTGGTGTAGTCACTGTGGTTAGGGGAATACAGAGTCAATAAGGGAGAAAAAAGATTGCCTTTCTTCTATAAGGGCCTTAGCTGAGATTAGGTAACATAACTTTGTAGTGGACCCATACAACAGTTTTATGGCTTCTTCCAGCTTTATTAAATTGCATGTAAGGAAAAATAAAAGTAGCAGATGGCAGGAGCAATCCAGGGTTAGTGTTTGGTAAGGTGTGAGTAGTGATGGGTAGGGGACGAATGGATTCAAGTGAAGAAATAATTCAGAGTTGAATTAATTCACTAAGAGGTTGAGATTGAGAAGGGAATAGAATGTAACCAGAATAGAGGAGATGGACTGGAATAGCATAGAGGGGTGAAGACACTGTGGTTCACAGTGAAGATGAAGAATATTTTTAGTAGTACGGAAAGAGGAATGATAAAATATTATGAGTGGATAAAAGAACTTTGAAGTTCATGAATACAGCAGTCACTTGGAACTGAGATACAGGCTGGTAAAATATAAATTGGCCAGTGTGGAAGAAAGTAGAGTTGATGTCATGCCCCCGTGTGTGTGTGTGTGTGTGTGTGTGTGTGTGTGTGTGTGTGTGTGTGTGTAAAATTAGAAAGTCATCAATAGCAGAAATTCAGTGGAAAAAACTGAAATTACTAGAGATCCCACCAAGAAAAAAACTCAAAGATCTTGAACAAAAGTAGATAAACAACAGGGAAAATATTAATAGCAGAAGGAAATCTGACCTCTATATCTAGTAAGTTAGTTCACTTATTTATGACAAACTATTACAAAACAGAAAATGATCCATTTGATGAGACAGAGGATTCTGTGGAATTAGGAAAGAACTTGGAAAGAAACAAGAGATTTTGTGCTAGATGGGCATTTGGTGCTTGAAAAGACCATTCTACTTTGGGAGGAGGAAAATCAGAACTCCTGGGGAAAACTGGAACCTGGAAAAGTGGAAGGGCATGGATACAAGGAGATTTTGAGGCAGCTGGGGAAAGAAAATAACCAGAGGGAGGATATAGATCAGTGGTGGGCTTGACAATTAGGGACATGGTGGTGATGAACTCCTAATATGGGGCAGTATCTTCTCTGTTACCTGTAGGAATTGGAATTTTCTGGGAGTGAGACACAATGGAAAAGAGAAATCTATGGGAAAGGTTCTACAAAGCAGTGGCAGAAACTGTCTAGAGCGAGATCCCAGAATGAATACCTCAGATGTTTTGATCTCATGAAGAAAACAGACAATAGAGACTAGACAATTACTGTGGTCAACAGAAAAGAAGGAAGAAAGAATTAAATAAACAGATAAAAGTTAGAGATCTATACACAATAACAATGCAGAGAGCAATAACAACCTCAAGCCTTCCCTCTGTTAGGCTTCCTACAAATCAGTTCCCTTAAACAAATTACAAACAAGTTCTCTCACTCACACTAGCCAGCGGCCTGTTTTTCTCTCTCTCCCTCAGTTCTGACCGTTCTGACCAAATTTTCTCTCAGCTTTGCTCTAGCTCCACCTTTTCCTGTTCCACCCTTCCTGCTCCATCCTTCCTGTTCCACTCATTCAGCAAACTCCTCCACCACAGACTCCATGTGATTCAGATTTCCATGTGACCCAGGCAGGTCACATGGACCTATTAGTGAATGGGCAAGGTCTTCCCATTTAAATTACCATTACAACAAGGTAAAATAAAACCAGAAGAGGGAAATAAAGATGGTAAAAGCACTGGAGAACCTGCACACAAGGATTGGTTGAAAGAATTAGATATGTGTAGCTTGGAGAAAAGAAGACTAAGCAAAGGTATGATAGTCCTCAAGAATTTGAAGGGCTGCTTTATGAAAGCTAGTGTCACAGTGGGAAGAACCAAGCATAATCTCTCAGTATCACAGTTTTAGAGATTCAGAATTGGAAGGGTTCTTAGAAGTTTTATAGTCCAACTCTCTCATTTTATCGATAAGGAAACTGAGGTTCATAGATGTTAAATGACTAGCCCAAGATCACACAGGCTGTAGCAGAAGAAGAATTGGAATTCAGGCCTGTTACATCAAATTCAGTGCATTTTCCATATGTTTCTGTTGAGCTTTGGGGTACTGGGGATGCCAAAATACTGACACGCTGGGTCCTGCCAAATGAATTAGACTCAAGCCTTCTTTAAACCAAAGAAAACCAAAGTTTAGTAAAGGTTCTTCTTATTGGGTTGACTCTTAAGGAGTCTAAGCATTTGTAATGCTTTGTATTAACAAGTGGGCCAGATACAATCTGAACCAGACAGAGTCTGAGCTAGATTGAATCTGAGTACCTTCATGGAGGTGAGATGGATCTCATATACAGGAAGACTGTGAGAGGGATATGGGGGTGGTCTAGTAGTCTGGGGGTTCCAGGGATAGTCATAATGGGAGTGGTCAGTAACCTGAGGTGTCTAGAGGTCTTGTTGAGAATGACCAGTACCTTGAGATGAATAAGGGGAGGATTTTGATGGGAGTGGCTAGTAGCCTAGAGAATGGGATTTTGACAGGATCAAGGGTAAGAAGTATAACAGAGATGTGGGTATAGTGATAATGAAAAGCTTATGGGTCTCTGGAGAATGCCAGGTTAAGTGGGAAGATTCAAGGAGAATTCAAGGAGGTTCCTAGAGTCTGAACTCCATCATTCCCCTCTTAAACAGAGGGGACCCAAATTCTTTTGGGGTAAGGAGTGAAGGTCTAGGCTTCTGAAACTGCTTTCTGCTGGCAAGGGAAATACAGATGTCCCTGCCTCTGCGGGCCTTGTTCAAAGGGTATATAGTCTGAGGAGTCATCTGGAACTTGATGGCTTGCACTCTGGAAAAGATAAACCTTGCAAGGAGGTTAGGAAAACAAGGAACAAACAGGGTCAAAAGGAGTATAGATAAAAAAAAAAAACCAAAACACAAAAAAACCCAATTTCCCTGGAGAGAATTAAAGATGATTATGGCAAGGCCAAAACATAGAAGGGCATGTTTGATAGGGGAGTTTTTTGCTGTCAGATATCCCTTTTCTTTCCAAATTGCTCCATGGGCTTGTAGAACAAGGAAAAAGTATTTTGAGTAAATAAAAATATCAACTGGCCTGGGGTCAGATCCTTAAGAATGGGTTAAGACTCCCAAGGCTTGTCTTCTCCTTTTGTCAACATACAGAGAGAATGGTTTTTCTAGATTAGGTTTAGTTTTCAAAATCTTAAAAGTTTTAGCTTGGTCTGAGTCAGGGCCTTGAGTAGAGTCATAAAAGGATTTAGGAATAAAACCAAAATTAGGAATCCAGAGTCTACAAAATCTAGCCATGCCTAAAAAAAACTCCAAGTTGTTTCTTAGTGGTTGCAACAGGGATAGTCCTTTTGCTCTCAGAGGTTAAGGAGAGAAAGGTGGGCATGAGTTGCTGGCCCAGATACTTTACAGAATGTCATGCTTTATGGACTTTATTCAAGGAGACCTTATAGTCTCAAGTGTCCAAGAAATTAAGGGCTTCTGTAGCAACAGCCTTAGAAGTCTCCCAGGTGGAGCTACAAATATGAATATCATCCACATACTGAATTAAGTTCCTATCTGCTAGTTTCAGGTCCCTTAAATACCTTTCCAAAGCCTGGCCAAATAAATGAGGGCTATCTCGAAACCCTTGGGGTAAGACTGTCCATGTTAGCTGACATGAACTTGATTCCCCAGGAAGAGTCTATTCAAAGGCAAAAATAAATTGTGAGTTTATATGAAGAGGTATACAGAAATCCCCAGGGATCTGAGTAAGTGTAGTGTATGGATTGCAGACTATTAGAATAACAGCTTTGTTAATAGCTCTAAGATCTTGAACCATTTGGTATTCCCCATTAGGTTTCCTTCTGGGAAGGATTGGAGTATTGCATGGAGATTGACAAGGGACAAGGATTTTTTAAGGAATTAAATTTTAAGGACTTAAGGAATTTTTCACTTAATGGTTGTAGTCCTTCCCAGGCTTCAGGCTTAATTAGATATTGACTGCCATGGGGAAACACATTAGGATCTCTGAGGCCAACAATGGCTGGGATGGCATGAGTAGCTTGCTCAGGAATTCCTGGATCCCAAAATATTGGCTTGAGTATCTTCCACACTTTCAAGTGAACATGGGGAGATCTGGTGAACAGAGGGCAAAGGGAAATGAGAAGTTTAGAGAAAACTGACTCCCCAGGTGCCTTCCCAAAAAGGGGGCAGAGCAACAGGAAGGCATAAGGAAAGAGTGTTTAAACAACAGATCCTCAAATAGACAGAGGAGGAGGTATGTGTGGAGACATCCCTTAGTCTCCTCTTCAATGCTCATGACCTGAAGGGTCAAGGGGCGACAACGGCCATAGTAATTGGCTAAAACAGGGGACTTAGCCATGTTAAAGAGGGTAACCTGACCTTCCTTTTCAAATTTCGCCGAGGGCTTGGCAAGAGAGGTGGAGAATGTGGGAGCACTGCCAAGCTCCTGGCTTCCCTGTCTTTCTGAGCTTTGAGAAGACTGAATGACAGGGTACTGGGGTGTGGCTCTACCACTTTTCCAACCTCGGGGACAATCCTTCCTCCAATGTCTCTTCTAGTCACATGGACACAGTTCCATAGGCATTAGTTTCCGGGGCTCCTTCTGAGGAGCGCCCTGGAGGGGTACTCCCTGGGTCTTTTCCTAGCCATGGCAACAACCAAGAATTGAGCATGTTCGCTGTCTCCAGCCCTTGTCCTTTGTTCTCTTTCCTTTGTTGTAACTAGGTCTCTGTTGCTAGACTCTAAAGGCTGTTTCCATCAATTTGGGCTTCAGGTTTTTGGGGTACCATTACCAATTTCTTCAGTTTCCTCCTAATATCTGGGGCAGACTGATTAATAAAATATATTCTAAGGATTGCTGCCCCTTTTATAGACTCAGGATCCAAATTTATATACTTTTTAATAACTTCTACTAAGTGGTCTTGGAAAAGGGCAGGGTTTTCCTTTTCTCTCTGAGTAATTTCTCCAACTTTTAGAAAATTTATTTGTTTTTGAAATGCAGTTCTTAGGCTTTCTAACAGGCAAATTACTATAGGATCTCTCTTTCCACTATCACTCTTTTGATAATCCCATCCTGGGTCACTAGTGGGAACAGCAGCTGAGGGATATTTTGTAGGGTCATAACTAGCCAAACAATCCCCAAGTTTTTGGGCTTCTTTCCACATTCTCCTCTTCTCCTCAATGGTACAACAGGTAGAGAAGAGGACATGCAAATCACCCGAAGAAAGCTTGAACTGTAGGGATATTGCCTAAAAAAAACTTAGTAGGATCTTCTGAGTATCTTCCCAGTTTCTCTTTAACCCAAATGAGGTCTGAGATGGAGAATAAGACATGTACTCTACTCATCCCACTAGGTGAGGCAGGCACCTCCCCAAGGGGATAAAGCCTTGAAGGTACTGTAGGGCCCTGAACTTGGGAAGAGAGATAGGAAGATCCTCTTCTTGTGAGGGAGGGGCAGGAGAATACTACCTGAACTGGATTAGGCTGCAAGGCCAGGGGATTGGACTGGCAAGGGGAAAGATCAACTGACACTAGAAGAAGGGAAGGGGTCAGGGGAGAAATACCTCAGAGACTGTTGAGGTCTGAGTGGGTGTTGCCTAAGGGAGAGGGTCTGCAGAGGGAGGAACCTCAGCAAGAAGACTCTTGTCTGGTACCTGAGCCGGGGTTGCCAAGGGAGGAGTGGCTATGGGATGAGATATAAGTTAGGAGATATAGAAGGTAATAAGGCAGGAAATGAGGGGAGTTGGGGTAGAGGAAAAAGGAAGGGAAACCAAGGGGAAGAAGGGGTGGCCAAGGAGGGCAGGCAAGGGTTGAGGAGGTAAGGGAGTGGCAGGAAGGGCTGAGGGAGATTGGGGTGGGGATAGGAGTTGGGATGGTAGAAATGGAGATAGGAATGGAGACGGGGCTGGAACTCTGGGGCACATAAAATGGGGGACATCCTAAGCATCTAGTTCACCCCCACTGCCCTTTTGTGGGGTGGCTCTAGCTATGAGCATCTTACAATCTTTTTTAAGAATGAGGTTCTGAGAGAGCTTGATGAAGGTCATTATGTAGGGTATTTCTACCCATTTTCCTTCTTGGCAACAATATAACTCTAATTGTAAGAGAATATTATATTGTAAGGTCCCCAAAATGGGCCATGCTTCATGGTCCTCCGGGTGATATTGAGGCCAAACAGTGTTGCAAATGAACACCAAACTTTTCTTAAACTTAAAAAGTTTTTTTTCCCATTTTTGTAAAAGACAAACCAAAGGTGAATTTTGGAGGATTGAAGAGTATTAATCCATTACAGGTGCAGGGCTAGAGGTCCATCCCTCTGTAAAGGAGGATCTGGGGGTAAGCCTTGGGGAAACAAACAAAAGAAAAACAGTACCTGAAGCATTCCCAATCCTCTAGTGCTGAGAGAATTGAGAGAGTTAGGCATACACTTTCCAATAGGGCATCTGTCCTCATCCTCTATGCTTTGGAAGGTGTGCCCAGATCCATGGCTTTGAATATAGCCACTGGACTGAGAACCTGAGTGTCAGACTGAGTGCAATACAGCTCCTAGCTGACCTACTGGGACCTGAGAGGTCAGGCCTGAAAAGTACATCTGCGGTGTCTGGAGAGAGAGAAGGGGATAGGGAGAGGTGGAGGCTTATATACCTTCCAGTCTTGGTAGGAGAAAAACTTGAGATTAGCATTTCTTCCTGGTCAGGGAACCAAAATGTTGAGGTTCAGAATTATGGAGATCTCAAAATACTGGCATACTGGGTCCTGCCAGATAAATTTCTTTCTTTAAACCAAAGAAAACCAAAGTTTATTAAAGGTTCTCCATACTAGGGTTGACTCTTGTAATGGTAATTTAATTGGATAATCTTTCCTATTTTTTAATAGGCCCATTAAGTCACATGGAGCCTGTATAGGGAGTAATTTGCTGAAAGGGTGGAGCAGAACCAGGAGGAAGTGAGTGAGCTTGTTTGGGTTAGAGAGAGAGGATGCAGGCAGGCATGCACAGCAGGGCTCAGACTCCTGAGTGTTTGCTTGTGAGAAGGCCCTGGGGTAGGGGAGAGACTTGGAATGGCTTTGCTCCCTGATGTGATCATGTTTATTAATTTCTTAGACATCATGATGAATTTGGCTTTCTGGTTCGGGGATTTGGCTTTCTGGTATCTAAATAAATGTTTTTCTTCTGCCTTCTATATGGAGAGTCTTTTATATTTTTGTGACTGAGAACTACACTGGCATATTCAGAGTCAACACCAGTGCTGTGAATATTGCCTTGGTGATACAACTCTTAAGGAACCCCAGCATTTGTAACGCCTTTATTAACAAGTGGACCAGATACTATCTGAGCTAGACAGAGTCTGAGTAGGATTGAATCTGAGCTCCTTTGTGGAGACGAGATGGATCTTATATACAGAAAGACTGTGGGAGGGATCTGGGTCTAGTAGTCTGGGGGTTCCAGGGATGGTTGTAATGGGCGTGTTCAGTTGCCTGGCATGTCTAGAGGTCTTCTTGGGAATGATCGGTATCCTGGAGTGAATAAAGATCAAATCTAGGAAGAATTTTGATGAGAGTGGCCAGTAGCCTGGAGAATGGGATTTTGATAGGATCAAAGGTGAGAAGTATAACAGAGATTTGGGTATAGTGATAATGAAAAGCTTATGGGTCTCCAGAGAATGCCAAATTAAGTGGGAATATTCAAGGAGAGTTCAAAGAGGTTTCCAGAATCTGTACCCCATCATTTCCACATAATGAATGGAAGCAGCTATACGTTAAGTTTAGGAGTGATGTAGGGAAAAAAAAATCCCAACAAGTAGAGTGATTGAAAAGCTCAATGGATTGCTGCCTCATTTGGTAGTAGTTTTAGACTACTCACTAGAGTCTTTCAGCACAGACTGAATGGCTATTGACTGTCCACATTGGAGAGAAGATTGTTGGTCACAGTGGACTAGACTTGATGGCCTTTAAAGTCTCTTTTAACTTCTGGTTTCTGTGATATATATTTATTACTGATATAACCAATTATGTTAATAGTTTTCTTTATGTTAAACTGTTCCTGGTATAAATCTCAATTGGTCATAATGTATAATCTTTGTAATATATTGTTTTACTTTTTTAGCTAGTATTTTATTTAGAATTTTTGTGTGCATATTTATCAACAAAATAGGTCTATAATTTTCTTTCTCTGTTTTTATTCTTCCTGGTTTAGATATCAGTATCATATTTGTTTCATAAAAGGAGTTTTGTAGGACCCCTTCTTTGCCTGTTTTTCCAAATAACTTATTTAATATTGGAATTAGTTGATCTCTAAATATATGATAGAATTTGCTTGTATATTTTTCTTTTAGGAAACTCATTTATGGCCTGCTCAGTTTCTTTTTCTAAAATATGACTATTTAGATATTCAACTTCCTCCTCTGCTAATCTGTGTAATTCCTATTTTTTTTTGGTAAATATTTTTACATTTGGCTTAAATTATTAAATTTATTGGCATGGAATTGGACAAAATAACTCCTTATAACTGCTTTGATTTCATCTTCTTTAATGGTATATTCACTCTTTATTTTTAAAACTAGTGTTTTGGTTTCCTTCTCTCTTTTTCAAATCAAGTTAACCAATCGTTTATCTTTCATTGTTTCTTTTTTTCACAAAACCAACTCCTAGTTTTATTTGTTAGCTCAATGTGTTTTTTATACCCAACTTTATTAATCTCACCTTCAGTTTTTACTTTTTCCAATTTAGTGTTTAATTCAGGATTTTTAGTTTGTTCTTTATCTAGTTTTTTACATTTCATACCCAAATCATTGGTGTGCACTTTCTCTGTTTTATTGATGTAAGCATTTAGAGATATACATTTTTCTCTGATTACTGCTTTTGATGTAGTTTCGGGTTTCTGGGAACCCCACGATGTCAGGGTATAGGGCAAATCTGCCTGGAATGAATAAGCACTCAAACATTCTTCCAGTCAATGTGGTAAGGTTTATTGTAATGCCAATAGAATTGTGCTAGGTTCCTAGTGAATCTGCAACTTTAATGGGGGTGAGACTGATACTTTTATACAAAAATGGGAAAGTGAAATGATTTGGATGGGATTGAGGAGTAGTAAATAGTCTGGGCCAAGGGAGGACTTTGAAAGGACTGTTAAGTACCTAGGTGAGGTTGGTTGGGTCAGATGCCTTATGCAAGATGCCAATGACCTGGGTTGCTTTCAAAGATATGGTCTTTTCGTTTTAAGGGTCCAGGTCTCATCACTCCATCACTTTTGCTGTATTTCATAGGTTTTGATATGTTATCTTCCTATTTTCATTACTTTTAATGAAATTATTGATTTTTTCCTATAATTTTTTTTAACCCAATCATTCTTTCAATTAGTTTTTAATCTATGTTTCCATGGTATCTTCTTAAATATAATTTCTATTGCATTATGATCTGAAAAAGATCCTTTTAACATTTCTGCTTTTCTACTTTTTTATTATTTATTTTTAACACAGTTTATAACAGATAAAGCAATTCAGACTTTTGGTCAGGTGATACTTCTTTTTAAAGCATTTACAATATGGACCAAAAAAGAATTTTTTTTTTAAAACATTAACCCAACTGAGACACAAATAGCATTTATGTTGTTAACTTCACAAGCTCTTGACCTAATTATCTCCACAATATTAGTAAGAATTTAAAGACCTTAACTTATTGCTGTTGGTCTAAAGTCCTATGCCTAATAGCTTAATTTTAGACAACTTCTGATGTTCCTCTACCCATAATCTATAATTGAATAGATGTGATGTTAAGCTTACAAACCTTTTGACTATAGGAAATTGCCACCAATAGTAAGGACATTGCAGGGATACAATATCTCCTCAACTTCATGTCAATTAGAGGCAGGATTAGATTATTCACTTGCATTCAGTCAGGCTTAAAGTCTGCCAGGTATCAGTGGGGAAATTGAGTCAGGAAAATCCCACCTCAGCCCATGCTGAACAGTTGCTCTCCCACCCTTCCCTTGAGATCACCTATGCAGTTCATACCAACATCTCATCAGCTTACTGGCATCATGTTTTGGAGGCTCAGATTTCCTTCCTTGCTTCCCATACCTGGAATTAGACTCAGAAAAACAGTCCCTTAATAGTCCCATAGCATCTAAAAATGGCAAGTTCCAATAACCAGGTTTCAGATATGATTATAGTTTCACTTTGGCTAAGAAACATCTTTTGAGGCAAGTCTTAAGTGGCTTACATGCCTTTCTATACATGTTCTAGTTGCTGATTAAATGGCAATCATAAAATCAAATTTACCATTAAAACCTTGACTTTTCCATCAATGCCAAATTTTACCCAAGGTTACCTTCCTCTAGGAAATTTAGACTGAAATTCTTTTCTCCAAACTAAAGATGTCATTGATTTATTCTCAGTAATTAATTCAGTCTATTGTTTTAATACTAATTGCTTTTACCTCACTTTGTAACATGTCCAGTTTTTCTCCCCATTACTCCCCTCCCCCCATTTCCTAATACCTTGCATTCTGATTACTCCTTCCCACAATGTACCCTCCCCTCCATCACACCTCACCCCTCTCCTATCTCCATCTTCTCTCTTTTCTTGCAGGGCAAGATAAATTTCCATATCCCTATCCCTATAGTTCTTATTTTCTGATGATATGCAATAAAAATTCTCAACATTCGTTTGTAATACTTTGAATTCCAACTTCTCTCCCTCCCCCCACTTCTCAGCCCCACTGAGATGGGAAGCAATTCAATACAGACTAAATATGTGTTGTTTTGCAAAAGACTTCCATAGTAATCATGTTGTGTAATACTAATTATATTGCCCACTGACATACTCTATCCCCCCTTATTTTCCCCCCTACAATTGATCTTATCCCTTCTTGAAAGTGTTTATTTCTAGTGACTCCCTTCTCCCATTTGCCCTCCCTTCTAACATTCCCCTTGCTCCACTTGTTGCCTCCTCTCCTACTTTCTTGTGGTGTATATACATTTTCATATCAAATTTAGTGAGCATGTTATTCTCTCCTTCAGCCACATGTGGGGAGAGTAGTTTTATTTTTTCCCCCTCTCCCTGTCTCCCTTATCTCCTCCATTGAATAAGATTTTTCTTATCTCTTTTATCAGTCATAACCTGCCCCATTCCATTGCTCCCTTTCTCTTCCCAGAATTTTCCTCCTTCACCCCTTAATTTTTATTTTATTTTATTTTGTATGTGTGTGTGTGGATATCATCTCTTCTGATAAAACACACCCTATACTCTCTATCTATCTATGTGTGTGTGTGTGAGAGAAAAGTGTACTGAGAAAAGATTCAAGAGTTAAAAATATTTTCTTTCCATGTAGTAATGTAAATAGCTCAGCTTTAGAGAGTCTTTTATGATTTTTCTTTTCTGTTTACCTTTTCATGATTCTCTTGATTCTTGTCTTGGGAAGTCAAATTTTTAAATACAGATCTGGTCTTTTCCTCAACATGAATTCTTGAAAGTCATCTATATCACTGAATGATCATTTTTTCCCTTGAAGTATTATATTCAGATTTTCTGGGTAGGTGATTCTTGGTTTCAGTCCCAGTTCCTTTGATTTCTGAAATATCCTACTCCAAGCCCTTTGATCCCTTGAAGCTGCCAGATCCTGTGCCATCCTGATTGTATTTCCACAGTACTCAAATTGTTTCTTTCTAGCTGCTTGCAGTATTTTCTCCTTGATCTGGGAACTCTGAAATTTGGCCACAATATTCCTAGGAGTTTCTCTGTTTGGATTTCTTTCAGGAGGTGATAGATGAATTCTTTCAATATCCATTTTGCCCTCTGATTCTAATACATCAGAGCAGTTTTCCTTGATAAGTTCATGGAAGATAATGTCTAGGCTCTTTTTTTTGATCATGGCTTTCAGGTAGTCCAATAATTTTAAAATTATTTCTCCTGGATCTATTTTCCAGGTCAGTTGTTTTTCCAATGAGTTGTTTCACATTATCTTCTATTTTTTCAAATTTTTGATTTTGTTTACTAACTTTTTGGTTTAACTCATAGTCATTCATTTCCCTGGACTCAATTCCCTCTTTCAACGAATTATTTTGTTCAGTGAGCTTTTGAACCTTGTCCTCCATTTGGCTCAATCTGCTTTTTAAAACCTCCTTCTCCTCCTTGGCTTTTTGGACCTCTTTTTCTAATTGAATTAGCCTCTTTTTAAAGCTGTTATTTTCCTCAGCATTTTTTTTTGGTTCTCCTTTAGTAAGCTGCTAACTTGTTTTTTAAGGTCTTCTATTGCCTGAGCCCAATTTAAGTTCCCTTTGGAGGCAAAGGCCTTGACTTCCTCTGACAGTATGCCTTGTTCTTCCTCATCTTAAAGGATGGGGGGAGACACCTGCTCCCCAAGAAAGTAACCTTCTATGGTCTTATTTTTTTCCTTTTTTGGGCATTTTCCCAGCCAGTTACTTGACTTCTGAGTTTCCTCTCCACAACCCCCTTGCCTCAAGTTCCACCAAGCCAGTACTTGGGGGCTGAGATTCAAATGAGCTGCTCCAAAGCCTCAGGTGATTTTGGCGTGGGATTTTGGGGGGATGGGGGGGTGGGATGGGGGGTACAGGGGGCAAGGCTTCTATTCAGTGTGAGATTCCGTTCAGCTGTTCAGGTGGGGGCAGGGCCACCTCATGGGGCCCAGTTCCCTCAGGGGTTTATGAGGAGACCTCCAACAATGGATGTGGGCTACTGCATGCTTTGGGAGCCCCATCTGCTGCTGCCTCTACTGTTGCCTCCTGAGGAGACCTGAGTTATGGGGACACCCTGCTCCCCTCTCGACCAGCTGAAAAGACCCTCTCACTGACCTTTGGCACCTGTGGGTTGAGGGACTTGCGCTGCTGCTAGAGATTCCGCCCCTGATGCTTGCTCAGGTCTGCTCCTTTTGGTGTCACATGGCCAAGGCAACACTGGGCTCTGCTCCAGGTCTGGTGCTCACCAGACCTTTCCCATCGCTTTTTCAGGTCTTTCTGGAACAGAAATCTCCTCCACTCCATTGTTCTGTGGATTCTGCTGCTCTAGAATTTGTGGAGAGTTCTTTACAGGTATTTTATGGGCTGTGTGGTAAGAGCTAAGTGTATTTGCTTCTTTCTACTCCACCATCTTGTCTCCTCCCCCTACTTTTCTACTTATAACTATAAAATCTTTATCTCCTAATACATGGTCAATCTTTGTAAAGGTATCATGAACAACAGAGAAAGGGTTATTTCTTTCTATTCATATTCAGTTCTCTCCAGTTATCTATCTTGTCTAACTTATCTAAAATTCTATTCACTTCCTTGACTTCTTTCTTATTTGTTTTTGGATTTGATCTGATTTATCTAGTTGTCTTCTAGAGGGAGATTAAAGCCTTGCTCATACATATAATTAATTCATTTAACTTTTCTTTAAAAATTTAGTTGCTATAGTATTTGGTGCATATAGATTCAGCATTGACACTGCTTCATTGACTTTGTTAACTTTTATTAAAATCTAGTTACCCTGTTTGTCTCTTTTAATTAAATCTATGTTAGCCTTACCTTTGTCTGAGATCATGATTGTTACCTTTGCCTTTTTTTTGCAACTGTCAAAGCATAATAAATTCTACTCCAACCCTCCATTTTAACTCTGTGTATCACCCATTCTTAAATGTGCATCTTATCAAAAAAATTATTATATTCTTATTTTTAATCCATTCTGCTATCAGTTAATTTTTTGGGGTGGGTTCACTCCATTCTCATTACTATTTGTGAATTTCCCCTCGTTATTGTCCTCAGCCTTTTGACTTTATCCCTATTGCCTAATCCTCTCCCTTAATACTCGTATTCCTTATTCTACTCTCCCCTCTGGGAGTCTCCCCAAGCCTCCTAATCTTATTCTACATACCCTTCTGAATGTTCCTCCCTTATCCTGTCTCTAAGTCCTCTTCTTTCTTTTATAAGTTTAGAAGACTCATACCTTTTTAGATTTATATGTTGTTTCCTCTTTAACCCAGATCTGATAAGAATAAGGTTCTAGAACTACAAGCCCTTCACCCCAACCTGCTTCCTTTTAATCAGTTCTTCCTTTTTCACCCCCTTCACATGAAAAGATTTCTCCTTTTCATCTTTCCTGCTTAATTTTATTTTTTAGAGTCACCCCATCATACTCAACTCAGCCCCAAACTTTCTTTCAACCTGCACTAATAATTTTGACTGTCTTTTGATAATATTTTCATATACAAGAAGTAAATGGTTTGACTTCAATGAGTCTCTTATAATTACTCTTTAATGTTTTCCTTATATTTCTTCTGGATCTTGGTTCATGCATGAATTAGATTTAAATGAAGCATATTTACACAATGTTGTCAGCTTCACTCTCTCTTCCAGAGTTATCCAGGTACAGCAACAAGACAAAAATCAGGATGACTGGTAATGGTTCAGGATGCAGTGGATGACCTCAGTGTTTTCAATGTCTGGCCAAAGTCTAGTCACTCTAATCACAATGCCTTCTTTGGCTGCCTTCGTGGCTCTTGGAACAAATTGTTTTCATCTACCTGTTCCACTGGGAGAAGTCTTTACATGTTAAGCCAGACATGCCCATAATTCACCAATGGGTTTGAGACTTTTCTGTTACTCTTAACTGGTTTTAGTTTTCTGCAAAGATGATTTTACCAGGGTGTAGCTGTTACTCATGCTACAGCTTCTTGGAGTCATAGGAGAGTGCTCGCACCAAAGATGGATGAGAAACCCTGAAAAGGGTTTTGATTTGCTTAAATAGAATAGCAGTAATGTCAATGTTGGAGTAGCTACAGACAAATGTGCTCCTGAAGCCACTCATTCCTCTTTAACTGCTGTCTTTTCAGTTTCGTCAAAGGTGAACAAAGAAATAGATACTACTTTTTAATTGTGTTACTCAAAAGAGAGGAAGACCGCTCCTAGTTTGGTCATCCCAAACAAGAGAAACACTCTTAGTTATAAGGAATCAAGATTTCTCACTGAAAATGATTTTCTTCTTCAAGGAAGACTGATTAGGTCTGTGATTCAAGTGAGTGCAAGGACTTTAGAATAAGAAACTGTCACAATATTATTGCTTCATATCTATAACATGATGAAGCTCTTACTTTCACAAGATAATTAGTCCATGTACTGCATTGTTATGCATTGTTAAAAATATTAAAAGTACCAACAGAAGGCCTTCAGTGCATTGGGAAAATCTTGCATGGGGATGTTATGGAGAGAAAATCACATAGAATAAGAACAAACATTAGTGTGAAACAAGGAATCTTGGGTAACGAAATTGAAAATGCCATCAAGACCAAATACCTGATTCTTTAATATTGTGTTGGATGTATTCATCCTTTGTTGCTGAAGAAGACCATGCCATCAGAGAAATAATGACATGACTTGCACTTGACTTTGTTTTGAGTGAGTGAGGGCTGTGCAGGTCACTAGCCTCACTTCTCCTCCAGAGTCATCTGAATCCAGTGACCAGATATTCATCAGGATGACTGGAGATGACCCAGGATGAGATAATTGAAGTTAAGTGACTTGCCCAAGGTCACACAGCTTGTGAGTGTCAAGTATCTGAGGTGAGATTTGAACTCAGGTCCTCCTCACCTATCCACTGCACCACTTAGCTGCCCCATTGTATTGTGTAGCATAAGAATGGATATGGTGAGTAAGTCCATTTTTCCTGATAACCATTATAATTTTATCTGGCTCTGATTATTTCTCTCTAAGTTCCTTACTGTACTGCAGATTCTATTGCCTTTGTCCTTATTGCCAATACCTTTTTGCTTCTTTTCATTCTACTAAAACATCCCAAAGCAACTAAATGTTTGCTTTCTGGTTTGCAGTTATGCTTGTTTACTACTTCTTTTGCCTTGGACATGGCCATGACTTCAGTCTTTTCCAGATTCATCTTTAGTCTTCACACTTCCATTTCTTTACATTCTTTCACCACTTTGTCTGGAAGTAATCTGCAAAGCTCAACTTCCTTTTTCTAGCATAATAACCAATAGAAGCTGTCTTAGCAACAGTTTGGCACTAACATTAAGTCTCACTTCAAAATCTTCTATTAGGCTAAAGAATTCCCTGACATAAGTTATTGTACCATGTCTGTGAGTCTCTGTGGAATCCCACACCACTTAAGAATACTCTGAAGCAATCTTCCTGGCACTTTTGTGGAAGATTTCTTCCACTTCAGCAAAATACCCAGCATTAAAACATGCATTTTCCATTGCTAACACGGTTAATAAGAGCTCTGGTCACACTGGCACTATAGAAATTAAGCATCTTTGAAGACTATCACTGAATTATATGTTTTTGTAGCTGATCATGAGTTTTCCTTTGGTTTCCTGCTTTAGAATGAAAGATTTTTTTAATCCCCAGAAACTTAACCCAAGTAGGGAATAGTTTTAGCAGAGCTTGGTTGGGCACACCTCAAAATGTACATACATGTTAAATATATAAGATGTTGGTTTCCCACAATAGCAGGATAGACTATATTAATTTGTTCCTCCAGTGTTCTTCATTTTATTATCTAAATTATCACCTTCTCAAAACCTTTACTTGCTCATTAAGTTATCAAGTGAAATACATTTTCCCTGAGTTGGTAAATTATGATTTGAATTGATCTTGTTTGTTAGAAATGTCCTTGATTTCAGTTATTTATCTTTTCCAATTTGTGCTTCCCCTATCCCCTGGAAAACTAAAAAATATACTGACAGTGAGAAAATGTAGATTTTAAAAATCTGATCAAAAGAGAAGAAATGGAGTTCAATTATTTCAGGTTCATTTTGTGCTTGTGTATTTCTCCTAAATTTCAATTTAGTTACATGTTGTATCTCCTCAATTAATATAGACTCTCTACTTTGTATAGAACCTTAGTACCTTCAAAGGTGCGTTAGGCATACTTCATGGATGTCAATGAAGTGCAATGTTTTGTTTTAAAAAACCTGAAATTTAGCTTTCCAGATGTGAAAGTTATTCTTACCATAAAAGGTGGACTGTGTTGGTAAAATTAAGCAGCAGGAACATTACCAGGAAGCCTAAACATAAAATAGAGTTACACTCAGAAAAAACATATTGCAAATAAAGCTAAAGTAAGCAATGAAAAGTTTAGGATTTGGGAGAGTATAACTACCTCCTATCTAGGAAAAGGTCAGAGTCCAAAATCTTCCCTTTTGTTTTATTTTATATCATAAAATTTTCACCACCAGGGGGCACTGATGACTAGTTGCCAGAGATTGAGTGATGAGGTCCCAGGGTTGTCATGTCCGCTCTAGCAGATATGTGCTCCAGGTAACACAAAAGGATATCCTTGGAAAACATCAAGCTTTCCCTAGATATCTGGGAACTAGCTACCTCTTTCCTTTAGTTCCACTCCTTTGCTGGTGGCAGTGCTCATCTCATTAGTATAAGGATTATTAAATTAAATAATTTGAAAATAATTTAAATTTAATAAATGAGACTCTTGACTTACCCCCCTTTCTCTTCCAGTAAAGCTCTTCCAATCTTCCTCTCCCTTCTGTGTTTCAATGGAGTTTACTCACAAAAGCATGTAATAACTTTATATAGATATAGAAGTAAATAATACTAAGACCTTTATTATTTTATACAAATTGAGAATTGGTATTGTAACAATATCGTTGTCTATTATTTAATCGAACTTATCTCTTTTAAATTAGGGATATCATCAATAATACACCTGATGGTCTATTACTAAAAAAATTAGTATTTATGTTTCCCAGTTACATGTGAAAACAAGTTTTAACATTTGTTTTTGAAAATTTTCAGTTTCAATTCTCTCCCTCCCCTTTCTCTGATACAGTACTTAATTTGAAACAGATTGTACATGTGAAATCATGCAAATCATATTTCCATATTAATCACTGAGAAAAAACTGACCAAAAAACCCACCCCACAAAAAAAGTGAGTAATAATGTGCTTCAACCTGAAAACAGCCTGCATCAGTATTTTCTATGGAGATAAATGGTGTTTTTCATTGTAAGTCCTTTGGAATTGTCTTGGATCATTGTTATGCTGAGAATAAGTTATTGACAGTTGATATCCTATAATATTGCTATTACTGTGTACAGTGTTTTCCTAGATAGTATTACATTACAATTATATACCACAGCTTGTTCAGCCATTCCACTATTCTTAGACATCCTTTCAATGTCCAGTTCTTCTGCCACCACAAAAAGAACTGCTATAAATATTTTTGTACAAAAAGGATCTTTTCTTTTTTTTTTAAATATCTTGAATACAAACCTAGTAGTGTTATTGCTGGATCAAAGTTATTCTTAGTCTTATAGTTCTTTGGTCATATTTCCCAATTGCTCTCCAGAATGGTTGGATCAGCTTACAGTGTCATCAACCTTGCATTGTGTCCCAATTTTCCCACATACCCTCCAATACTTATAATTTCCCTTTTCTGTAATATTAGTGAATCTGACAGGTGTGAGGTGGCACCACAGGGTTGTTTTCATTTGCAGTTCTCTAATCAGTAGTGATTTAGAGCATTTTTTCATATGACTATAGATAGCATTGATTTCTTCAACTGAAAATTGCCTGTTTATATCCTTTGACCATTTATCAATTGGAGAATGGCTTGTATTTATTAAATTTGACTTAGTTCTCTACATATTTGATAAATGATGGCTTTAGGAGAGACACTAACTGTAAATTCCCTTCCTCTCCAGCTTTTTGCTTTCCTTCTAATCTTGGCTGGATTGGTTTTATTTGTGAAATACCTTTTTATTTAAAGTAATCAAAATTATTCATTTTACATCTCATATTGTTTCCTATCTCTTGCTTGGACATAAATTCTTCTATTATCCATGTATCTGAGAATGGTAAATTATTACATACTTCCCTAATTTGCCCATGATTATCACCACTTATGTTTAAATTATATACCCATTTTGATCTCCTCTTGATATATGGTTTTAAATATTGGTTTATAGCTAGTTTCTGCCACAGTGTTTTCCAGTTTTTCCAGCAGTTTTTGTCAAATACTGAGTTCTTGACCCCAAAGTTTGGATCTTTGCGTTTATCAAACACTAGATAACTATAGTCACCAAGTAAAATGGGTATATGTACCTAACATATTCCACTGATCCACTGCTCTATCTTTTTAGACAGTATCAGATAGTTTTAACGATTACTCTTTTATAATACAATTGAGATCTGGTACACCTAGACTACTTTCCTTCACATTTTATTTTCATGAATTCCCTTAATATTCTTGACCTTTAGTTATTCCAGATGAATTTTATTGTTTTTTCTAACTCTATAAAATAATTTTTGGTAGTTTAATTGGCATGGCACTGAGGAAGTAAGTTAATTTAGGTAAAATTATCATTTTTATTATATTGGCTCAGCTTAACCATGAGCAATTAATATTTTTTGAATTGTTTTGATCTGACCTTATTTGTGTGAAAAGTATTTTATAAGTGTGTTCATATAGTTCCTGGGTTTGTCTTGGCAGGTAGACTTCCAAGTATTTTATTTTGTTTACAATAATTTTAAATGGAATTTCTCTATCTCCTGCTGCTGAACTTTGTTGGTAACATATAGAAATGCTAATGTTTTATGTGGGTTTATTTTGTATCCTGTAACTTTGTTAAAGTTGTTAATAATTTCAAGTAGTCTTTTTAGTTGATTCTCTAGGATTCTTTAAGTATACCATTACATAATCTGCAAAAAGTGATAGTTTTATTTCTTCCTTGCCCATTCTAATTTTTTCAATGTTTTTTCTTCTGTCATTTGCTGTAGTTAGCATTTTTAGGATAATATTGAATAATAATGGTGATAAAGGGCATCTTTCCTTCACCTTTGATATTACTGGGAAAGATTTTCTTCATTACAGATAATGCTTGCTAATTGTTTTAGATAAGATTCCACTTATCATTTCAAGGAAAACTCCATTTACTTTGCAATCTGTTATTTTTAATAGGAATGAGTTTTCTATTTTTTCAAAAACTTTTTAAAAAAAAATCTATTGAGATAATTTATGTAGATTTTGTTTTTGATATAGTCAATTATGCTTATAGTTTTCCTAATATTGAATCAGCACTGCATTCATGGTTGCATTTCTGCATCCCACCTCATCATAGTATATGATCCTTGTAATATATTGTGGTAATTGCTTTGCTAATATTTATTTCAAACTTTTCTCTCAATATTTATTAGAGAAATTCATCAATAGTTCTCTTTTCCTGCTTTTGTTCTTCCTGATTTAAATATTAGTACCATATTTGTGTTGTAAAAGGAGTTTGATAGGACTCTATATTTGCTTATTTTTCCCAAGTACCTTATATAGTAATGAAATTAATTGCTCTTTAAATGTTTGATAGCACTTGTGAATCCATCTGACCCTGGGGTTTTTTATTTTAGGGAGTTCATTTATAGTTTGCTCTATTTCTTTTTTCTAAGATGCTATTATTTAAGTATTCTATTTCCTCCTCTGTTAATCTGGGTAATTTATATATTTTTTGTAAATATTTGTCCATTTCATTTAGATTATCAGATTTATTGGCTTACAATTGGGCAAAAGAACTCCTAATAATTGCTTTAAATTTCCTCTTCCTTAGTGGTGAATTAATTCTTTTAATTTTTGATACTGGGAGTTTGGGTATATTCTTTTAAGAATCAAATTAATCAATGATTTGTCTATTTTTGTATAAGATCAGTTCTTTTATTTATTGTTTTCTTACTTTCAATTTTATTAATTTCTCCTTTGATTTTCTTAATTTCCAATTTGATGTTTAATTGGTGATTTCAAATTTGTTCTTTTCCCAATTGTGTTTTAGTTCATGCCAATTTCATTGATTTGCTCTTTCACTATTTTATTTATGTAAACATTTAGGTATGTTTTCCCCTAAGTACTGCTTTGGCTGCATCCCATAAATTATAGTATGTCATCTCACTGTTGTCATTCTCTTTAATGAAATTGATTGTTTCTATGATTTTTTTCTTTGACTCATTCATTCTTTAGCATTAGATTATTTCGTTTATATTTAATTTCTAACCTATGTTTCAATGGTCCTTCACTGAATGTAAGTTTTATTGCATCACAGCATGAAAAAAGTACATTTAATACTTCTGATTTTCTGCATTTGATTGAAGTTTTACGACCCAGTGGTCAATTTTAGTGTAGGTGCTATGTGCAACTGAGAAAGTTGTATTCCTTTCTATTCCCATTCAGTTTTCACTTGAGGTCTATCATACCTAACTTTTCATTTATTCACTTCCTTAACTTCTTCTTGTTTATGATTTGGTTAGAATTATGCAGTTCTGAGAGATAAAAGTTGAGGTCTCTCACTAGTATAGTTTTACTATTTCCTCTTGTAACCCATTTAACTTCTTTAAACATTTGTACACACTATTTGGTGCATATATGTTTAATATTGATGTTACTTTATTGTGTATGATACCTTTTAACAAGATAGTTTTTTTTGGTCTCTTTTAATTAGATCCATTTTTGCTTTAACTTTATTTGAGATCATGATTGATACTTCTTTTTTTATGTAATTTTTTTAAATATAAAATTTATTTTTCAATTTTTAACATTCATTTTCACAAGAATTTGAATTCCAAAATTTCTTCTCATCTATTCACATCCCCAGCCCAGGACAGTATGCACTCCATCCACCTCTTCTCCCAGTCTGTCCTCCCTTCTATCAACTCCCCCATTTCTGTCATCTCCCTCCCCTACATTTTCCTGTAGGGCAAAATAAATTTCTATACTCCATTGCCTGTTCATCTTATTTCCCAGTCACATGTAAAAACAATTTTTAACATTCATTTTTTAAAGCTTTGAGTTCCATATTCTCTCCCTTCCCCTCTCCTCATTCACTCCCATTGAGAAAGCAATTCTTGTATATGTGTATGTGTACGTGTGTGTATGTGTGTGTGTGTAATACCACCAACTACCCAGATACTGAAAAATTTCAAGAGTTACAAATATTGTCTTTCCATATAGAATTGTAAACAGTTCAACTTTGGTAAGTCCCTTGTGACTTCTCCTTGCTGTTTACTTTTTCATGCTTCTTCTCATTCTTGTGTTGGAAAGTCAAATTTTCTTTTCAGCTCTGGTCTTTTCATCAAGAATCCTTGGAAGTCCTCAGTTTCATTGAAAGACCATATTTTCCCCTGAAGTATTATACTCAGTTTTGCTGGGTAGGTGATTCTTGGTTTTAGACCTAGTTCCTTTGACTTCTGGAATATCTTATTCCATGCCCTTCGATCCC
>CM053769.1:427351870-427387304 GCA_028658325.1 Potorous gilbertii | reverse complement strand
GCTCCTCCATGGCCTGAGCCCATGGGGTATCTATTTCAGATATTTGGGATACAGAGGCTTTGACTCCTATGTCTTTACCTGATGGTAAGCAGATCTCTTCGTCGTCAGAGAGGAATGGCGGAATCATCTTCTCAAGAAAATAGCCTTCTATGGTCTTATTTTTTTTCCCTTTTCTGGGCATTTTCCCAGCCAGTTACTTGACTTCTGAGAGTCCTCTCCACTCCCTGGCCTAGATAAGCCCAGCTAGTGCTTGGGGTCTGAGATTCAAATGCTGCTTCCCAGCCTCAGGGCTTTTGGCAGCAGGCCTGACTGCTCTTTAATGGGAACTTATCTCCTGGTCTCAGGTGGGGGCAGGGCCGCCTCTCAGGCTCAGTTCCCTCAGGTGGTTTATGCTGAGACCTTTTGTAATGGAGCTGCTGCTGAGCTCCTGCTTGCTCTGGGAGCCTCTGGCCTCCTGCTGCCGCTGCCGCAGGGGCTGCCTCCCGAGGGGGTCTGAGTCCCGGAGATATCCTGCTCCCCTCTCAGTCCGTCTCTCTCACTGACCTGTGCGTGTGGGTGGAGGGACCTTCGTGGCCACTGGAGATTACGGTCCCTGAAGCCTGCTGGGGTCTGCTCGCTCCTCTCAGTGCGGTGCGGCTGGGGCAGGGGTAGGGGAGGGCTCCGCTCCCGTCCGAGGCGCGATGGACCCCTGGGGTCGGTTTTTCAGGGCTCTCTGTGCTCTCTGCAACGGAAATCTCCTTCACTGTGTTTCTGCGTGGCTTCCACTGTTCCAGAATTTGTCAGCAGTTCTTTTTAGAGGAAATCCATGGGCTGTGGGTTTGGAGCTAGCAAATGTGAGTCTTTCTATTCCACCATCTTGGCTCCCCCTCCCTGCATATCTTTCTATAATGTAAGTAATGAAAACACTGGAAGTGTTATTCAAACTGGGCCTTGAGCAATTGTCAAGTCCAGCCTTATAGGTTTATGAATTAAAAAGTATTTATTAAGACCTTTCTGTGTATCAGGTATTGCACTAAGCAGTAGGGATACAAATAAAAAAGAGACACAAGCCATAGCGTTATCAAATGACCTACCTTTATCAGAAGCCATGGTAGTATTGGTTTAATTACTTTCCCCAGATCAAAAGATGAAAAAGTGGGTTACAACTGGGATGAGAAATGAGCTCAGCAGTAGCATTGGCAGAAAGATAGAGTGGTCCAGTGGCTGACCTAACAGAGGAGATGTACTGAATTCTCACCAATCAGCACTATGTCAAAGAGGGAGCTAGAGATCTAGTTGTGAGGGTTGTGACAGGAGTGATATAGGGAGGTTTAGTGAAAAGATGTGCCTTAGAAATATCAATTTAGAACATGTATAGAGGAAAAAAACTAACATTCTTAATATGACTGATTGTCTCATTTGAGTATAGTGCTGCCCTTGAAATGGATGAAAGGCATTTACTGTCTCATGAAAGTGGAATACTTTGTCTCCTGTCTTTAGTTCAGTCAATATAAAGGATGGTTAAAATCCACTGCCTTCTAAGATACAATGAAAATATCCACTTAGGTGTCATTTATCCTTTCCTGTCACTTAGAGTATGATGTAATCAAGAGTGTGGCATAGTTGAAAAAATCCTGAATTTACTGATGGAGACCCTTACTCTACTACCTGCATGATCTTAAACACTTCACACCTTAATTAACTATTTAAAAATGGTTCAACTAGATAACATCAAAAGTTTTTGGTAGTCTTAATATATAATCCAGGAACAGTTTTATTAAAAATTGGACAAGTCAATTAACTTCTCTAAGACTCAGTTTCTCCACCTATAAAGCTTACTTACTTCTTTCTATTTTGCAAAGATATTGTATAGATGTGAAAGAATACAAAGCAATTTTGAATTCTTTATAACATAATGTTAGAATATTCCTGTATTTCACATATCTTTCAAAAAATTTCAAGTTTATTCTTTAATTAATTTTGAACAATTTATAATAGTCATATGGAAAACTTTCTTGCAAGGAGAGAAAATAAAACTGTAAAATAAACGTCTTCTATTGTTTTTCAGTGATTCGGTCATGTCCAACTCTTTGTGACCCTGTATACTCTCTCTCAAAGTCTCCCCAAGTTCATACTCGTTTCCATTTTACTATCTATCCATCTCATCTTTTTCTGATCCCTTTTCCTTTTACCTTCAATCTTTTCCAACACTGGGGATTTTTGCAATGATTTCCATCTCCTCATTATGTGGGTAAAATATTTAATCTCTAGTTTCAGTATTTGACCTTCCAGTGAATAGCCTGAATTAATAATGACTGATCTGATTGTCTCGTTGTCCAAGGGACTCTCAAAAGTCTTTACCACACCAAAACCCCAAAACGCTGATTCTGTGGCACTCAGCTTTCCTTATGTTCTGACACTTATTGACATTCATTGCTACTGGAAAAGCTATAGCTTTGACTGTACAGACCTTTATCAGCAAGGTGATGACTCTCTTAGAAATGGTTAAATAATAAACCACCCCAAATAAATTGACTATTTACTAAAATACTTAACAAATCTTCATTCTAAAATTATAAGTACTATGCTCTCTGTTCTAATTTATTTTACCACAAACAAAATAAAAATGCACAGTAATCCTTGATTTTTAGCATTAAACAAAATAAAATAAACTTGAATTTTACACTCTAAAGATTTTATAGCCCTTGCTTTAAACATGTCTTTTTTTAGTGTGAATATCAATGACTAAGAAAAACATCTTATAATATTCCATACCAAGAGTGGTAGAAAGCTTTTGTAAGATTAAAATTCAGATTATTGCTTCTATTAAGTAGTACTTGTCTGCTCCTCTTGGGCTCCTTTACACAGCAGGGGGAAGCATGTGCTTAAGGGATCCATCCTAACTTTCTCTTTAGACTTCCTTCACTTCCTTTAAAAATGAAAGTACATTTTTTTCAAAGAGCTAAATTTGGAGAAAATGTGAGTCTTACTGTGAAATTGTTTACATACTTGATGAATATATGATCTTGATTGTGTAATACAGATGTTTATCATGTGCAGACATATTACATTATATTACAAAATTGTTATTTACAGGAAAACTCTTTCACAAATTTCTATTAACTTTGATTTTTCCCTTCTATTTGATACCTTTGAGTGCTTAGCACCTTGCATAGAACATAAGCTTAAAAAGGCTTGGGTTTGATGGGGATGCTGATGGTAATGGCACATGTTAAAAGCTGAAATGCTTCTAAGGACCCTTACTTGCAGTTATTCTTAGAAAGCCTCCATTTCCCCCCAAACAGTAACCTTAGTTTTCAATAGAAGAGCAAGAACTGTTAAAGAAATACCCAGTTTAAAAAAGAAGCAATTCTGTGGTCGACATTCATGACCCCATGGAAATTATTTCCATCAGTTGGTAATTTGTTTTCACTCTTTGTGTACAACAGGAAATTTTAGTCTGCTTTCTGTCACACATTACTTATTTTTACCTCTCCCTTTTGTGGCTCATCAGAATGCAAAATGATATAAACAAAATGACTAAACTAATATTTTCTTCAAATAACAAAATAATTGCCAAATTGAATGACCATAGAAAGTAGAAAATTTTATTTTCTGTTGATCATACATATTTTTAATACATACAAACCTTAAAACACTTTCAATCTTTATGTTTCTGTCAAAGTCTGTGGCTGATTGGGATTCATAGAAAGTCACTGAGCTAAGGATGAGCCTACAAAAGTAAAATGAGGCAGGTTGAGAGCAAAACAAAGAGCTCCAGATGTAGAAGAATTTCAAACCCAACATTGTGATAGATCCCTCTTTATTTTTGCCTCTTTGCGGTCTTAAATGATGTATTGAAGTCAGATCTTAGCAAACTCAAATTTGATATGCATGTTGAATAGCATTTATAGACATCATTTACCATTTAAAATGAACACAAGATTAATGGAACATCTTGTAAGTGCAACTTTTAAAGCTTTTCAGCATAGAAATTTTCACTTGATTTTGGAATCTTTTCTAGAAGTTACCCATTGTCTTATAGGTTATAGATAGCTAGATTGCCTTCATAATTCTCCTTTTCTGCAGGGGTTTTAAAGAGAAGTCAGTGATATAAACCATATCTATCAACTTCATAGCACCTTACCTCCCAAGGATCAGACTTGTAAATTTCATTAACCCATATGTAGAGGCATCAAAAGGACTCTTAAGTAAAAGGGAAAAAAATGTTACCATTTAGAAAGGGAAAGTGACTTAGTTCAGAGGAAGAATTAAATAAGTTTCTAATTTCAGTCAGCTTTCTAAAGATCAAAGAAAAATCCTCCTGTTTGAAGATTATTAGAACTTTTTACTTCTAGGTACTATCTACCTTTAGTTCTTTCCAATCCATTGTTTGACTGTAGTTACATTTATTCAACACCTACTGAGTAGATGTTTGAAAAATAAAAGGCCCTATCAAGATTTATATCTCAGAAGTTAGGTGACGTTTAATGTAGGACTCAGAGTCCTATATGCCTCAGTAGATCCTGAGGAAATCAATGAAATATAGCAAAATATTTTAAACAATACAGTAATTTGAAGTAGCCCAAACAGCTAGCACCCAGGGATGAGAGAGATTCACTGGCTTCCAGAATTAGGGAGGTTACAGGAACAGAGCCTGTGAAGTCAAGTCAATTAGTATCAATAAGTACTTGTTATATTCTACTCCAAGCACTAGGAGAAATCCTGATAGGAAGGGAGTTGATATCAAGCTCATCTGATAGAAGGCACAAGTAAATGGGCCAGTAGAAAGCTGAAAGATGCATAGCAACTGATGGTAATAAGCAGAGGTCTAGGGTGGTCTTGTGGCCAATAGATATAAAGATTAGGGCTAAGTACCTCTAAACCAAACCAAACCTAGAATAATTGACAAGCATGGAAATGATAAAACAGGAATCCAACTATCAGAACTGAATTTTAAGCTAAGAACCTGATCATAAGGAAAGAATCAAGTTATTCAAACTAATATGTAGTTGGTCTAATCAGCTGAGAGTCAGAGCAGTCATCGCACTAAGTCACAGATACAGGGATTCTTATATTTTTCTTGCATAGAAAATGGAATCTGTCCTTGAAGGCTAATGGCTAAAGTTATGAGAACCATAGGGATAGAGCTTCAGTGTATTCATTATCTCTAAAGTTAAATGGTTCAACTAGACCAGGGATTCTTTTTTCCCTAACAAATTATAATTTCTGTATTAAAGGGCTTGAATTTGACACACTGATTAGCAGATGAAACAACTATAAAAATAAATATGAAATTAAGAGATTTAAGTCACATATGTAAAGTAGTCAAATTAAATCACTGTTGGCCCTTGGCAATCTTTAATTTTTTTCCTCCTCTTCTTTAAAAAAGTCCCATTACTTGAATTAAATGTTCCCTCTGTTTCTGAGGGCAGGGAACTTTGGAAAGCAAATGTTTATGTGATTTTTTTTCCCAAGCTTTCACAGTTCTGGCTTTAATAAGATTGATGAAATTCAAAAATTTCTTATATCAGATTCATAGGACAAAACCTACTAAAATATTTAAAGTCTGAAAAAAGATAAATGAGCAGTCGGGTATTTGTAGTGCTTGAAATGAAAGGAATTGTTCAGCTGGAGAAGATTTATTGGAAGGTAGTATGGGGGAAAAGAGTGAAATAGGAATGCACCTTGTTAACTGGTAATCTAGATCAGAGATTTTTTATCTTAAATGAACTTAAAAATACATTTTGATAACGTTATTTCAATATAATTGATTTTCTTTATGATCCTCCATATTTTATTTTATGCATTAAGAAATATTATTCTGAGAAAGGGTCCACAACATTCACGAAATTGACAAAAGTATTGATGACACACACACAAAAATTCGGGACCAGTATCATGCAGCAAATAAAAAAGTTAAGCCCTGAACCCAGGACCTTCAGCTCCCAGTCATATGATCCTAGGCTCTCTCTACTTCATGACAGTGACTCCAGAATTGTGTGTGTGTGTTTTCGTTCTTCATTGCCAAAGAAGACCATGCCATCAGAAAAATAATGACACAACTTGCACTTTGACTTTGTTTTTGAGTGAGGAAGGCTGTTCAGGTCATCAGCCTCACTTCTCCTCCAGAATCATCTGAATCCTGTGACCAGATATTCATCAAGATGAATGGAGATGACCCAGGATGAGGCAATTGGGGTTAATTGACTTGCCCAAAGTTACACAGCTAGTGAGTGTCAAGCGTCTGAGGTGAGATTTGAACTCAGGTCCTCCTGTCTCCTGCACTGGTGCTCTATCCACTGCACTACCTAGCTGCCTCAACACCAGAATTAGTGTCCAGATAGAAGATGTGTCAGAATTGGAATAGACCTCAGAAAATAATTCTCTAACTTTATAAAGGCAAAAAGTGGAACTTAATGAGGTGAGTTTCTAAAGGTCGTAGATATCACATAGGAGAGTTAGGACTATAATTAGATAATGTATGTAAAGTGCTTAGTATCTGATACATAGCAGGAGTAACATAAATGCCATTATTGCTGTCATCATGATCAAAGGAAGAAAGAAGGAAAGAAAGAGAAAAACAATATGCTCCAATGTGTAGTCTGAGCATATCAGTTCTTTCTCTGGAGGCAGATAGCATGTTTCATCATGGTTCTTTGAAATTGTCTTGGATCATTGGAATACATCAACTTCTAATGAGTTTCAATAACTGGGTACACTTGGTTACTCCAAAAGGAAAGCATATACACTAAATTCTTTTAAAAATCCTATTTTCCATGTATCTTAGCAAGAAAAAAATAGACAAGAAAGTCATGGATATTGTCTCTGTGAAGTTTAGATTCTTCTTAAAGAGGCAAAGATCTACACTTGTGTTATGTGGACATTCTGGTTGCTAAAAAGAGTAGAAAAAAATTTTGATGTTTAAGGAACACTGAACATATCAGTTTAAGAAAAAAAAAGACTCCCTTGATTAAAATGCTTGAGGGAAGACACAGATCTTTCTGAGTGCCTGAGAGAGCACTGCTGCTCAAAATATATGTACTGAGTTAAAGATGGCTGTAGTGTATTAGGAAACATTGATAAATTTGTATAAGGCTGTTTTCCGTGTGTTTTCAGGCTATTCTTAAAAATATAACTGAGCCACCATAGAACAAATGACTATTTGGGGACTACGCAAAGATTATATAAAGAATATTGTGGTTGTACCTGACAGAAAAATGGATTTTTTTGAGATTTACATTGTAAGGTAGAAATGGATCACTAAGTGTAAAGAGGCCCTGATTTGAAGCGTTAAAATCTGTAGGAAAGAGAATCAGAAGAATCAGGCAAAAAACCCAAGTAAGGAGGCATCAAAAGAAGCTGTGACAGAAGAAATAGAAGATGGCAAGAGAAGTTAACTTATGAGAGTTGTTGAGCAAAGCTGATAGGAGCTGAAGAGAAATCTATTTGATAGGAAGGGAATAAAGTGACTGCTGGAATATGATTGGAGAAAAACAGAATCCCTATGCTACTCGAAGATCACACCCATCTGGGCTTATTGCCCTCAAGAGCCATCTACACACAGATCTAAAGAGAGGTTGAAGAGGATCAGTGAGATCATGGGGTGATGTTCTGACTTGTGCATCAATTGCATTTAAGTGAGGCAGATTTGGGCAAAGATGTCAGCCTCACTTTCTCTTCCATAGTCATTGAGGTTCAGTGGCAAGACAAAGGTCAAAGATGACTAGTGATGGCCTGGGATGCAGTGGATGACCTTGACATCTTTGATTTTGTCCAAGCTCTAAGCAGGCACCACCTTCATGGTCATAGAAACAAATTGTTCTCATCTGCCCATCCCACTGGGGGAAGTCTTCACTTGCATGGGATAGAGATCCCCCTATAACTCACTTATGGGTTTGAGATCCATCAGTTACCCTCAACCTGGTTTAGACCATTTGTTGAGATAGTTTTACAGGGGTGTGACTGCTGCGCATGCTACAGCTTCGTGGAGCCACGTGTGAGAGCTGGGTGAATAGGTGGACACCAAAGGTGAAAGAGCAGCCCTGAAAAGGACTTGGCAAGCCTTTACACAAGAGGTACTGAATATCCTCTCTCTGAACACCCCATACACTCCCAGCAATATCTGCCTTATCCTTAGTTCCCTTCCATAATTCAAAGAGAAATAGAAAGAGGTTTTTTTGACTTAATTTATATTATTTTTTGTTAAAAAAGTTTAGCGCTTTCTCAGATCTCTGTTATTGGTGACTGTGCACTTTAGTATCCCAAGAGTAGCTCAAATAAATCTTTGTCGAGTAGAACTGTGAGTACCAAGAAGGTGATATATGATGCATACTGTTTCCTAAAGAAACCAAGAACTCCAAGGCCTATAGTAGAGTCAAGTTTTTCTGGGTCTATGAGATTCCCCACTCTTATATTTTACTGCTAGGTTTCTGTACTTGTATATCCACTTGGTCTCCATGAACACCACATTCAATGATTGGAAAGTGTGCCCCAAATTTATGGGTAGACTGTGATGTTTAAATTATTTTTGCTTTTGCCTTTAACTGAATAAATATTATGATTTTCTTGCTTTTGCTTATCATTTAGAAAATGCTTAATGTTTCAGAGTTAATGTTGTCATTATAGCTGATTGTGTGAATAGGAGGTGTACTGATGGGGGATGAGGAACTAGAGTGAATGAGTGAGCTAGTCGCATCCTGTTAATAGAAAGAACCTCAAATGAGTTGGGGATCACTGCTATGCCTGGACTACATCTGTAAACTATACTAAAGTATTTTAAGAGAATAACAAGTTACAAGGTTTAGTGTTTAAAAAAATTATTTTGATAGTTATATCAACTAATAATCATTTGAGTTTATCTCTGAATTTTGAATAAGTAACATGTCAGAGGCAGTATAGTATAGAGCATAAGACAAAGAGTCTGGAAATGAGATCTAGTTTTAATTCTGTGCAAATTATCCATATGATATTTAACTCTCTGAGACTCATTTTTGTCATCTGAAAATTGAGGGAGTTGTACTATATTATCTCTTATGTTCTTGCCAACTCTAAAATTCTATAAGTCTGTGATTAGTAAATTAATTCCTTCCTCTGATGCTTCATCATGGAGGTAATTTTGTACTCTCTTATGGGACAGTTCCTAATAAATCAAAAAGTATTTAAATACAGGTCTAGTGGTGGACTCTATTTCTATCATCTAAAGACAAAAGGCCAGTGTACTTAAATTTGGATAGTATTTGAGACCTTGCTAAGTTATAGAGGAGTTGTAAGTTTGTTGGTGGACAAAGCATGCTTATCATGAAATCACATAGAACTTTGAAGTAGGCAAATATGATTTTAGTTTCATGTATTTAGAGTTGGAAGAGGTCTCAAAACATAGTACAATACCCTCATTTTACAGGTGAGAAAAATAATGCCCTTGGAGATCACGTCATTTCCCTGAGATTACATAGGAAGTAAGTAGAAGAGGAAGATTAGGAACCATGTCCTTGACCTAAATCTAGCATTTTAAAGGTTTGGCCACACAGACTTGGATAAATAGCCGTTTGGAATATAAGAATGTTTTACCCAGGTCAGATTCATTAAAAAGGTTATTCACATTCTTCTGTTACGTTGGACTTTCGCAGGATGGAATACATGTGAACTTCACTTTATGAGACTGATGAGTTTTTGAAAATTTGAGTAAAATCTGATTTCCTCCCAATCAAATAATAATGTAAATGTATTCACAAATTAAAGGATACAAAATAATATTCAACAATAATATCAATATTAATAAATAAATAAAAATAAAAATAATATTGATACGTTACTAAAAATAATAATTTTATCAAATACTGTTCCAACAAGAATTCACCAACCTTCCTCCCTCTCTCCCCACCTATGTGTATCTCTGGAAAATTAAAAATTAGGAAGTGGAGCTATGATTTTGTTAGGACAAGGAATTTCTAAATGAGATGACTCCCTCTACCAATTCAAGTAAACACCTTCTTTTGCCCAGGGTTTCAGAGTAAATATGTGTCAGAAGTACCAGAGGCAGTACTTGAACTTCAGGGTTCCAATGTCAGTTCTCTATCCCCTTCACTACACTACCTCTTTGAAACCCAAAACATAACAAAAACAATAATAGCAAAGTGCAATAGAAATTTAAAACATTAAAATTAAACCACAGTATCTGTTCAACATATATGTACTGACGAATCAGTGATTTAGGCTGTTCATCCAACCCTGTTTGACCTAATTATCCACAGTGGACAAAACAGATGGATGAAAAATGCTTATTGTACAGATTATATGCTCATAATCTGTACAATATATTATATATTATTGTTGTACATTTATTATATTATATTATTTTATTTTATAAAATAAGGATGCTTCATCTGTTTGTTTTGTCCACTATGGATACTTAGGGTAAACTCTTTTGAATAATTACAGATCTCATTAAGAAAGCTCTGCAAAAAAGAAAGCTGATTTTAAGAAAGCTGATGCAACAAATCACAAGGTATCTGAAAAGAGGAACACAATTATATATAACCAGTGGGGATAGCCTTGATTTTGCTAGAGGGAACCAAAAGTTAGTGAGGAACAAAGATTTAAAATAATTATTTTAAGTGACTCTGAAACTTAAAATTGTCTTATTCTTACATTTTGGCAGCTCTTTTATTCCTTCAGTAGCACAGAAACTAGATAGCAAGAATAATTAGTTAATTATTACTTGTTTATTATTAAGAATACTTAATTAAAATAGGATGCTACTAAATACTATATCTTCATTCCCTGGTTATATACCAGGTCAATTTCTTGCTGATCCAATCCTATTCTGCCCATTCCTGGAGATAGTCTCTCCAGCAGTGGCTCCATAATGTTCCATAGTCTTTGTTTCAATGAGGTAGACATTTAGTCTGAATGGGTCAATGCCCTGGGGTCTCCTCCATGAGACTGGTGTCAGGATCTTTTCCTGATTACAGTTGATTTGAGGATAGATACCTTTACTGTAGCATTTCTTGGGCACCAAACTTACCAGTTAGGGCTCTGTAGGTATTTGTGGAACACTAACATCTAAATAGAATCCTTTATCCTTTTGGATTCTGAGATGGAAATCCTCATGATGGTAATTGATTTTGGTGAGCATGTGCAAAGAAGTTTCATGCCTTGTTTGATATTAATAATTAGAGGTCTGGCATATTAAATTATTTCCATTGCTGCTTCCTTCAAGGAACTCAACAGGATAATGAACTGAATTACAGTTAAGATATTGCACAATGGCTAAATAGTGACCCCAGGTTTCTCTTTGGCACAAAGATTCTTACCTTTTCAAAAAAATAATCTATGACTAAGACTATAAGCTCTGAGGTTATATAGATCAAATACAATCTTGGTATTAACCCTTCACCCCAAATAATTTTCTCCACTCATTTTTTTCTTCCTATATAGTTGCCTATTTAAAAAAAATCTCAGAATATAGCGTATATATAGATTTTGGTGAAAGTTAAAAAACTCAACATAATAATGCACATCAGGTATAGGAGAGTTTTTTTTCTATCCCATAAAAAAGGCAAAAAACACATAAAGGACTCAGTAGCCTACAAATAATTTATAGACGTCTCTTTCTTTCTAGTGAGTCCTGCCTTTTCCCAGTGCAGCAGACTCATAGCACCACCCTGTGGTTTGGATTCTGCTCAGAAGGGGAGTGAATATGAAATTTCTGTGGAAATTTCCTTAATTTCAGTGAGTTCCACTTCCCTCTAGAGATTAGAATAGCACCTAGGCTTTTGATATGCTGAATACCTGAATTTTTGGGATAGTCCTTGGGCTTCCTATCCCAGAAGAGAAAGGCACTTAAAACTGCTAAGCAAACAATTCCTTGCCTATCTGGCCTGAATTTTCAAAAATCATATTACTGGAGCATAAAAAACTGTCTTTTGTTCCCCTGGATCATAGTTTCCACCCTTTATGATTCCTAGCTTGGGGTCCACATTCATGAATCTCTTTTTTTTCTCCAAGGGGCTGGAAAAAAGAACTTTCCTCCTATTGCTAGAAGACACGAACCGAGAACTCTCAAATTTGGGGTTTCCTAGTTGATGTTACCCAAGAATTTCCTTTTTCCCTTCAGTTTGGATTCCATGGAATCATGACACCCAAGAATTTCACCCTCCTATCTCCAGGAAGATGGAACTCGGAAATGATCATCATTCAAACCATGTGATTCTGCTTTTCATGACTCTGGTGTGGGTGAGAACATGTATGCTCCTGTCATTGCCTTCCCAAGGTTGAGATCAATATTTAGGAACAAGATGATATCCTCTCAGGTGGCATGAATGAGAGAACATAAGACTTCCATATATCCCAACCCCATGGCAGTCATTAGTAGTTCCTAGGAAGGAGGGTGGAAAACCTTTAGATTCCCAGTCACCCTTAAGTCAACGATAGCTCTTTTCTAAGGATCCTGAAGACAAAGAGGAACCCTGCAATTCATTTTATCTGTGCTCCAGCACAAAAGGGTGGCTGTACTCCATATCAGTCTGAGTAAAGAAATTCATTACCAATCAATAAGACACAACCTGTAGGAGACACCGTGAGGTGTCCTTAGCCTATAGAAGAGGATAAAATCACAAATACCAAAATCTCACTATGCCATAAATTCCTCAAATTGCTTCCTGGTTCCCTATCAATCCTCTCTAATAGTAATAATATTCTTCTGGCATTTTTATATAGTTGCAAATCTTGTGATAACATATTCTCTGAAGAATTGAAATTGTGAGTCAACCAAAGTGATTTGTGGTAGAAGCAAGTAAACTACATTGTTTTAAACAAATACGCAATCATTTTATCATCATGGAAATTTCCCCAGGAACAGACACTGCAAACTATCAATGACTTAAGAAATTTCAGGAGATTGCCTAAGACAGACAGAGGTATAATCATTAATTAAAAATCAAATGACTAGTAAATATCCCCTGTCCTTATTGTCTCTGAGTCCAATATTCTATCAACTCTCCATTCTGTCTCTATATGAAGTCCAATATTCTATCAACTCTCCATTCTGTCTCTATATGAAGTATATTATCAATGGAATATTGTACTATCTGAAAAATGTAAAATTGAAAAAAGAAGTGGGAGGGTCAAGGAATGAGAGCAAAGGATAGTGTAGGGACAACTTTATTTATATACAAAGTTAAGAGGTCTTGGTAGACGGTCCCAGTATTTTGGACTAGCTCCTATGGAGGATTTGCAGGATAAGAACAAGAATCACACAGAATGAGAAGGTATAAAAGTGCTTACAATCTTTACCAATAGAGAAAATACTCATATTAATGATGCAGAACAGGTGTCAAACTCATATAGAAATGATGAGTTTCATATTGACTTGGAAAATCATAAATCAACATTGTCTATGTTGTATTTTTATCTCATTAAACATTTTCTGATTACATTGTAACCTGGTTTGGGCTGTACTCAGGAGTTTTATGGGTCACGAGTTTGATGCATCTGATGTACAGCACTCTCTGGGCTATCCCCCAACTTACATTCATACGTAGATTGAGTATTCAGGGGAACAATCAATGAACATAAGTTCAGTGTACTCTGTGTGCCTGTCCTATTAAAATGATAGCTTGTGAGCACCCACCAGTATGGTCAGTCTGTAAACATAATTAACAAAAACATGTACTGAGATGGCATCATTCTGTAAGAGCAATATTAACAAAGCATTTCCTTCACAAACTCATCCACAATGACACTGAGAAGAGTGCATTGATACACACTTAGTGTATCCTAGTAGAGAGGAACACAATCAGATAACACCTATGGCTAAGGCAACTCACACCTCCTCAAGACTGTACTTCATATAAGTATGCTATCCTTATTGCTTGGCCCTCATATTCTGTGATTTAATCTACTGGGCTCGAATTAAGTCAATTTGTTAGGGGCCTCCTTATCCACCCTCTACCTCCCCTACATTGACATCTTAGATCCATCAAAGTATCAGAGTATCAAAATCCTTTCCTAAATATCTATGTAGCAGGAAGAATCCTTAAGATTCAGGAATAAGTAATAAAATGTTGTGGGCTTGCTATGAGAAGAAAGTATCCATAAATAAAAAGACAGTGCTATTGATATATGTAGTAGAGAAAAGGCAATAGAACTTTAAATTTGGACACTTTATTTTATATTACAGCTTGCTTTCCATGGATTTATATTAAAATACAGAGTTAGAAGACTATGCTACTGAAGAATGAAAAATGTTCTCATTTCTTATTTGTCAGGATAACTCATCTGACGTTAAATATTTTCAGATGAGGCAATAAACCAAATGGGTAAGAATGATAAATCAAATACTCTGGATCTCCTCTGGTCTCTCTACCCTGAGCTTGCTCAGTTCAAAAAGCATGTGTTTTCCCCGGTGACATCTGAAGTGCAATATAAAAACTCATCCTTTTAGCAGGCTAGGTCCTTTCCCAAGATTTTTATTTTACATTTAACAAAATAACAGCAAATTTCAGGTATTAGAGGGATTGAAACAACCTCTTCTAGTCTGCTATCCTTAGAACACCATCTTTTATTCATAGTTTCTGGGGCTGGGAGGCAGATTCTGTTGCTATAGCAACACACTGCATATCCTTGGGGATAGCTTACAGTTTTACTTTTTTTTTTTTAAACAACAAAGAGCCATTGATACTACGTGTTGCCAAAGGTTGCAAAAGTTGAATTATAAAATGAAAATATTCCATCTATAGAAGTGGCACACCATATGTGCCCCACAAATTCAAAGAAATATGTAAGGATATGACCTTTGTGCGAACACTGATGGAGCTAGTATAATACTCTTTGGCTTCAATAGATTATTCACAACAGAAGTAGTTGAAGTGCACTTCTTGTTTTCTAAGACCACTGGGGATTAGAGGAGTTCATTCCCAGGTCCAAAATAGAGAAAAGCAAAGGAGAGAAGACAGAGAAATTATAACCCTCTTCTATTATTTGATAATCACCTCCCCAAAAATGGACTACCATATCTAAATGCAATTTTACACTTTGACAGCAAATATATCCTCAAGAAGTTGTTTTTAGGTGAATCCTGTTGCCTAGAATAACATTAAACATACAAGATTGTCAAGAGTGCTGAATTCTGGGTTATCATCAATGTTTTAACCGAGGTTTCGTTTCCATATAGACAAATTCCACAGCTAGATTTTTTAAAAGAGAAAAAAAAAAGATTTTTAAAGTATTTCATGCAAGTTATCAAATATCCCAGAAAATCCAAGGCAGAGAAAAAAAGTCATAGAAAGTCAAAAGATCAGGCACTAAACTTTCCTCAAAGGCAGAAAAGCAGTAAAGCTCAGCCCTAAGTATAGTGTCCCTCTATCAAAGGATTTAGAGCAGCAGAGATGAAGCTGGCTGGTCAGGATGGAAATCTTCAGTTTGTTTTGATCCACTGTCTGGAGAAGGACTATACCTTAAAGAGACAGCATTACCTTCTCCTCAATGGGAGGAGAAACCTTGCCAGAAGCAATATGTGGGTAGGCATAAGGGTGAGTTCTGGGAGAGACAGGAGCATGGACCAAGGTAGGCAGGGCTTAAGACATTTGATCAGCCACAAAGGCATGGTGAGAAACTGTCCTCTATCAAGAGATAAGCCTGAGACTCATGCACGAAGCATATTTGGGAAGACTAGTCATTGATGAACTTTATATTTGGAAAAACTGATACCACTTGGTGATTTTCATTTGTTCTTTCCTATTCGCTTTGTTTGGAAGAACATATATATAATTCAAAGTCTATCTGTTATTTAAAATTTGTTTACCTTTCTTTTTAATTAATATTGAAAAAAGGCAAAAATAAGTGTGTGGATGATCATAGAAATTTCTGATTTGTATGTGTTTCATTATTGGGAATGGAATGCAAAAGAAGCATGCAGTCATTGAAGGTTACATATAAAGGGGAGTCACAGAAAACAAACTGCTGGGAATTGATATATTTTTGACTGGAAGCTCTGGAGCTAGACTGAGAATTTTAGCAATTTCTTTGGCATAGCTTCCCAAATTAGATAAATTAATGAGTCTAGTCATCTCCTAGATATAAGAAGAGTCTTAAAATAGTTCCTTTCTTGTATAGGGAATGAGTGAGATGGAACACATGAAATGTGGGCTTCTGCATTGTTCTAATCTGTGAATGTACCAGACAACCCCTTTGCTTTATTTTTTTTGGAGGGTAGAACAGAGGGCAATGAGTAGTGAAAAATTCATACCTGGAGGAAAGAATGGAGTGATTAGAAAAGACTGGTGATACCCACATTTCAAAGGCCAGAGGGAAAGGGAATAAGAATCTTAATTCTTCATCAATCTAGCAGTTTTTTTTGTACTATTTTATTGTTTATGAAAACACATATACAGGACTGCAAAAGTAATAGATTAAAAATTTGGGAACTCAGGGATTAATACCATTCTCATCTCTGTTTCTGACCTAGATCAACAAACCTCTACAAATTAGGTGTCAATTTTCATGATACAATGCACGATCGCTAGGCGCTACTGTTACTATTGATTTTACTCTAGAAAAAGTTGAGCTCTAATATTGTTAGACTGTCATTGTTCTCAGTTTCTTTAGCAGCAAAATGTTATTTAATAGTGGTAGTAGTTCTAGTAATAATAGGTTGCAGCTGCTGATACTAATTTTAACATTAGGGTATTATTGAAATCACATTAAAAATACCTGAAACAAAGACGTGTATGATCTGTATACTATGCCAAGAAGCTTAGACCATAGGGATCTAGTTGAAAAGTCAAAATGAAAAAGTGTAGTTGATATAGTTGTTAACTTTGTACATGATGGCTTGATAGAGTTTAGTCCATAATATCTCTTTATGATGTCCTTTTTTTCCACTTTCTCTGAGCATAGTTATTTATTTAATAACTTTCTCCCTCAACTCCTACAGTTTTATGATCTATGCCAGTCATTTGATACATATTTTACTTTATATCATGGATTACATTTTTGTGGCCACATTTCTTGTTTCCCTTCTGACTAGACTGGTAAATTTCTTGAGTATTGAGGGTAAGGACAATTTCTCTTACTTCCTTGCACTTCCCCATAGCACCTAATATACTGCAGAATACCTATCAGGCACACATTGAATTTGTTTCTTGGTTGATGGAATAGATGATGATCTCATGCTGCAATAAATGACACACATTCTGATCCTATCATTAGAAAAAAAAGTAGGAAAGAAATTGGCAGGGTGAAGCAGTCACAGAAATAGAATCCTACCAAATGCCCTTCTCCCCATGCACTAATTTTGCCCATTTGCATTCTTTTAGGGGCTTTCTGCCAAGGGTTAAAAGACCACATTTCTACTCCTAGTTAAAGCACTTAATATGTCTGATCTTCAAGGGAATAAATTTTCCTTCTTTTTGAGTGACATCTTCATTGCTTTATATTTTCTTCCAGGAATTAAATTTTTCAGGAATCTTAGAGATCAACTAGTCGAAACTCTTTATTTTTTAAGGAAGAGGGTAAGTTTTTTTTTAAGGACAACCCAAATTGTATTTCTTTCCTCACTTCTAGATGTGTTTATGATTTCAGAATATGATGACCTTCTTTTTAAAATGACAAAAGAAAACATATGACCATCCTTAGTGTCTACTTCCCTGTTAAGTCCTTATCTCTGATTCTGCTTGATATTCCCCATTCTGAAATCCCCTATAATCAAAGTGAAAAGAGAATTTTCTCAGTCTGAGTGGTGCTCCTATAAATAAATATGAATAGGAAAAGGCACTAATCTTTATTCTTATTTCTTCACTGTCCTAGTCCATGGGGAGCAGAGGGGAATGGCAGCTCTCCTTGAATGGCTTAAAGACATTATTACATAGAATGATGACTATGACTATGTTTTGGTGATACAATCGTCACTTCAAATATATAAATTATGTATGTATATATTATGTATGTATTAAAATACAGCATTAATGTAACTTAAAAATAACCCAAGTTTGAGGCCAGTTAACTGTCTAGCTGTCCTTTTTTTTTAATAGTACATGCAATTTAAATCAGGTTGAATAAGCTGCTACCCCAACCTCCTAAGGGCTATAGGATATAAATTATGTAGCTGTTATGTGTAATGGACACAGTATGTTACTCTACAGGCTACAAAATATATATATATTTCTAGAGCAAATCTAGTTGTATAGTAGAGAGTGATGTTTAAGGTGATTGAAGGAGTTAAGAAGGATGGCACTTTAATTCTCCTGAGAAAAGTTGTTCAGTTACCTGCTGAGAAAAGTACCCTGAAAGAGGCCAAAGAGAGAAACAGAAATATAGTGACATATTTGCAGAGTGTAACATGCTTAAGTAGTGAATTTTTCAATAAGTCTTAGATGCAATCACTGTCTCCAATGCTAAACTATATGAAACTGGACTCCTGGAGAGGCTAGATATATATTTTGAAATCCTAACATCACTATAACTATTCAGTCAATCAATCAATCAAAAGTCACTGTGACCATTGGCTAGTAATTTAAAATTACTTAATGACAATAATTTAAATACTAACGGTGCTATTGTAAAATTCTCTTTCCCTTGTCCTATATTTCACCTTACTCAGTATCACTTGATCATCAAGATACTAACTTTAACAGTACAGGCAATCTCTAATTTAATGATTAATGTTAGATTTTGAAGAGGACATTATGACTAAGGTTTTTGCTGGTTTGATGTTAGTTGTCTGGCTTTAATCACAGAGATCTTCTTCAAGTAAAATATCTGATTTTCCCCCTAAGCATCTGAGTTTACTCTTTTCCCCTCTTGTTTGGTAGTACTCTCTCTCTTCTCCTCAAATGATTACCTATATATACGTATACATATATGTATATATATACATGTACATACATACATATACACACATATACATACATATATACACACATACATATTTGAGCACTGTATCCCCATAGTAGAATGTAAGGTTCTTGAGGGCAAGGATTGTTTAGTTTGTTTCTATTATGCTTATATTCCCACTACTAATATTGTCCTGGTACGTATCAGGCACTTGATAAATGCTTATCGGTTTGGAACCATGGATATTTGGATCTTTTTCAGTCTGGTTAGTAGATGTGAGCCACACTTAGGGTAGTTAATTTATAGCAGGGAAAATCCTCATGCCAGAAAAAAAAGAAAATTCCCACACAAACTTTTATCTTTTTAAATATTTGTTTATATTTTTGTTTCAATGTCATTCATTAGGGTGTGATTCTCTCTCCTCTACACTTCCCTCCCCCCATGCATACATGCACAGTGGTTTCACTCAGGATTTAGAGAGGTCATTGATGCCATCATTTCAGTCTTGATCAAGCCATGGCATGCCATGGCATTATGCTGCCTAGACACTATGGAGTACCCAGAAGTTATATAAGATACAATCCCTGCCTTCACAACGGTTCCAAGTTGGTTGATGGGACAAAACCAAAATGTGTATGTAACATCCACTGTGAGTTCACTCCCCGAGAATGTACTCGTACTGGCAAACTTGGTCTCCACAAGGGTGCTGGTGCTACTCAGTATTTGGGTGACTAACCTCCTAATTTGTAGCTCATGAGCTTTCACCAATATGCATCCCCTTAACCATATGCTCATAAACTCAGATGGTTCTTTATTCAAATTGTATAGCAAGAACAGTAGTTACAAAGTATTTCTGCCTCCCCTTCCCAACCCAGAGCATATTCTCCCGTAAATACGTACAAAATCTTTGAGAGGTAGGGGAAGAGTGTACATAAACTTCAAATACAGTGATAGTAACATGTAGAGAGAACAAACATGACTGAAGCAAATCACAACCATAGAGTTATAGAGGCTCCATATCTTTTTTTTTTTTTTATCTCTTTAGAGTCTGTATCTTTAGATGTCAGGATGTGGCATCATTAATGGATGAGTCACTCCACTACAGAGCTGAACCGACCTATCAAAGGACATGATATTTACTTTGTAAATGGAAGTGGCTCAAATGGGTTTGCTTCTCCCAGTCTGTAGCATCTCAGCTGGATCACTGTTGGACTGGGTCAAGTGTGTCACTCAGCTTCTGAGAGATATCATCATTAGTCTTAGTTACTTCTGGGTTGGATCAGTCAGGGTGCTTGGCTTCTGGACTAGAACAAGGATAATACTCTACATTAGGCTGCTGCCGCCATGTGGAGCCAGATAGGTCACTATCACTGGGAAATTACTGATGGAATGGGATGAGCTGGTAACTCTGACACTGAGTTCTTCATAGGTTGCAGCTTCTCTGCCACATGGATCACTTTGCTGGACTCGGTGGATTTGCTCTTTGATGGGTGAATGCAGTCTTTCACTAACTTTTCTGATCTCTATTATTGCCTTCCCACTGAAATTACTTCCCATTTATACCGTGTGTGTCTTGTACCTATATAGTTTGCATTTTCCCCCCACCATTAGAATATGAGTTTTTAGAGGGTAATGATGGTTTGTTTTTACTTTCTTTTTATTCCCAGCACTTAATACAATGTCTATACGTATGGAGAGCATAACAAATGTTTATTGATTTATTGATAGATCAGATGGATGGTAAAATGGGGTGTTTCAGTGATTTCTTTTTCAGCTGGAATACGTCTTTGCTTTCATAGCAAGCATCACTAAGTTAGCTTGAGTGGCAAAAGCCTCAGAACTTTGGCTAATAAATTTGTCATCTCCAGGCAGGAGGTAGCCTCTCCTTTTCAATAGTCCTTTTTGGTTTAGAGATGAATAAATTAGGCCCTGGTACGTTCATGTGCATACTTATATAAATACAAAAATTTAAGTAACATTTTTTTGTAGTCTACCTAGATGTTCCCACTTCATTTTTTTCTGCCCAGAAACTATAAGAATAACATCTGTCTAAAGAAATAAACCAGACAGAATTGTAACTAAGTGCTATAGTCAACAAAAAGCCAGCTATCTGGTTTTTTTTGATATTTAATATGGCGGTTGCTTTAGTAAGTATATCCTAGGGAAGGACATGCACAGCCTAATACAGTGACATCCCAATATATGGGAAGTGATTTGTCAAATCCAGCCTATAAATATCTTCCTGAAGAGGACTTAACAGGTGAGAAAACTTTGATTTTAAAGTTTCTCAATCAAAGAGAAAATGCATCTTCCTCTGTTCTAATTGTTACATTAAGTATCTCTGATAAGGTGTTATATACCAGATATATAACAACTAATGGAAAATATAAGCCCAAATGCCATTCCCCAATACACAAGTGGTCAAAAAATATGAACAAATAGTTCTCAAAAGAATTGTAGACTATTTTCAATATGTGAAAGAATGTTTCACATCAAGATGAGAGAAATATAAGCCAAAACAATGCTGAGGTTTCACGTCATACCCTCCCTCTCCCCAAGTTGGAAAAGATAATGAAATATGGCGCTGCTCAATGTTGGAGGGCTGTGGAAAGATTGAAATACTGATATATTTTTAGAAAAATAGTAAATTAATACTGCCATTCTAGAAGGCAATTTGGAATTATACAAATAAAGTGGCTGAAATGTTCATTTTTTGATTACTTTTGTTTTTATTAATGTCTGTTGTTTTTATATCACATTCATTTCCAAATGCATCCACCCTGCCAGTAGGTTTTTTCTTGTAACAAATACTAAAAAAATTAAAAATGTAAAACGAAATCCACTATGGCTCATCCAAACTTCTGACAGTGTACCCAATATTTGTTTCCTGTAGGCCTTATCACTCTTCAGTGAAGGGAAGGAGTTAAGTTTTGTCAATAGACCTTAGTGTATGTATTGTTATCCCCATTTTGAAGTGGAAAAAACTGAGGTGGAGAGGTTAGGTGCTGTCCTGTAGTTATGTAGAAGACTGAGTATTTGTGTTGAGATTTAACCCTAGGCTCTCCTAACTTCAAAGAAATATTCTTTCAACTTATCCCATACTTTCTTTCTAGGAGACTGATGTGATCAGAAATTCAATGAAAGGGAATTCTATCTTTACATCCCTAATGCTTAACACAGTGTCTAACACATAGTAGATAATTAATAAATGCTTTTAAATGCTTGTTAAATTTATTCTTGAATCCATAACATAGGTATTTAAAATCTAAAGTCATGGTTTACTACATGACCTAGGAAGGTGCTTGTCAGATATAGGTACTAGTGGTATTTGTTAGCTGCTGCTCTTGGGTCCTGGAATAAATAACAAGTATTTATTAAACATCAGACAGACACTGTGTTAGGAGCTGAGACAACAAAGTCCAAAGAATAAAATGATTCCCTACTCTTGGTGGGCTTAAATTATAAGGGAGAGACAATATACATAACACACACATATGTGTGTGCATACATATATATGCATGTGAGTGTGTGTACACATGCTTTTCATATATATATACACACACATGTATATGTGTGCGTATGTATCATAAATATAAATTTTTTTTCTTTTTTTGGCTTTTTGGAGCCTGATTCTTCTCATTTTGCCCAAGCTGGAAGTGACCACTCACAGGGCTTAATTCTATTGCTGATTGCCACAGAAGCTGTGATATTTGCTACCATTTGCTACTTGGGCTGGTTCACCCTTCCTTAAGCATCCTGAATACTATATATATTTTGTAAGAAAATTTTTCTCTGTGTTTCCCTACTGAAATTTGTATAATGTACAGAAAGTCTGATGATTTATAGAAGTTTGTTTTATGTTCACCTATCTTTCTGAAATTTGCTCTTTTTTCAACTGATTTTTAATTTAATTTTTAAGATTCCCAAAGTAGTCTACCATATACCAGCTAAAGTAGATATTTTTGTTTCCTGATTTTATGTAAAGACCTCTAGTAATTCTTTGTTTTTACAGATAATTCTTATAAAATTAGAATTGTTCAATTTTTAAAGTAAAATTCTTTTATAAACATATCTGGGTCTTTTTTTTGTTAGAGTTTCTTTATGGATTATTCAACTTTTTTGTCTTAGATGGAGTTATTTAAATTCTTTATTAGAAATAGACACTTTAACTGTTAATCTTGGTATTTTATATTTTTGTAAATATCCTTCCATTTCTTTAATTAGGGAGTGTTATTCTCCCAGATGTTATTCTAAATATTTTATCAATATTATTTCATTTGATCCTCACAACAACTCTGGGAGGTAAGAGCTATTACGATCCCCATTTTGCAGTTGAGGAGATTGATGCCAAGAGAGGTTAAGTAACTTGCCCATGGTCACCTGGCTATTAGGTATCTGAAGCTAGGTTTGAACTCAGTTGTTCCTGACTCTAAATCTAGAGCTCTATCCATTATGCCACTTAGCTACCTCATGGTTACTTTTCTTGGGATATACCTGGGCAAAACAGTTTCTTTTTAAAATTTTTAAAATTTATTTTATTTTTAATTTATGGAATAAAGCAAGCATTTCTGTATCATATAATAAAAAGATGCGCACACATGAAACTGCAAATATCTTATCCACAACTTGCGGTTCCTTTTAAATATGTAATAAAGTTATTTCTTTTTTTTATCCTTTCCCCTCAGATGGCTACCATTGGGCACAAATATGTGTGTGCGTGTGTGTTCTTTCTCTGGATGCAGATAGTGTCTTCCTTCACTGTCCTTTATAGTTAATTTTGGTATTTATGATAGTCAAAATGACTTATTTGCTCAAAATTGTTCTTAAAACAATGTTGCTGTTACCGCATATAATGTCGCCTTGGTTCCACTCATTTTGCTCTATATTATTTCATGCAAGTCTATATTTTTCTCAGATCATCATGCTCATCATTTCTTATAGGATGGTAGTATTCCATCACGATCTTATACCACAACCTGTTCAAATATTCCCCAAATAATGGTAATCCCTGCAATTTCCAGTTCTTTGTCACCACAAAGAGAACAGTTATAAATATTTTAGAACATATAGGTTCTTTTCTTTTTTCTCCTAATTGTCTTTGGAAATAGACCTCATAGTGATATTGCTGAGTCAAAGGGTATAGGCAGTTTAATAACTTTTTGGGCATCATTGCAAATTACTCTCCAAAATGAGTGGATCAGTTCACAATTCCACCAACAATGAATTAGTGTCTCTATTTTTCCATATTCCCTCCAAGATTTATCACTTTCTCCTTCAATCGTATTTTTGAAGAACTGATACTGCCATTGCCAAGGCCATCACTGTGACTTTGAACTAAGGTGAAGAAAGGAGAATGCTGATATGCTAAGATGAAGAGAGTAGTTAAATTATGCAAAAAATACATGGCGCAGATACAGAATGACTAGAGTGGTTCATGCTGCTGGGAACACAACTGGTATTTGTACTTTTTTGTCTGTCCTTTGCTTCATTCCTGCTCTCATTCTTTCTTTCTTTGGGGATATAATTTTAAATGGCTTCCCAAAATGGTTGATCCAATTCACAACTGTATCAAGACTGTTTCTTTTTAATTTAATATACTTTTTTTTCACTAACAAGCACTTTCTTTCTCTCTACCCTTCCATAAATTGGATCAAACCAAACATTTTTATGGCAAATATGAATAGTCAAATAAAGTGAATTGGCCAGGTTGAAGAATATATTTCTGATTCTTCATCTTGAGTGAATCATCCCTCTGTCCTTTCAAACTGTGGCATATTACTACACTATGTTACTATGTTATAATATTGCCATTATTGTATCAATTGTTCTCTTGGTTCTTCTCTCTTTAATTTTCATCTCTTCAGTTCATATAATTCTTCCCCAAATTTCTCAGAAACCATTCATTTCATCATTTCTTAAACCACAATAACATATCATTATATTCATATTTCATAATTTGTTCACCTGTTCCTCAGCTGGTGGACACCCTCTTGGTTACTATTTCTTTGTCACCACAGAAAGGAGCTACTACACATATTTCTGCACACATGGCTCCTTTTACTCTTTCTTTGATCTCTTTGGGGTATAAGCCTGATCACTATTGGTCATTTGATCTATAAAATATATTCATACTGCTTATCTCAAAGGTTTGTTGTGAGGAAAGTCCTTTACATACTCTCAAGTGATATCATTGAGACCTTGAGGCTTACTTATAAACTGATTTCCAAGGGTGGCTGGTCCAATTCACAGTTCTATTGACAGTGCATTAAAGTATCTATTTTTCCCATGGCCTCTTCAACAACTGTCATTTCTTCTTTTGTTATCTTTGCCAATTTGATACCAAAGTGGATTCTCAGAACTGCTTCAATTTCCTGATTTATTATTGACTTGGAGTTTTTTTCAGTTAGTGATTGATAACTTAGATTTCTTTCTTTGAAAGATGCCTATAAATAATCTTTGACTATTTAGCTATTGAAACAGTTGGTAGTGAAGTGGATAAAGCACTGGGCTTGGAGTCATGAAAACCGATGTTCAAATATAACCCCAGGACTTATTAGCTGTATAAACTTGTGGAATTCACTTAACCTCTATTTGCTTTAGTTTCTTCAGCTGTAAAATGGGGATAGTAATTGAACCTACCCTGTAGGATTGTTGTGAAAGTAAAATGGGAAAATTTTTGTAAAAAAAAAAAAGCACTTAACATTGTGTCTGGCACATAGTAGGTATTATATAAATGCTTATTTCTTTCCCTAGAAGGAAATGGCTCATTTTAAATTTGAAATAATTCCTTATACATCTTGGAAGTTACTCTTCTCGGAGTAACTTGTTGAAAATGCTCCCCTTGTAATTTTAACTGAATTTCTTTTTTTTTGTGCAAAATCTTTTTAATTGTATGCAATCAAAATTGTCCATTTCATTTGCTTTGATCCCTTATTTGGACTTGAGCTCTTTCCCTCTCCAGAGATCCCAAAGTTACTTTCTTCCTCTTTCCTCTAATTTGATTTTCTCATCTTGTTATATAATGAGAAGTATGGCACTTGTCTATACTTAAATGCTGTCAGACTGATTTCCAGTTTTCCCAGAAGAATTTTTTAAATGGTGAGTCCTTCGCTAATTTCTGGGGTCTTTGGGTTTGTCAAATACCATACTATTATGTTTGTTTCTGCATGTTGTGGATCTACTCTGTTGCACTGACTTGTCTATTTTTTAAAATATCAAATTGTTTCAATGATTTTTTTTAGCATAGTTTGGAAATTGGTATTGCAAGACTCCTTTTCTTCACCCTTTCATCATTATTTCTCTAGACATTTTTGGCTATTCCTTCTTCCATGTGAATTTTGTTATTATTTTCTTTTAAAATTTTTTTATCTCCATAAAGTAATTCTTTGACAGTTTCATTGCTATGGCAATATTATGTATGGTAAATTAATTTAGGCAGTATTGCCAGTTTTAGAATATAATTGCAATTCCATAACATGTTATATATTATATCACATATAAATTTTAGTATTTTATATGTAACATAATATGTAAGTACTTATAATATAGGTAGGCTTGGACTACCCTTTCAATTTGTTAGTTTTGGTTAACTTTCTTCCCCCTCTCCCTTTTAGATTACTTATTGTAACAAGTAGAGAGGCAATGGGTGTAGTATGTAGAAAGCCAGTCTTAGCACTAGTAAGATCTGGGGTCAAGTTTTTTCTCTTACTTATATATTGTTTGTGTAACTCTGGGCTAGAAACATAATGTCTCTGCCCCAGGCAATTCTTTTAAGACTATTTTGATGGAGGAAGTTTCCACATCCAAAGGTTCTTTATATTGGTGAAAGTCCCATCCCTTTCCTTATTATCAAGGCTCTCTGGGAGAAGGAAGGGTGGGGAATATATATGCAAATGTAGGTAATGCAATAATTAGAAAAATCAATTAAAATTTAGTCTTGTGTAGCCATGAGACTCCATCATTTCTTATACCATAGTAATATTCTATTCTATTCACATAAATAATTTAATCAGTCATTTTGTTTAATTTATGGGATCCTCTCTTGACATTCATATATCTCAGAGAATGTATAAGTGAGAAACACCACCAAGGCACTAACCAAAATTAATCATGATGAGTTATATTCAAACTTTTACTATTTGTTAAATACTTGGATTTTTCCCTTTCTAAAATATTTGATTTTTGATTTATTTTATTTCCTTTTCATGGGGAAAATGAAATGAAATCTATTATCATCTTAAAGTTGTGATTTTAAATTTGCAAGCTCAGGGTTCCAAAAACAGCATTTACTTTACACAGGGTATTTGGGATTAACCTACTAAATCGATTTGGCCTTTGAGAAAAGAGCTTATAGCTATCACTTCCTTTCACTTTTCAATAAGCTAGCTTTTTGCATTCAAACTTTCCACCTTTTCGTCACCTTATGGTTGTGTGGGTACTTTTATAAATACTGCAGAATATAAAGTTTTTGTAAAGACAAAAGGAAAGAAAAACAGTAAGCTAATTTTAAAATAACTTCATGTCTTCTTTCTTCCCCCTTTCCTTGAAATTCTGGTAAATGCCTCCTTCTCAGGGTGTATGGGCATTTTAAAGATTTCTGTCAAATCAGTCAGAGTAGCTCTCCCACAGTGATAGGTGTTCCCTTTTCAGTTCAGTAATCACATATCTTTGACTGGTTCATGTCTGCTTTTGTCCACTTTTGACCTACATGTTCCTGTGAGGGACATCTTTGTCTCACTTTTCTTTGGTCATTGAGTTCATGTACGTCAATAGGCTAAGACTTTGCAGTCCATTAACAAGAATTCTCAGCTCAGCCCTAGGCCACCCAGAAGCCCCAGTTGCATGTTCTCTGTGAATAGCTTCACTGGTGGCCCATTTAAATGTGCTAATGTTAGAAAAAAAAGAGGGGGAGAGGAGGGGCTGAACAGGGGAGCCAATGTACACCATTGCTCAGGCAAAGTGATTGCAGCATCTAACAAAGCCTCCCCTGTGGTGGTGTTAAGCAGAGTTATCAATAGTGCAGAGGCTGAGCAAGGACTAATGCTCCAATCATGTCATCAACAGGTGGCACAGATGCAGTCACTTTAAAACAGAAATCATCATGCATAATTTACTAGGAATTCAATCCTCATTGCAGATTTTAACCTCCAGATAAATGTGCAGGTGTGCCTCCTTTTTCTCACCCTGTGGTGGGCCCTATTGAATTGGTTTTGGGGGTACAAGAGGAAAAGGGTATTGTTTGCTTCCAATGTTGCTTAAGTTTACACGCCCTGCAGAGGAAGCTTCTTAAAGTCTCTTCTCTCTCATAGCTGTCCAGAAACAGAGGAAGCATTTTCTCAGGACTTGGTAAAGGGGCAAAAATGAGGAATTTCAGTTTAGCAAAGAAACAGAATGGAAATACTGCAGCCACATGTAACCCTATATTATTAATATTCAGACTAAAATACTTTGATTCACAATTAAATTATTACATGACCACTGAAACAATATTTTTCTTTCCTAATAAGAGCAAATAGGAAGTCACAGGAAAAAGAAATATGGTCAGCACCCAATTGTATTCTACTCAGTACATATTTCAGCATAAAAAATACAAAAGGAAACAAAAATTCAACTTTTTAATTAATAACTTAAAGAACATGAAATAGAGTGAAAAACCTATTGATAGATCTTTGAATTCTTCATAAGCATGTGTTTATTTATGTGAGTGTCTGATTTTGGACAAGAGTCACAAAAAAGTAAATTATCTAAGGTCATACTGCCTGCCAAGAAGAAGAAGAACCAGAGAGTGGTTGTGGGGAGATGTTTCTGTATTAAGATCTAGAGGACCCTGGGTCAACTTCCAGTTCCAAACACCCCAGTGAAGTTCTAAAATTACACCAGAAAGCACAATGATAAAGAAAACTGAAAAGAAACAGTTATAAGTTCATCTATTCAGTTCAGACCTGGACAAAAGCTTGCCAGAATCTTGAAGAATCTCCAAACAGAGATGATCCAGGGTAGTTGAAAGCAAAATGCATGAGCAACAAAGAAAGGGACTGAAAAACAAAGTCAGAGCAGTCCCCAGGAAGCACAGAGCCCGGCTCTGTTGCCTTTAGTCTTACCATCCAAGAGGATATGATGGAGCAGAGTCTGCTCTACCTAATCACAAAACCCTGTTTCAGAAACAGATTAGAAATGAGTAAAGTAAAGAATATGCTGAGCACAGTGAAGAAATTCTAAGGCTTAGAGAAACCCAAGACGTAAATGTAGAACAAGACAGTAACTTCCTAATAACAGACTCTGAGACAAGACAGTAGATCCCCAATACAGACTCAAAAGAATATTCTCACCACAAGGACAAGAAGGGTATCTGGAAGAAATTAAGCAAGGGATACAGAATGTAATGAATGTAAATGTAAAGGAAGTGATAGCCAAGGAGGAAAGAATAGTAAGTATAATTAACATCTGAGAACAGACAATGGTAAGCTTTACCCAGAATTTGAACTCTGAAAATTAGAAGGGGTCAAAGAGAAAGAAATGATTCTTTGAGATAACAAGCAATATTAAAACAAAATGAAAAGTCTAAAACCAACAAAAGAAAATGTAAAGTATACATTATCAAAAATAACTGACCTATAAAAGAAGTCAAGGAGAGATAATCTAAAAATCATCGGACTGTGTGAAGTCATCATTAAAACCATAATTCCTTGATCTGAAAAGTCATTCCCAATGACTATTCTGAAATCTTAAATGATATTCTGAAGCATCATAGCAGAATTTGGGTCATCATCACAGACTTAAGTACATGGCAATCTCAAGATCATGCAACAGACAAAGGCTGTTGTACCTTTGGGTATAGGAATCTATGAAAAAATATTAATTTTTTTTACTCTCACTAGATAACACAAAGCCTATTTTCTGTTTTTAGAATCATGAGTAAAGAGTATAACGATGAACATTCAAAATATAGTTTATTCCTGAAATTTTCAAGTTAATATTTAGGAATAAAGGTAGAAAATAGACAAAAAGGAACTCAACCAAGATGAAAATGATTTGAAATTTTTTTCTGTACTGCTGGTATTTCAAAGCTTCCAACAATTGAATAGGTCACTAAGAAGCTGTATTTGTTTTTATCAGAGAGTGGTAATGAAATGAAGCATGCTTTTGGGCTATTCCTCTCTAGCTAGTCCTAAAAACAGATGTCTATTGGCCAAATTTGCGATATAATTTAATTTTGAGTCTTAGGTCCCTGGGGTTTATAGTACAAGGAGGTCAAGTCCAGCTTTATGGAGCATAGATTGGAATGGGGAAAGATTTACAGAAGGGGACCTGTTATGAGACTATTTTAGTAGTCCAAGAAAGAGGTAATGAGGGCCTGGAGTAGGCTGATGGTTGTATGAGTAAAGACAAGGCGACAATTGCATAAGCAGAACTGACAAGTTTGGTATCTGAGTTGATATGTACGTCATGAGCTCATTAAAGTCAGCTACTGTCTTTTGCCTACTAAGTGCTTAATGACTGTCTGACTGAAAATAGTCAAGTATGACATTGGAGTGATAGGAAGTATGGTGACACCCTTCACAGTAAAAAGGATTTTTAGAATATGGCAAATATGATCTAAAGGCGGTCTGTGATCCAGACTACAATTGATCCATATTTGATTACATTCCATTACAGAGATGGTCTTTTGAGTGGTGCCTATCACAAACATAAAGTGATCTGGGATAAATCATAACATGAAATTTGTTTTTCTAGGCATCTTATGGTAGATATCTCTGGTTTGTGGGAAATTGGGGTGAGATTAATATCAGTTGCATTCCAGTAAATATTGGCAACTGGTTCCACTCCACCCAAATACATGCACAACGCACTTTTAAATTTAATCTGCATTACGAACATTTTTCCATCACTTTCCTAAGTCTAGAAATCAATAAAGCCAACAAACAAAAAAAAAACAGAACCCGAACCTCATTCACAGTATTTGCTGATTTCTGAGGTGTAAACATTTCAGCAACTGTCGAAAATGTAACAATTGATTCTCATGAGCCAGTTTTAGCTGGCTGCAGCATGCTTATGGTCAGTATTTCCCACATATCATCCCTTGTTGGAGCAGGAATCATACCTCCCATCTTTTTGCAGAGATCAAAATCTCTTTCCAAATCTCCATCTATTGTGACATTAAACATTCAACAAGGTGTAGGTGGCCACTCAAACATCGCGCCCCCTCCCTTTTAATTAGACATGCAATGGACTTGCATTGAATGCAAAGAGGAAACAAACAACTGTGATTAATCACTGGCTGATTTTTCACCAGCAGAGAAGGACAGACTTCAGTTTCTCCTCTTATCTCTTCCTCCCTTAACTAAACAAGAGGCAACTTGGAATTGGTATTAAGCATCCCATTAGATCTGAGTGCCACTGCCAGAGTCCCCTAGAGTTTCAGAGAAGTGGCAAAGGGGGGTAGGTATCTAGACATTTTGCACAACACTCAGCCCTATCTACAATACTTCCTCTTGCGTGGGATTCACAAAATTGAAAACCTTTCAGATTCTTCCTCCTAGAAGCCTCAAAGATAAGTTTAAAAAAAAATCACCAAACTGGAGAACTTTGAACAAAGGTCATTTGCTATTACTGAAGACTGATATTTCTATGTCAGCACTCACTGGGCAGCAAACTGGAAAGCCAAAGGTTGTATTTAGCAAATAGAAGCCGTTCCCCTTTAGTTCCCTCTTTTCCCCTTCCCTTTGTCTTGAAGGGATATATATATAATCTCAATTTTTTTTAGCCACTTGACATCATTTCCCATTCTCTCCTCTGCTACTATGATCTCTATTAAAAGAATGATTTATAGGTTTGCCAAGAACCAAACTCTCTAAGTATACCTTTGATCTGGTCCTCTCTTAATCTTTTCATCAAATTGGCAACATAACTGATGAGGAGAGGGAATGATTGAGTTGGTATTCTGATTACATATACAAATATACAACCATTCTTATTTGCTCCTCACCCTACTAATGATTTTTTACTTTTCTTTGCCTAAGGTCATATCAGGTGGGTTTGAAACCCAAAGGCTGACTGTAGTACAACTTTGTTAACATAGCCCTTGGTCTTTAGAACTGGAAGGTGGGAATAGAAGGCCTAAGCCATGGCCATGCTGCTTCCTTGAGTGAAGGAAAAGGGAAGGAATGATCTTTATCAGTCCCCATGTGGAGAAGACAGCTCCGGACATAACATATGTCTTGATGCAGTCCTTGAAAGCTCAGGGAACTGATCAAGTATTTGTTCTTGATCTGCAGACAGTGGCTAGCTATGTCATCAATCCCCCTTGGGTAGGATATTGGATAAAGAGAAGCTCAATGATGCTTGGAGAAGTATTCCTCATTCCTCCCAGCTTTCTAGCCAGCAGGGCACATTTTGCCATGCTTGTGTGTAAACTGGAAGGACTGAACAAACCACAATGACTCATCCACAGAGCAATCCCCAAAATAGTCACTGATGGTCATCTGGTAGTCACCAATGATGAAGAGACCTTTGAATGAAATTCCCTCATCTGCTTTTAAGACTCCATAGTCCTGAGTGATGATATATCAGACACCAATGACATATTTACTGCTCTCAATCTACCTTGTTTTTTGAGTGTATTGACCCAGGTAGGTAACAGGATTGTGAGTGCACTGAAGTACTTGGCAGTTAAGTTTCTCAAATTCTTCAGATTTCTCTCTGAAAGCTATCATCTCTGTGGGATGCACAAAGGTGAAGTCCAAGAGGTAAAAGAACATGGTGCATTTCCCTTTGTAGTTAGAAAGGCTGATATCTTTGAACTTCCAATCTAGCATAGTAACTGAAGCTATGAAATTGGGGTCTAGGGACCCAATCCCGGCATTTCCTGCTGATGTGCTGACAGTTGTGCTTTACAAAGGCTCCTTGGAGAATGCATGAACAGGTGAGTAGGAGTTGGAGAATGTAAGGATTCATTTTCAAGATGAGTTTCATGGAATGAATGCTCCTTTACACTAGAAAGTAGTATCAAAGGCCACATAATTATTCATTAGCTTATAACTTCCCATAGGAAATAGCATTTCTGTCAAACAACTCAATGTTAATTCTCTTACTATCTCTTCTCTGGGGATGTTTCTTCCATATTGCCTCAGCTCAACTGTATTCTCAATAGATATACCCTTATAAACAAATTCTGGTGTTTAATTTTATAGATGCAAAATTAACATTAATGAAAAGAAATATAAGCACCCCATCCCCATAGGAAAAGGAAATCAATTGCAGAAAGAAGACACAATGTTTAGACTACCGTAGGGTCTTTAGGAGATGGCTCAGCACCACAGTTTATGTTCAATGTATATTATACTCATTCAGCACAACCAGCCTTTCTCAGAATTCTGAACACTTTCTTTGTGGACATTGCCCCTGTCTACATTTCCATTCTTCCAAAGTCATATTTTTTTATAGTTTCTTCTAGCTCTTCCTACTCACTTGGAGAGTTTTTCTTGGACTCATTTTTAAAGGTGACCCAGAGGCATGGCGTGTCCTTCATTATCTATGGTATTACTTCCTTTCTGACTCACTCCAGAGACACATGCATGCCTTATAAAGGGATCAATTGGCCACATTTTTATAGTTAGTTTAACACCTTGTTATTTGGCCTTCTTTTTCTGATTAGGTTTGAGAAAGAACAACTTTCTCACATTAGACACTACCATATCAGCAAGTTATGCTAAATCTCCCCCTACTTTTTTATCCAAATTCATTGATAATAACTTCTGCCACTTCTTTTTAAAAATCTTCTACTGTTTGGCTCCCAACTTCATCACTCAGCTAAAACTGTTATTCCAAAACCAACAGTGATCTCTTAATTGCCAAATCTGAGGACTTTCCACTCAAACATCATCCTTCTTGACTTCTCTTCAGCATTCAATACTTTTCACCATCTCTCCTTTTTTCTTATCTGGGTGTTCATGATACTTCTTTCTCTTGGTTTTTTCTACTAACTATTGACAACTCATGTGTCTTTTGCTGGATCAGTAACTGTAACATTATTTGTACTTAAATCCCAAAGCTCTGTCTTGGGTTCTTTTCTCTTCTTTCTCTATGCTTTCTTTCTTGATAACCTCATTCTGAATTTCTTTCAAGTCTTTCTACATGAGACTCTTCTAATCCCCCCACTTGCTAATGCTTCTCTGTTTAATCAACAGATCTATTTTGCCTCTCCTTCTATGTATACATTAGATATGTTTTCTTGTTTGGCTAGATTGTAAATTCCTTGAAAGCCAACAGTGTTTTGATTTTGTCTTTGTATTGCCAAAGGCCAGTCACATAGTAGGTACTTAATAAGTCTTTGTCAAATGATTAATTGAAACGTTTCTTTATTTCTATGAGAAATGAAAACCAGTAATTTGTGATTGATTTTTAAAATTATATTTTACATTTTGGCTGTACTGCTACTGAAGAGGTAGATGTTAAGTTTATTCAGTCAAAACTACCTAGGTATAATAGATGGGGTTTGCCCCCACCGTATACACTGCCCAAATACGGAGTGAAAAAACACAAAACTGTATCTAGGTTATTGAGAAACATTTCAGTTGCTTCCAGTATAACTTTGAGGGATTAAAAAACCTATAAAAAGGGGGGGAGGAGGCAAGATGGCAGAGTAGAAAGATTCACACATGCTAGCTCCGAACCCACAGCCCATGAATTTCCTATAAAAAGAATTCCCAGCAAATTCTGGAGCAGTGGAAGCCATGCAGCAATGGAGTGAAGGAGATTTCCATTCCAGAGAGCCCTGAAAAACCAATCCCAAGGGTCCATCGCACACTGGACGGGAGCGGAGTCTAGCCTTGCCTGGGCCACGTGGCACCAAAAGGAGCAGATCTGAGCAGGCTTCAGGGACAGAATCTCTGGCGGCTGTGAAGGTCCCTCCACCCACAGGCACACAGGTCAGTGAGAGAGACTTCTGGGCCAGCTGAGAGGGGAGCAGGGTGTCTCCATAACTCAGGCCCCTTTGGGAGGCAGCAGCAGAGGCAGCAGGTGGCCAGAGGCTCCCGGAGCAGGCAGGAGCTCAGATCCATTACTGAAGGTCTCTGCATAAACCCTCTGAGGGAAATGAGCCTGGGTGGTGGCCCTGCCCCCACCTGAGCACCAGAACTTAAGCTCACATCGAATAGCAGCCAGGCCCACCACTAAAAGCCCTGAGGCTGGGGAGCAGCATTTTGAATCTCAGACCCCAAGCACTAGCTGGGCAGATCTAGGCAGGGGTGGAGAGGAATCTCAGAAGTCAAGTAACTGACTGGGAAAATGCCCAGAAAAGGGAAAAAAAAATAAGACCATAGAAGGGTACTTTCTTGGTGACCAGATGTTAGCTCCTTTCCTTTCTGATGAGGAAGAACAATGCTTACCATCAGGTAAAGATATAGGAGTCAAGGCCTCTGTATCCCAAACATCTGAAATAGATATCCAATGGGTCAGGCCATGGAAAAGCTCAAAAAGGATTTTGAAAATCAAGTTAGACAGGTGGAGGAAAAACTGGGAAGAGAAATGAGAGAGATGCAAGAAAAGCATGAAAAACTGGGTCAAGACCTTGATAGAGGAGACCCAAAAAAATTCTGAAGAAAATAACACCTTGAAAAATAGG
>CM053769.1:427281061-427351370 GCA_028658325.1 Potorous gilbertii | reverse complement strand
GAAGGGAGGGATGATATAAGAGAGGGCAGATTGGTGATAGGGGAAATTAGAATGCTGGGTGTATTGGGGTGGGGGGAGGGGACAAATGGGGAGAAAATTTGGAACCCAAAATTTTGTAAAAATAAATGTAAAAAGTTAAATAAATAAATTTATATTTAAAAAAACAAAAACAAAACCCCAAAACCTATAAAATAGTTTTTCAGACTAAAAAAACGTTGTGGTTGAAAGTAGCTGAATGTTTCTGACTGGATATGCTAGTTGTAGTCTCAACTTTTTTTCTTAGTTCAGAATGATTTCAAATCAAATGGATGAAGCTTTTGTGAATATATTTAAATTCTGAAGTATTTGAAAAAACTGATGAATACTACAACCTTGTATATGTCTGAGATAGAATTTTGCCTTAGACCTTCAAAAAATGTGACTCACTTTTAAATTTTGTTATAGAAAATGAGTAGGAATAAAAATTAACTGAAACAAATTACAACTTGAGAATTTTCTTCTTTGTTCTTTCTTCTCCTTGTCATTTTCCTCTCTCACTTTTTTCAGGTGTGAATTAAGAAGTGATTCCTCCCTTTTCCCTCACATCCCCAGATCTGTGGCCAATAGATTACTGAAGAGTTAAAAGATTTCTAATAGAGACAGATTTTTATTGGGGTTTAAGGCAGTTAAGTGGTGGCCCATCAAGTCCATAGGTTGTTAGGGTATATTTCTGCACAGAGGATGTAATGTGCCTTTCAAAAACAACAACAACAAATTTGTCTGTAAGTGAAAGCAATTTTTGGGTTAGCACACAGCCACCTGGCTTTCATTATTTTTCTCCTCTTTATTACTATGCAGATCAGCTCAAGGGCTCCCTAGACCTCTACAGAACCTCAAAGTGTAATTTCTAAAAGATGTCTAATGATTTTCATTTACTCTTTGTGGTCCCTCCAAAACAGAAGTACCAGAGAATGCTTAGTGATCCCAGAGAAATTCCCAGCTGTGTTCTTTGTTTATCAATCCTCTCCTTCCCACAAAAGTCATATAAACTTTATTTTCTGAGGGACCTTTGACTTGAAAAAAGTTAAAGCATCTCACTAAAAAAATAGAGGTAATTGGCTCTGCAGGAAGGAGAAAAGCAGAAAGAGATTTCTTTAGATGTGTAAGAGAATTATTGGTTCTGGTAAAACCCACTAGATTCTGTTGAACAAAAACAAAACAATTGAAAACGGCCAAGTTATCACTTCTAGAGACTTGTATGATAACTGCCGAGTGAAGAAAAGTCAGTTCTTTACAGAATATATTCTTTGGGTCATTTCTTGAAGACTTGAAATAATTCTAGAAGCAAAATTAAACAGTTCAGCTGATCAGTTCACAACTAGGGAAAGTAGTTAGCTTCTTGTCTATTCATCAAAGTAATGTTTTGAGTAATTTCCACTCAGACAAATGAGAATTTATAATATCTTTTATTTTGTATCAGCTGGAGAATCAATTCCACAACTCCAAACACTGTAAATAAGTACAAGAAATTAAGTAGATGAACATGCACATGCACGCATGCAAGCTCACACACACACACACACACACACACACACACACACACACAAATCCAGTGGAGATAAACAGCTGATGATTTCTGGGAAAAAGGCAAATTATTCTTTGTAAACCTTCACAACACTTTTTGGTCGACTGACCAATGAGATGGAGGACTAGATATTTTTCTTTTTGATGCCTACAACTTCTCAGACCTCTGCAAAATAGGAATGAAACACACACAGCTCTCTCCATTGTTTCAGACCCCAAAGACTCAGTTATTTTGTTAGCAAGGTAATCAATCAATGAAGTAACAATACAGAAAGTTAATCCTTAACCTCAAATGCGTGTACTCAGTCCCCTACTAGCCATCACACTCTGGCAGAATGACATAAACCAATCCATGGACATCTAATAGATTGCAAATCTACCCTCATCTTTGGCTTCACACTCATTCTCTTAGAAAATGGAAAGTTCAGGAGATTTTTTTGCCTGGGATGACAGTGACAGTGTGACAATGTATTGTGTTGCAAGAGTGCACAGGCAGGGGATTGAGGAGAAGAGATAACTGGGGCAGGGTACCAGTGCACATATGGGACTTTGCCAAGCCTAAAGAGGGAAGTCCAGTTGAGGGCAGTTCTATGTCCTAAAAAATCACTTGGGACAGAAACTGACTGGCCAAAAGTGAATTTCTCAGTGTGGGAGGAGGCTGAGACAGATTTGAGGCTCAGCTCCTAGGTAAAATGACATAAAAGAGGAAGGAGTTAGAAAGTGATGAATAGATAAATATAAGAATAAAAGACCAATTACCAAAGATTTCAGGAAGAAGAAAACTCAGAGAGTGTAGGATAATAACATGATGTTTACAAATAGACAAACTATTTGTGGTCTTTGCTACAGAAATAATTGGGAAAATATAAAAAAAACCCAACAACATGAATCTGTCATGGCAATTATCATCAAAGAAATAAAAGAGATAACAATTGACTAGGAATGCAAATACACAAAAATCTAGGACAAGCTGGAAGATGAAAAGTCAAAAGCAATAATGTTGAAGGAAGTATTTCTACACAGGGAAAACAAATTGATAGGATGAGTAAAACATAATATAAGAATCTTAGGTCTTCTAGGAGAATAAGACAAACAAAAAAACCTGAAAACTGCAAGACAGAAAAATGATACAAGCAAACTTCCCATGACTTCTGAATACAGAAAACAAAATACCAGTCAAAAGCATCCATGCACCACCTCCAGAAAAAAAGCCAAAACAAAATCTTATGCTACAAATCAAGGAAAATAGTGGTTAAATATAATAATTTAAATGACAAACAACAAACTTTGCAAAGGACCAGGAGAAAGACCTTCAAATATAAAGGAAAGGAAATTCAATTAACACAAGATTATTCTGCACTTAGCAAAAACTACAGGAGGGAATGGTAATGTGTTCCAAGGAGCAAAAGAGCTCTTGATGTAGCCCAAGGTGTCCTACTCCACAAACCTGAGTCTAATCATCAAATAAAAAATGGATGTTCAATAAAAGAGAGGAATTTGAAGCATTTCTATAAGAAGAACCAGATCTGGGTGAATTGTTTGCTTTGCAAGCTACCCAGATGACAGACATACAAGCAAAGTATAAACAAATAGAGCAACCAAGGATGGCATGAGTAATGAAATAACGTCCCACAAAAATTAAAAAATGCCTGTGGAGTTAACAACAACAACAGCAAAATAACAAAATGGACATTAACAGATTTATTTCTAAAAGTATACAAGGAAAGACTTAGCAAAAGCAGAATTCAAATAGAACTGACAGTGGACAAAAAGTCCTGATTCCACAGATGAAGCAATTATTTTTGCAAGGCTAGACTACAGAATAGAAAGACACATAAAAAGGAATTGGGGGAAAGAAGAGGAATATGTGATATATGCTCATAAATCCAAAGAGTAACCACAAAGGAAAAATAATTCCTGTAGTCTCTCAAGAAGAAGTGATTCTTCTTGAACAATGTGGGAGAGAAGTTTAAATGGCAAAAATAAGGAAGAAATCTCACTGAGATTTGAGAAATGAGACTTTTATCAGAGAAATTTGCTTCAAAATTTTATACACTTACTAACTGTATTTCCCTCTATCCTATTCCCCCTTTTATTCTGTTCTCTCTCCTTTCATCCTGTTCTTCCTCAAATATTTTGCTTCTGACTACCTCTGACTACCTCCTCCCCCAATCTGTCCTACCTTCTATCATACTCTCACCCCCTTCCCCCATTCTTTTGTTTTCTTCCCCTCCTACTTTTCTGTAGGCTAAGATAGATTTCTATACCCAATTGAGTGTTAATGTTATTCCCTCTTTCAGTCAGTTCTGAAGAGAGTAAGGTCAACTCATCTCTATTTGCCTCCACTGTAAAAACTTTTTTGTGACTTTTTATGTAAGATAATTTACCCCATTCTACCTCTCAATTTCTCTTTCTCCCAGTACATTCCTCTCTTACCACTTAATTATATTTTTTAGGCATCATCCTTTCATATTGAACTCATACCTGTGCCCTCTCTCTCTATATATACTCCTTCTAACTATCCTAATAATGAGAAAGGTCTAATGAGTTACAAATATTATCTTCCTATGTAGAAATATAAACAGTTTAAACTGATCAAGTCCCTTGTGATTTTCCTTTTCTGATTATCTTTTAATGCATCTCTTGAGTCTTTTATCTGAAAGTCAATTTTTCTATTTAGCTCTAGTCTTTTCATAAAGAATACTTGAAAGTCCTCTCTCTGATTGAATGTTTATTTTTGTCCCTGAAGAAGTTTTATTGGGTAGGTGATTTTTGATTGTAATCCTAGCTCCTTTGCCCTTTGGAATATCAAATTCTAAGCTCTCTGGTTCTTTAATGTAGAAGGTGTTAATCTTGTGTTATCATGACCGTGGCTCTACCACATTTGAGTTGTTGCTTTCTGTCTGCTTACAATATTTTCTCCTTGACCTGAGAACTCTGAAATTTGGCTATAATATTCCTCGCAATTTTCATTTTGGGGTATCTTTCAGGAGTTGGTAAGTGAACTTTTTCAATTTCAATTTTACCCTTGGATTCTAGAATATCAGGGCAATTTTCCTTGATAATTTCTTGAAAAATCATGTTTAAGCTGTTTTTAGGTATTCCAATAATTTTAAAATTCTTTTTCATGGATCTATTTTCCTTTACTCTGCAATCTAGGACCTACCTTCTTTTATGACTTCTTTAACTAGAATGTTTAGATTATTTTTTCTGGTTCATGGCTTCCAGGAACTCTAAAGACTCTAAAATCATCTCTCTTTGATTTGTTTTCCAGGTCCTTTCTTTTCCTATGAGATATTTCACATATTTCCCCCCCTTTTCAGACTTTTGACTGTTTATTGTTTCTTAATGTGTCATAGAGACATTAGCTTCCATCGTTCCAATTGTAATTTCCAAAAAATTATTTTCTTCATTAAGATTTTATACCTTTTTCACAATTAATTCATTTTTTTCATATCTTCTTTCCTCCTGACTCTTGCTCCTATTCCCCATTTTTTTCTCTACTGTTCTCATTTGAATTCTACAATAATTTTTAGTTCTTTAAAAAAATTTACTTCAAGTTTCCTAAGAATTCTTGGCAGATTTGTGTCCAAGTTGAATTTTTCTTGAGGTTTTGTATGTAATTTTTAAAGTCACTTTCTTTTCCTGTGTGGATGTCTTGAAGTTCCCTGTTATCATAATAGTTCTTTCCAGTGGTTTTATTTTTTATTTGTTTGCTCATTCTCACCTATTTCTAGACTTTGGGCTTTATTTAATTCTGGGCTATGTGAACTTCTTGGGTTTGAGCTTTTGTCCTCTTATTCCATTCTGTTGCTTTCACAGCTTAAACTGAGTGCCTGAAAACTTTTAGTGCTCCTGAAGGGATATGAGCTGAGATGAGATATGTCCACTGCTGTTCTGGTCTAAGTTTTGCAAATTTCTGACTTGCAGGTTTGGGTCTACTGACTTGTCCTTGGTTGGTAGTTTCAATAGAACACTATAGGACTCAATCACTATTAGTTGCTGGGAAGATCTGCGGATTCAAAGCAATTGGCATGCTAGCTCCTTTTTGATCTTGGACTTCTATTTTGACTATTCTCCTGTAGGTTTACATCTTGGGTTAAAGGCTTAGTCACCAACATTCTGCTCCTGGGACTACAGTCACATAGCTATGTTTACAGTACTTGTTCCTTGTTCTACACACAACTAACGTCAGTACTTAGTTGCTACCTTCTACCTTGGATCTATTACCTGAAACTTGGCAACGGGTAACAGAGTTGTTACCTGTTGTTGGATGCAAAACAACTTCAGGGATCCCATGGGATCATTTTCCGTTCTGGTGTTTATTGCACTATTTCATCCTTCTTCTCGTTCCTGGGACCTGGAATGTTCTGCACTGCATACGCTCCTGGTTTGACTCCAGCCACCTTGGATTGGAAAATGACTCACTGTAACTTTTCTTGGTTCTCTTGATTAAAATTCAATCTGGTACATTTTCTAGATTATTGTGGAGAAGGCTTAGTGGTGAGTTAGGCTGTACTGAATCCTTTCATTCTGCCAATTTTGACTTTGCCTTTCCAATTCTATTTTTAATATCATTGTTAGCCTGACACTTGCAAGGGAGATTAGAGGTTTTTAAAAAACATAAGGGAAGATTCTCATATTCCCATGGGAACCCTAGTTGGAAAAAATGAGCCATTGACATCATTATTTATGAAATTCTCAAGATAAAACCTGATTTATCTTAGAATTCAGGGTCTGAGGCCATTCCATATGGCATGACATAAAAATGTAAATATGCATATTAGGGTATGAAACTAGTAATAACTAAAATATTAACATCTTTACTAGATTTTCTTCAGTCATAACACCTTCTATACATGGGGAAAATTGTGCTATACCATCTAATCTCTATTCCGTGAAATCAATTGAACAAACATTTATTAAGCATCTACTATATGCAGAGCACTGAGCCAGGTGCTCGGGATACAAATAGAAAAAAAGACAACATATAGTATGTGATAGGATGGCACATGGTGGAAGTATGACTTGAATGCCAGCATATTCTTAGTTCACGTTCAATGTTGGGATAAAATGAGGCACTTGTAAGCCACTAAGCATTTAACAAGGCTTTACTTTGCCCTAAGACGGTAAGAATATGCACCAAGTGGTACAGCTTTTCTCAAAGTGGCCCCCTGGAAATGTATCTAGTCAGTAAGTAATCAGAGTAAAATGACTCACATGGTCTCAGGAGGCCACCAAGTCTGAGAGAATCAGACTATATATGACTGGGACTGTTTTTTTTTTGTCCCAGACCAGAAAGCTGCATCAGGGAAGCTTGTAACAATCAGACTATCAAGAATGAAGGGAGAAAAATGGCCTCCGAGAAGCTGGGGCATAAGGAAGTTTCTTTAGGAAAATGCTGGTCCTTCGATATTCTAACTCCTTGTTGGCAAGGTGCTAAGGATCTCCTTATAGATCTACCTTTTAAATGCTTATGGTATTTTTACTATACTGTCCTCCTGTCATGGTTAGTACTAAAGGAGGGAAACATAAAAGCAAAATAAAAACAAAACAAAATCTAATTCCTCAGTGGAAGTCTGCTCATGATCTCACAGAAAGCCTACCCCTTCCCCCATACACAGTTAAGAGGTCTCTGGTAACTAGGAGTTAGGCAGTCTCCTGCCATAGACTTATGCCAATCTCTTCCTCTGTATTTTCAAGATTGTCCCCATAAGTCAACCATGATTTAAGCCATGAGGCCATGTACTCTCATGCCAAAATGTCAAAGACTGTGCCAAATATTGGAGGAAAAGTTCTAAAGGCAGTATCCTCTTACTTCAGGTATGATGTTGGGAAAAGATGAAGCATTCTCAAGTCAATGAACATTTAAGAAAGGAAGAAGGTTACTTTACCCTAACACAGTGACACCTAGCTTCTCTTTATGTTGCTCTTTTATCTCTGTCTGGAAAGCCACTTGGTCTGCAAGGTATTAGAATATGTTGACTCACATGGTTTGAGGTACTAACCAAATTAGAGAGGCTCTGTCTGAGACTTTTTATGCCCCTAAATGAGGAAACTACACAAGGGAAACTGAGGCCATCAGGGAAGCTGGGACCAAAGGAACTATCCTGGTCTTTTCACACACAAATACTGCCCATATATATGTATGTATGTGTATATGTATATTATATATATATATATATAGTATAGATATATGTATGTGTGTATATGTATACAAATGTATAATCATCATATATATCTGTCTATAAATATATCTATATATATCTATATCTGTCTATAGGTGATTAGGCATAGAAATGGTTAGACAATGACTAAGGCCATACAAAATTCAAATAGAATGTATGTAACAATTCAGGAAGGAAAAGTTAATTATTAGCAGGAAATGGGGAAGGATAAAAAAGAAATCTTAGAGGAACTGACACCTAAGATGGGCTTTGAAGAAGTTTTCAATATATTGAAATAGGGGATATCCATAGGTATGCAAAAGTATGGGAGCAGTAGAGAGTTGGACAAAGTAACAGTGAACACTGCTTGTTAACATGGGGAAAAACTCAATATACAGAGAAATATGGAAGATGATGGAAAGAAGGGGAGTGAGGAGAAAAGAAATGATAGGATCAAAGATGTGATCACTTCAATTCTTTGAGACTTGTGGAAAAGATGAGAAGAGAAAGGTGGTTTCAAATGGAGAGGAATAGAGGAGAGAAAGTTCAGATCAGATGACTTTAAACTCCTGCCCCCAAAACCCAGTCTTTATGCTGCAAACTAGCTTGGCTGTCTACTGATTTCCAAACTCAACTTCATTGGAAAAAATTCTTGCACTAGGAACTCAAACATCTCACTGATTGACAAAGGAATTTTACTTTAGGGAGATGCAAAAATAAGTTAAAACATTGTATTTGGTAACAATTTGTATTTTTCTTAGATTTGACCCTGGCTGTATCTGTGTGTATAAAAAAAGTATACGAGGACTCAGGAGACAAAATATTCCTTAATAGAATAGGGCATTTTATTGCTCACAAAATTTCAAAATTAATGTCTAACTTTATTATTTTACTGAAATTTTTTTGCTTTACAGATTACTTCTTTGGCAGGTTATACACAAAACCCAGTTTAGAAAGAAAGGACTAAGTGAAGTATTGGCTGTGGACAACTTTTTCATTGATATTTTCCTTCTATTCAAAAGTTATTTCAATATCTTTAAGAGACCTACCATCTTAGAATCATTTTATTTATCTAATCTCCAGAGCTTTTTCTACACCATATTTGTGATGCTTATGGAACACCCTTGGAATCTTAAAACTTATACAATTCAAAGAGAGCCAAGAAAACAGTTCTTGTATCCTGTTCTGTATATAAAATGTTATAATTCTATTTTACAATCACAATTATTTCCTATTTCACAGTCAGAAATCTTTTCTTTGAAAATTCTTTGTTGAATTTGCCTTTTTTATTATTATGAACTTAACAAATTTCAATAATCTTTAACCTTTTACAGTAGCAAAAGCTAACTGAGCCTAAAAGGGCCAATATAAGGAGCATGCTCCAAGAGCTCCCCTAGAAACTTCCTGTTATTGCAAGTAGATGATGACTCATTGCTGGGGCCTTTTGAGAATGATGAACTTTTTAACTGCTTCTGATCATGTTGTGACACATTGTGAAAACACTTGGGGTTTTATAGTGATGTCAAAAAATCTTGAGTGGCCCCTTAATTATCCTTGTCACATTTACTCATGCATTGAATAGGGGAAAGAGCACCATATATTCTCCCACTCCCTTGGACAGAAGAGTCAAAGCAGAAGGTCCACAACTTCCCACATGGGAGAGTCATAGCCTGGAGGACCTAATAGGAAATACTTCTTTTAACAGCCCAGCTTTCTATCCCCTGCCAGCTGTTACAGAGATGGAGAGGGTGAAGCTTAAAGGATCACTCATATGGGTTTTCCATGTCATCCGGAAATGGTGGCCAAGAAAAGTCAGGAAGTTAATCATCTCCCAAAGGCTCAACTAATGAGTCACCATATATTTGGAGCCTCTAAAATTTTAGAACCTAGTTCCATGGAATTATTCCTACAGATTTATTCAGCCTCTGCCATATTTCTATATAAAGGATCAACCAAAAAAAGGAAACTACATATGAAACTCTACTGAGTACAGGTGTGTGTCTAAAATTTCTATTTCTGTACATCTTTCTGCTTTCGAGAAAAGATTCATTGGTGGTCTTTTCACACTTTATATATCTATTTTCTTCCTTAACCCTTCTTACCACCCTCATCATCCCTTTCTCCATCTCCCTCTGTCCTGACCTTATGTTCTTCTTTGAGAATAAAGGAAAAACAACAAAAACTACCTAAAAGCCCTCCATTATAACAAATAAATAGAGTAAAAAAAAATCAACCCTTTGGCCATGTCTAAAAATGTATTTCTCCTTCTGAACTTACAGTTCTCACCTTTCTGCTAAGAGGTCAGAAGTGTGATTCATTATCACTATTTTTGAGCCAAGACTAGATATTACATTGATTAAGAAAACTGGAGGGACTGGCCATTGAGAGCCCAGCTATATACAACATAGTCAGCATGATGCAATGCCCCATATGGACTTTGACTCATCAGTATATATTCTATGAGTTTTGACAATTTACTGAGTGTTGAAGACAGGATTTTCTTGACTGATTACAGTGCTGAAATTTATTTTTCATATAGAAGACTCCCAGGGGAACTAATTGATCTTTCTTTTACCTGGGAGAAAGGGAACGGAATAAACATTTATTAAGCACCTATTCTGTATAAGGCACTGTGCTAATTGCTTTACAAATACCTCACTTGATCCTCAGAAGGCAGGAAGGGAGGGAAGAAAGAAGGAAAAAAGGAAGAAAAGAAAGAAACATGCATTTATTAAATGTTTAGTATATATCAGGCACTGTGCTAAGCACTTTGCAAATATTATCTCATTTGATTCTCTCAACAGCCTTGGATAGTTAGTGACATTATAAACTACATTTTACAGTCTAAGAAACTGAGGTAGACAGATGTTAAATAACTTGCCTAGAGTCAAACCATCTAGTAAGTGTCTGAGGTTGGATTAGAACTTATATCTTCTTGTCTTCAGGCTCAGTAGTATCTATTTAGTATGCCCTCTGGGCATTTGACTTGTCAATGCAAGTAGGAGTTGAGATGAGAACCTGCAGAGAATACATAGGATCTAGCATCATAGAAATGAGTTAAAAAACATCCTTTATTTTCCTATTTTTGCAAACAATTATATAATATTAGAATTAATTTTTCTTGTTTGATACAAGTCATTTATAAATTCATCTGGCCATGGCATATTTTTTTCTCCTTTGGAAGTTTACTTATGTCTTTTTCACTTAAAATTTTTTTATGATATTGCGTTATTTAAGTAATCTATTTATTATTCTCTGGATCTAGGTATTTATATTTTTGTCAATATTCATCCATTTTATAAGTTAGTAATTGTATTTGCATATAATTTGGCAGAATAGTGTCCTATAGTTTCCTTAACTCATCTACAATAATGATGAATTTTCCCTTTTCATTCTTAAAAGTAAGTTTTAATTAATATATTTTGAATTCATATTCATGCACGTCCCATTCCTGTCTTCTCATATATTTTCTTAGGTTATTCTAGCTCTTTGTAATTCTGCAATATTTCTTTCAATTGTTTTGTGAGATTCTCCCTCCTGTCCCTATTTCCAATTATGTTGTTCTCCTCATTATGTATTTTTGGGGGGCTTACTTTACTTCAATTTGCCTCCATTCATGCAATTCTTTCCATAATTCTCCTTTATTCATGTAATATAATTTGTTTAGCTATTCCTAAACTGATAGACATCCATTCTTTATATAGCTCTTTGCTACTCCATAAAATATGCTGGTATAATTTTTTTTTAATACAGAAGCTTTCTTTTTTTTCAATGACTTGCCTGACCCGACTTTTGAAGTTTATTTAGGGATATGGTGATTTTTATTTTTGCTTTCAGTTTTGTTAATTTGCTTTTCAGAATTTTTAATCTAACATTTAGTTTACTTATAAAAATTCTTACTTTTCTAGTTTTTTTAAAAGATACATGAACAATTCATTGATTTGCCTTTTCTTTTGTTGGTGAAAGTGCTTATAGATCTATTTTCTCCCTCAGTATATTCATGTGCACCCCAAAAGTTTTAGTGTCTTATCCCATTGTCCTCATTGCTATGATCAGATTTTCTACACAGTTTTATCTACCAATTGTTTTGGATCAAGCTATTTAGTCTCCAATTAATCTCCTTAACAGCCTTTAAAATTATATTTTTAATTAGATAATGTCATTAATGGACACATTTAAAATGTCTGTTTTGCTGTATTTTTGTGAAGTTTTTATACTCCAACACATGATCAATTTTTGTACCATCATGGATAGTTGAGAAATATGTAAACTTCTTTCTGTTTCCATTCAGTAACTGTGAGACACTTATTGTGTATAAATTTTCTGAAATTTTGTTCAGGTCCTTAAATTCTTTCTTCCTTATATTTGTTGTTGTTGTTGTATTTGTATAGAGGGAAAGCTGTTAGATTAAAGCCCCTTTAATAGTTTTATTGTCCATTTTCCCATGAAATTCAATTTACTTTTCCTTTAGGAATTCAGGTATCACACCGTATATATTAGGTATTCGTATTGGTTTGCCATCTATTGAGACTAAGTATAATGTACTTTCTCTGCAACCCTTTTTGAAAATTCAGGTTTACTTTTACTCTAGCCTTTTCCGAATTCATGATCGCTGCCTCTGCCTTTTTTGTGTTCAACTGAAGTAAAAAAAATCATTTTTCTATGTGAATCATCATATTTCAAATGTTTCTTGTAAATAGCATATTGTTGAATTTGCTTTCAAATCCATTCTATAATCTTTTTTTGTGTTATGGGTGAGTTCATTCCATACACCTTCACGGTTATACTTGTTAGTCTTGTATTCCTTTTGTCCCACTAGCTTGTTCTTTTCTCTCTCTGTCTCCCGCTATCTATACAGAAAGTGATGAAAGATGAGCGTGCTTTAACACTGGTGATCTATAGTTGATCTGCTTCTGCTCCATTACTACATTCTCTTTTATTCCTGCTATTCTCTCTTTCCTTTTACTCCCACATCACAATCCATCCTCTGATGCTGCATTTTTTAAACTTTCTACTTCCTCACTGATCCTACTGTTTATATGAACCCCCTTCTCCTTTCTCTCTGTTATGACCTTTTTCTCGATTGAATATAATATTTTCATACACTAAGTTATGTGTGTGTGTTCAACTTTACTTTGTCCAGTTCAAATCAAAGTAAATTTCATGGGAAGCTTCCCCCCTTTATGTATGTACACATTCAATCTCATTTACTCTTATTATGAAGGCAGTTAGTTGTTACAGTGCTGGGTCTGGAATCAGGAAGATTCACTTTGTCAAATTCAAATCCAGCATCAGACAATACTTACGTGACCTTGGGCAAGTCACTTAACTCTGTTTGCCTCAGTTCCTCATCTGTAAAATGAGTTGGAAAAGGAAATTGTAGACCACTCTTTGCCAAGAAAACCCCAAAAGGGTTCACAAATAATTGAAATGAAAATGACTGAACAACAATGATAATCCCTATTATGTGAGATAGTGAATTTCTCACCCTCCCTCTTCCTTTCTTCCTATAGTTGGTTCCCTTTCTCTACTATCTTCTCTTAAGAGTATCAAAATAAAACAAAACTACCCTGACACCTTCCATATTATTTAATCCCCTTTGTGAACTTTGAAAGCATTAGCATTCTGAGAGGATACTTGTTTCTTTTTCTATTACACCACAAACTATTCATCATATGATCTTGATCACATTTTCATTGACCAAATATATGTCTTCTATCTCTCTCTTGACTCCTGCCTTTGCATTTCAAAGTGAATGCTAAGTTTTGGACTTTTTAATTAGGAATGATTAGAAGTTCTCTATTTCATTATAAATTCATTTTCCTCCTTGTAGTTTAGTTTTGCTAGATAGATTATTATTCAAACCTCTTCTATTTTACAGTGATAGCTGCCAATTCTTGTGTGATCCTGATTGCAGCTCCTTGGTACTTGAACTCTTTTTTTGAGGAAAGTGGGTAGGGCACTAATTGCAAGATTCTTTTCTTTAACATGGAAGCTCTGGATTTTAGCGTTGTTGTTCCTCAGAGTTTTTATTTTGGGACTTCTCCCAGGAGGTGATTAGCAGATTCCTTCTATTTTCTCTTTTTCCTATAGTAGTTTTTTGTTTATGGTTGAAATGTGATGTACAGGCTTAAAAGTTCCCAACAAATCAGAGTTTTCAAGTAATCTCATGATTCTTAGATTATCTTTCTTTACATGTTTCAGAAGTCAGTTGTTTTTGATAACTTATGCCTTTATTTTCTTACATTTTTTCTAACCTTTTGGTTTTATTTTAAATTTTCTGTGGCTCATGGAGAAATTTTTTTCTGTTTGGCCTCTTTTTAATTTTCAGGGTTCAATATTTGGGTAACATTTGTCACCATCTAACTTATTAATTCTCTTGGTCATTTTTCCTCTTGCTGTCATTTCTTCTTTTTTTCCCCCAGGGACCCTCATCATTCTTTTGATCAGGAAATTCTTTTCTCAGGCTTGGGAAGTCACTCTTGTGTTCTAGGTTCACCTTTTGGGTTTCTTTAATCCATAGTATTTCTTCTTTGGATGTGGCATTTTATTCTATTTATGCATATTTCTAAACTCAATTTCTATATTGGGGCTTTGTGCTTGAGCCAAACTCTATTTCCTCCCATACTCTCGGATATTGTGAGTAGGACATGCTTCATTCTGAATGTAGTGGTTAAGACCAGGTTCTGTCTTTTATAGAATTCCTGGGTTTAGGCTCATTAACATGGTGGCACAACTTAGATTTTGGCCTTTACTTGTTCTGTTTCCTTCTCTTTGCATACTCCTTATGCTATCACACTGATAGATTCCAAATATATACTGGTAATTTAATTGGTAGAAGAGCTCTGTAAGGCCTTAGGGCCTTTGCTTCTCAGATAATGTTTTAGACTTTTCTCCTGCTCTGCTCAGGCGTCCCTTGCTTGGTAAAGATATCAGTCTGGCCTGGGATCCTGGTGTGGTTTGTCTATGTACTGCCTGAACACTGATGTGAGAGGTGGAGGGTTATGAGTGAAGATAGATCTGGTGTTGGAGAAAATGTTCAGAGATGCAGGGTAATCTGAGAGAAAAAGTAGATCTGTGAGAGAAAGTAGATGAAAGGAACATGGAAAATAATCCTAAGGAAAGGAATTTTGCTCATTGGATCTATATAGTCACATACTGATTTATGCATGAGCTATGAGGCAATTGAGGAGATTAAGACAGCAAGTGGCTAATTGTGGGGACTGAGTGAACCACATGAATGCCATCTTCTAACTCAATACTAGAGTTAGCTCAGTTTCTTTTCTATTTAAATATGTGTTTAGTCTTGAGAGAAAACCTTGGAAGAAAACTTTACTGTATTCTTTGAACCTAATTCTGAAAGTCCAGAAAACTTGACCACAATTCTCAGTGAGTTAGAGACCCATAACCAAACACTTAGGTTATACTAACCAGATATCTGGTCAGATCCAAAAAATGATGCAAGTTTTCTTGAAATTGTACATCTCAAGCAACCCATGTATCTTATCTGAAAACTAGGGCCCTACCGATCAAATCGGTTATTGTTTCCATCTACTCTTGATTGGCTACAGACACTTGGGGAGTGAGACATCTCCTTTTCTGAATTCAGGGAATTATACCTGTTCTTTCTTCCCCTTTCAAGTTGGAAAGTTTCTAATCTTTCCTTCAATTAGATATCAGTTTACCTAAGGTTGTATTGTTTCCTTTTAATTAATTGACCTTATTTGGTTAATTATTTTTATGTATAGGAGTCTATCTCCCCATGATTTTGGAGTTCAGCTCTAAGCTGAGGAAGGGGTCTGGTCCTGATTTGTTAGGTGATTGACATGCGTTGCTTAATACATTATGTACTTGGAAAATTGTGCCTTTGTTTTCCTCAGTCATGTCATCTTTCCCCCACCATTGGTAAAATGCCAAATCTGAGTGCTTATTTAGTTTTGTTCACCCATTAATCTTTAAAAACCTTTGTGGGCATTAAGATAATTTGTTCTTTTTAGTATCTCCATCTGGGAATCTTCAGTTACATAGAGAAGAATATGGTCATTCAGACATTTAGTAATATTTTCATTGTTTTTAAAAATATGAGATAATAACCACCAAATCTTGCAAAGTCTTTAGATTTTGAAGATGCTGGGGATGTGGTTAGTCCAAGAATATTTTTATCTTTTATTTTCCTGTGTGGTATTTTATTTTTCTCCAGTTATATATAAAACAATTTTTAACTTTCATTTATAAAACTTTGAATTCCAAATTCTATCCTTTCCTCCTTCTTCCCCCCTCCCCCATTGTGAAAGCAAGCAGTTTCATATAGGCTACCATGCAGTCATACAAAATATATCTATAATAATCATGTGGTGAAAGAAAACATAGACAAAAAACCAAACTTAGGAAAAAGAAAGAAAGTAAAAAAAAATGCTTCAATCTGTATTCACATACTATCAGTTCTTTCTCTGGGGATGGATAACATTTTTCGCCATAAGTCCTTCAGAGTTGTTTTGGATTGTTGTATTGCTGAGAATAGCTAAGTCATTCACAGCTGATTATCATACCATATTGCTGTTACTTTGTACATAGTACATTTCACTTTGCCTCAGCCCATGCAAATCTTTGCAGGATGAACATTCTGCTCATCATTTCTTATAGTACAATAGTATGCCATTGTAATCACATATCACAACAACTTGTTCAGTCATTCACAAATTCATGAGCATCTCCTCAGTTTCTTATTTTTTCCCCCAGAAATGAGCTGCTATCATTACTTTTTTACATATAGGTCCTATTCTTCCCCCTCAGAACTCAAATGACTTTATCATAAACTTATCACTACTGAGTCATTGGCCTTCCTTCTTTTCTCCCCAGGATGGAGAGGAAATGTATCTGACACTTCCCTTCCCTCCAGCAAAGCAACTTGAAGAGTGAGGTTTAGGAATGGAGGGAAGGGAAAGGTTGGAGCCATATCACTTTAGAAACTTATGGTGAGAGGTGGGCAGCTAGGAGGTAAAGTGGATCGAGCACCAGCACTGGAGTAAGGATGACCTAAATTCCAATCCAGCCTCAGACACCCACCAGATGAGTGACCTGAGCAAATAACTCAACAATGATTGCCTCCAACAATAAAACCTTAAAAAAATCCCATCGTTATGGGGCTCTGCATCCTTGTCCTAACTGAAAGGATGGCCTCTTGTGAGGTTATCTGGGCTCAGCTGTCATGTCCTAAGTCTTCTATTTCCATATTCTGGATAACTCCAGTTTTCCTTTTCTTCTGCCATCTGTGCCTCAATGGTTTCAGGAGGACTTCAACTTCCATAGCACCTTTCTCCTTCTGGGCATGCCTGATCTGTTGCAAAAGTTTCATTCTCTTCTTCTCAGATGAGGTGATGGCCTGGGCACTGGATGCCTGCTTCTTTTTTATTCCCAAGTTTATTATTTATTTATTTTCAGTTTTTAACATTCACTTCCATAAGTTTTAAATTTTATCCCCCTCCCTCCTCAAGCTGGCATACACTCTTATATGGGCTGTACATGTACATTCCTATTAAAGACATTTTCACATTAGTCATATTGCATAGAAGAATTATAATAAATGGGTGAAACCATGAGAAAAACAAAACAAAACATAAAATATATAATAGTCTGCTTAATTCTGATAGCTATTCTCAGCAATGCAGTGATCCAAGACAGTTCTCCAGGACTTCTGAAGAAAAATGTTATCCATCTCCAGAGATTGAATTGATTGAGTCTGAATGCAGATTGAATCATACTTTTGGTTTTTTTCAATTTTTTTCAACTACTTTATTTTTAGTTTTCAACATTCACTTCCACAGCATTTTGAGTTCCAAATTTCTCCCCATCTCTCCCCTCCCACCACCCCAAGACAACGTGCATTCTGATTACCTCTTCCCTCAATCTGCCCTCCTATCACCCTTCCCCCCCCTCCTATCCCCTTTCCTTCTATTTTTCCGTAGGGCAAGATAGATTCCTATATTCCATTGCCTGCATATCTTATTTCCCAGTTGCATGTAAAATCAATTTTTAACATTTGTTTTTAATACTCTGTATTCCACATTCTCTTCCTTCCTCCCTCCCCCTATACCTTCAATGAGAAGGCAAACAATTTGATATGTTATACATGTGAAGTCATGCAAAACACTTCCATAACAGTCATATTGTAAAAGACTAACTAGATTTCCCTCCATCATATCCCACCCCACCATTTATTCTATTCTCTCCTTTGATACTGTCTCTCCTCAAAAGTACTTGCTTCTAATTATCTCCTCCTCTCGTTTGCCTTCCCTTCTATCAACCCTCCCTTTCTTCCCCTCTTCCCCCTACTTTCCTCTAGGGTAAGTCAGATCTCCAAACCCAATTGAGAATATATGCTATTCCCTCCTTAAGCCAAATATGATGAGAGTGAGGTTTACTCATTCCCTGTCATTTTTCCCTCTTCTGCTCTATTGTCTTGCCTTATCTTGCCTCTTATGTGAGATAATTTATCCCATTCTACCTCTCCCTTTCTCCTCCTCATCCATTAATTTTATTTTTTAGGTATCATCCCATCGTATTCAATTCACCCTGTGTCCTCTCTCTCTCTCTCTCTCTCTCTCTTTCTATCTAATCTATCTACCTCCCTGTCTGACTATCATCTATCTATGTATTTCCCTCCTACAACTACTGTAATATGAGAAATGTCTCATGAGTTACAATTATCAAATATTTTCCATGTAGGAATGTAAATTGTTCAACTTTAATAAGCCCCTTATGATTTCTCTTTCCTGTTCACATTTTCATGTTTCTCTTGAGTCTTGTATTTGAAAGTCAAATTTTCTATTCAGCTCTTGTCTTTTCATCAACAATGCTTGAAAGTCCTCTATTTAATTGAATGTCCAGTTTCCCCTGAAGTATTATATTTAGTTTTGCTTGGTAGGTAATTCTTGGTTTTAATCTTAGTTCTTTTGCCATTTGGAATATCATATTCCAAGCCCCCTGATTCCCTAATATAGATAGTGGCAAATCTTGTGTATCCTGATTATGTTTCTGCAATACTTGAATTGTTCCTTTCGGTCTGCTTGCAATATTTTCTCCTAGACTTGGGAACTATGGAATTTGACTGCAATGTTTCTAGGAGTTTTCCTTTTGGGATCTTTTTCAAGAAGTGATCATTGGATTCTTTCAATATCTATTTTCCTCTCTGTTCTAGAAGATCAGGGCATTTTTCTTTCATAATTTCTTGAAAGGTGATGTCTGGACTTTTTTTTGTTTTTGATCATGGCTTAGGTAGGCAAATAATTTTTAAATTATCTATCCTGGATCTATTTTGCAGATGAGTTGTTTTTCCAATGAGATACTTCACATTGTCTTATGTTTTTTCATACTTTTGGTTTTGTTTTATAAATTCTTGATTTATCATAAAGTCATTAGCTTCCATTTGTGCCATTCTAATTTTTAAGAAATTATTTTCTTCAGTGAGCTTTTGGGTTTCTTTTTCCATTTGGCCAGTTCTGCTTTTCAAGACACTCTTCTCATTTTTTTTGGATCTCTTTTGCTATTTGGATTACTTTATTTTTAAGGTGCTATTTTCTTCTGCATTTTTTGGGTCTCCTTTATTAAGCTGTTGACTTGTTTTTCATGATTTTCTTGCAGTACACTCATTTCTCTTCCCAATTTTCCTCTACTTCTCTTATTCGATTTTTAAAATCCTTTTGAAAGGCCTGTGACCAATTTCCATTTTTATTGGAGGCTTTGGATGTAGGAGCATTGACTTTATTATCTTCTTCTGGTTGTATATTTTGGTATTCTTTGCCACCAAAGGAGGATTGTATTGTTCAATACTTTTTGCACTGTTTGCTCCTTTTCTCAGCAATTACTTGACTTTTGAGCTCTTTGTTAAGGTAGGACTTGGCTTCCAGGATAGAGGGTAGTGTCTTCCATGTTTTGTGCACTTTTCCAGAGAAATTTCTAGGGACCTGTAAATTTTTCAGTTCTCCCAAGGTTGTATGATCAAAGGAGATGTGTTTATTCCTCCCTTGCCTGTGCACTGCTCTGTGAGTGATCACAAGCACTTTTTTCTGCCTTGGAACAATGAGGAGGATTCCCTCTTCTCTGCCACTACAAACTCCATTACACCAGTGCTCCTGCTCAACCGAGGACCACCAACCAGGACTGCAACTGAGATCCAAGCAGGGCAAAACAAGATAAACTTTCCTCAGCACCAAAAAAGAGATCCCTGAACTCTCCCTCTCATCTGCCACTTGGTCCCTCAAACATCTGTGGCCCAGGAGCTCCAGAAGTAGTCGCTGCTGCTGCCGTCTTTGTCTTTGCCTCTGTCTCTGCTACCTTGGCACTAGGATCTGATCACACTCCTCTTTTATCCAGGTCCCACACTTTCCTACTGACCTTATAGGTTGTATTTTTTGTTTGTGGGTTGAGAAGGCAGGAAACTGCCACAACTGCCAGTTATTTAGGCCCTCAAGGCCTGCACCAGCCCTTTCTATGCCAGTGTGGCCCATCCTGGACTGTGCTCTTCTCTCAGACTGGTGCAACAGATCTTTTCTGTAGACCTTCTAGGTTTTCTTGGGCTGGAAATTTGTTTCATTCTGTCATTTTGTGTGTTCTGCGGCTCTAGAATTTTAGGATTATTTTTACAAGTACTTGAAGGGGTTTGGGAAAGAGCTCAAGCATGTCTCTCCTTTTCTTCTGGCATCTTGGTTCTGCCCCCCAGCTGAAGATGAAGCATACTTTTAAAAAGTATTTGTTTTTTGTTTCTTTATTCACAACCTGATATGGAAATATGTTTTGCATGACTGCACCTCAAATTGTTTGTCTTCTCAATGAAGAGACAAGGGAAGTTAGAGAGGGAGAGAAGTTGGAACTCAAAATTTAAAAAAGCCAAATGTTAAAAATTGTTTTTACATTTAATTGAGCAAAATGAAATATTAAATAATATTTTTTAAAGAAGAAAATATAGAAAATTCTGGAAAACTTATAGCAACTGATGCAAAATGAAGTAAGCCCCACCAGAAGAATAATGTACATAGTAACAGCAATATTGTAATGATTATCAACTGTGAAAGACTCTGCAATTCTGATCAATACAAATTGTATTGATCAGAATTGCAGAGTCTTTCCAGAAGACTCATATTTTTTTCTTTATTTTTTCCTGCTTTTGCTCCTCAACATTGTTAATGTAGAAATATGTTTTTCTTGATTTTATATGTGTAAGGGGTATTGTATCTTTTACCTTCTCAATAGGTGAGTGAGGGGTAGAAGGAGGGAGAAATTTGAAACTGAAAATAAAAATGAAAAAGTTTAAAAGTAAAAGAATACATTTCCTAATTTATAGCCATGAGAGATATTGATCTTCTTCTCCTATTTTTTTATAGTGTGATCTTTAATATTAAAGTTGTATATCCATCTAGAAGGTATTGTGGTTCTCCATGGCACTGGAAAGATGAAGGGGTAGGAAATCAAGATATGGTGTTTGATTTTGTTGTAAGTCTATATTTGTCTAGTCCAGCCGCACTGCCAGGATCAGTGATGGCAATTGGGATGGGTGTTGAGTAGGCATCAACTTTTTTCTAAACAATATTTTGGGTTCTTGGTGTCCTAAACTTTGGAGATAGCCAGCACCATAACTTCAATTACTTTATTTTTGCCACATACTTTCTGTTTTGGAGAAGTTTGAGAGGTTGTGGGGATCAGAGGAAATGTCTAGTCTTCCATCTTGAAAGTCACATGATACAGTAATCCTACTCCTAGTATTTTGAATGGGCTAAATCTGGTTTCAATTACTGTTTACACTAGAGAGAGAATTAGTACATTTGGATAGAGCCACAGCATCTACTTTCTTGTTGACAGTCACAGTTTACTTGGTATGGATAGTCTTTGTCATTAACTACACCAAGTCCAATGATCATTTGTGATCCACTCTCAAGGATGGCATTTAGTTTACAACCTCACTTGTCATAATCACTTTCACGTGGGTTCCTTTGATTTTAAGTGGGATAGACCTGAAGATTAAGTCTATCTTCACTTTTCTTGAATGGCCTTAATATCTTCCAAGACTGGTTATCTTGAATGGACCTTGGATGGATGTATCACTGATCAAGATGATAGATTATCCTTGGAACATCCAGGATGACATTTTTTGTCCCTATAACTTTTTACTTTTACTTATCCTGGTTCAAGAGATTTTGGGACCAAGACTGTTTTATTCACTAACGTTTCTAATATTTGTATGGTCATCTATGATTGGCCACAGTTTTCCCCCTTTCCTTGACCATGTTATAGACCAGAGTTATCTCCTCCCTTTGACTATGAAGTTTGGACTAGTTGTTTTCTTAAAATAAAGGAAGCTATCTATAAGATTTGATTGCCACAGGGGACAAAGGAATCAAAGAGCCTAGATGTTTAAAAGAGCCTAGATCAAATTATGTGGCTTCTTGTTCACCTATGAGAATAAAAGGCTCATCCTTGTAGAGTTAGAGTGCACAATTCTTGACAGATTTACTAAAGCTGTTAGACTTATCACGCCAAGTCAGATGTTTTTCCATATGGAGGCTGTTGGAGTCCTGTCATTCAAAGCTGAATGCTCTATTTTTGTTGAGTGTTACTTCTATGCTATGGCATAATAAACATTTTATTAATTGTCAAATTACTTTATCTGACTGAAAACTACCAGGGAATGACCCAAACTAATCACATCCATTTAATCCACAGCTATAACAGAAGATGGGTCTGATTCTCTGATTATATCCTGTGGGTGGCTTACTTGTATTTTGCTGTCATGAACTCCATTACCTTAGTACATTAGCTTTCCAAAGAGATATATTTTGTCATCTATTCTATCTTTTACCTTGTCTGAGATCCTGCCTTTGAATATGCATCTGCGCAGTGGCTTTCTTTCTTTGTTTCTGTGGCTTGAAGCAGAGAAGATATTTTTGAGAGAGCCAATGTCAGAACACTCTTTGCTGAAGCACTGCAGTCCTTCATCTCTCTTGGTATTTGCCTCACCCTGGCTAATTATGACTCAATTATACATAGCAACTTCTAAGGGTTATATATCAGTCCTGTACATGTTTGCTTCATCTGATACTTTATTTCCTCAAATATTACCATGGTCTCTGTAATTGGGAATCCATACTAACTATAAAATCAGAAGGGGGAAATAGCAGTATGCATAAACATAGCATATGCGTTTTGTCACCTCACCATGATATTGCACACATAAATTTAATAATCATGTTTATCATGTAATGATAGGCTATGTGACCTTTCTACCCTGCACAAAGGCAATAGCTTTTCCTTTAAGATTCTGTGTCTTTTCTTTTCTGACCAGAGCCTACCAGTGCTATACTGTGTCTAATACCTAACTAATCCACATTTTCTATGATTGTTCTCCTGAGGGACATGGTTCTTGTCCCAACAAAGATTTGCTAATTTGAGGCTGTAACATATCTCTAATACAGGAGATCTAGCCTTCACTTACCTCTGTCAATTCATCTTTAGTCTTAAATGTGACTCAGTTTTGTATGAGCTTAAATACCTTCTTTTATCAGAAGAGCTTCCAGTTTTATAAGAAACTTCACCTAATCAGAAAATGATCTACATTTATAATATCTTCTATTGTCAGTACAAGAGAGATTTTTGAATGTATGGGTTATGTGATTCAGAGAGTATTTCCTGAGTGACCTTGCCTGCCTTTGTTTTTATATATTATTACTATGCCATCTTCCAAGTCTTTCATAGTCCTTTGAAATATTTTATAATATTTCTATTTTTTGCTCTACATTCCTTATTAATATTAGATCTTTATGTTTTAGTACCTATATAACAAAAATACATTTTAATCATTTCAGCACTCATATATTTAAGAGATTCAAGGTATTTTTTTAAAACCTAGTCGCTTTAAATTAAGTATTAAGCAAGCCAAGTTATAATAAAATAACTCAATGAAGAAAATCATATACAATTTACATTTAAGAAATAAATAAACAAAACTTTATCAGTGCCACAGAAATAAATTCAAAATCATTAAGAATAGAATCAATAACTGTTTCTATGCACAAGAATACAGAAAATAACTATGCAATCAGTAGTCAGTAAGTCAAAATCTTTGTTCATGCACACAGTCACATAAATATGATGTCTTCTCAATATAGTAAATCAATTAATAACATCAACAAACTATTTGTATAGCTATATATTCAGGTTGACAACTAAATGATTGTGGATTAAAGAATTATCCCTATAAGAATGAGGAGAAAACTTGACAAAATGAAGATAAAATTATAAGTAAAAAGGGAATGTTCTAGGGTCTAAATTGCAAAAATTATGATTTGGTGACTAGACTTTGTAACATATTTACGTTTCCAACAGCTGTAAACAAGTGGAAAATCCATCCAAATAGAATCAGAGTATAGAAAAAATAAAGAAAAGAATTTAGAATAGAGAAGGAAAAATCCCATTGGAACTAAAACAAAACAAAAATAAAGCAAGATTCAAACTTTTAGGAGCCAAGATGTCAGAGTAAACTGCAAGTTCTCTCAAACCCCACACCCTTGTAGACCTTGAAAAATCCTGAGAATATTGTCCCAGGAAAAATTCTGGAATACTAGAGACACTAGAAAGGGCAAAACAGTCTTTTAGCTTCAGAGACTGGGGGATTAGCAGGAGGGGTCCTTCTTGCTATGGTTGAAGGGAACCAGTACAGGGTAGGAAGTACCCCACTAAACCAGCAGTAAACCTCATCTCAGTGGGCCAGTGGGAGATCCTGAACTCCAGGGTGGTGGAGTCAGCAAGCACCAACACTAGGAGTCCAAGTGTGTTTTCACACAGCCAGGAGAGTTGGCAGACAACAGCCTGGACAGGAATCCACCAAGGACTGAGCCTACCTGTGCTCTAGTGCAGACCTAGGGGAGGAGGAGACCTTCATCAGTCAGACCACTCCTCGACCACGCCTCATTCTGCAAGCTTCAGTGTAACCTTGGGCAAATACAGAGAGACTGCACTTGGTCTTGGCACACACCAGCCAGCTCCAGTTTAGCACCATGTAAGCTACAGATTTACACAGCTTCCAGCTGCCAGAACCAGAGGCTACAGCACACAAAGTCAGTAATCAGGCCCCTAGCACCCAGCACAAGAAGTGTAGAACAGAACCCCTATGCTCCAGAAGCAGAGATCCACTTTAAAAGACAGGAAAAAGGCAATCACAATGGTTAAAAAGCAAAATAGAAAAGCAAAGACCATAGACTTTTGTTATGGAGATAGAGGTCAAAATATGAATCTAGAAGAGGACAGTATTGACAGTATACACACATTAGAAACCTAAAAGAGCAATATGAACTAGTCTCAAGCCCAAAAAGCATTCTTGGAAGAGCTCAAGAAGAATTTTAAAAGTCAAATTAGAGAGGCAGAAGACAAATTGAACAATTCTTTTAAAAATACACTTGAGAAAATGAAAAAAAATCACTGAAGACAACAACTCCTTAAAAAGTACAATGGAGGGGTGGTGGTGGTGGTGGAGCCAAGATGGTGGAGTAGAAGCATGGAATTGCTTGAGCTCTTTCCCCAAAGCCCTTAAAAGAAAATACTTTAAAACAAAATCATTCTGAGTAAATTCTAGAGTAGCAGAAGCCACAAATTGACAGAGTGAAACAGATTACCAGCCTAAGACAAACTGGAAGGCCAACAGGAAGGGTCTATTGCACTGGGTTTAGAGCAGAGTCTAAGCCTCACTATGGGCTTCCTCAGCACAGAAAGGACTGGAGCAGGTTTCAGGGTGAGGAATCATGGGAAGCTGCTGCAGTTTTCAGATTTCATAACCCACCAATGCCAAAGAGATCTTCAAAGGTCAGCGAGCAAGCTCTGTCAGCTGGGTGAGAGGGGAGTAGGGGCTAGCCCCAGCTCCAGGCTTAGCCACACTGCAACAGAATTAGCTACTTCTGGAGCTCTTGGCCTACAGACAGTGGGGGAATCAAATGACTCATCTGGGTCTCAGTGCTGAGTGGCAGTCTTGGGGTGAGGAGTGTTGGCATGGTGGAGCTGGTGGCAACTGTGGAGAGGGAATTCTACTCATAGTTACAGGGCAGAAAAGAGTGCTTGTCATTGCTCACAGACTGGAGTACAGTCCAGGAAAGGATTAAACACCTCTCCCTTGACTTTACCACTTTGGAGGAACTGAAAACTTACAGGTACTTAGAGATATCACTGAGAACAGCTGTATAAAACCTCTGAAACCTGGGGTACTATACCCTCCACTTGACAAGCACTCACAAGTAATTGGTTGAGAAAATGCCCTCAAAAGGGGAAAATATAGAAGGTTACTTTCTTGGTAAAAAGATACTTTATTCCATCCTTTTGGATGGGGAAGATCAAAGCATAGAACCAGAGTAAGACCAAAGTGTATAACTGGAGGAAGACAATAAGGTCAAGGTTCCTAGATCCAAAACCTCCCCAAAAATACGAAATGGTTTCAGGCCATGGAAGAGCTCAAAAAGTATTTTGAAAATCAAGTAAGAGAGGTGGGGGAAAAATTGGGAAGAAAAATGAGAGCAAAGCACAAAAACCATGAAAATTGCATCAACCGCTTGCTAAGGGAGACCCCAAAAATGCTGAAAACAATAACACCTTTAAAAACAGACTAATCCAAATGGCAAAAGAGGTCCAAAAACCCAATGAGAAGAAGAGTACCTTAAAAAGCAGAATTGACCAAATGGAAATGGAGGCCTAAAAGCTCACTGAAGAAAATAGTCCTTTAAAAATTAGAATGAAGCAGATGGGAGCTAATGACTTTATGAAAAATCAAGAAATTTTAAAGCAAAACCAAAAAATAAAAGACAATATGATATATTTCACTGGAAAAACAACTGACATGAAAAATAGATCCAGGAGAGATCAAAAAAAGAGCCTAAACAACATCTTCCAAAAAATTATCAAGGAAAGCTGCCCTGATATTCTAAAACCACAGGGTAAAATAGAAATAGAAAGAATTCATCAACCACCTCCTGAAACTGACCCCAAAAAGAAAACTCCAAGGAATATTGTAGCCAAGTTCCAGAGTTCTCAGGTCAAGGAAAAAATATTATAAGCAGCCAGAAAGAAACAATTCAAGTATTGTGGAAATACAATTAGGATAAGAAGATAGCAGCTGCTACACTAAGAGATTGAAGGGCTTGGGATTTGATATTCCAGAAGTGAGCTAGAACTAAATGAGCGACAACTAAAACCAAGAATCACCTACCCAGCGAAAGTGAGTATAATACTTCAGAAAAAAAAAGAATTTCAATGAAATAGAGAACTTTCAAGCATTCTTGTTGAAAAGATCAGAGATGAATAGAAAATTTGACTTTCAAATACAAGAATCAAGAGAAGCATGAAAGAGTAAACAAGAAAGAGAGGCCTTAAGGAACTCATTGAAGCTGAACTGTTTACATTCTTGCATGGAACGATGATATTTGTAACTCATGAGATCTTTTTCTGCATATGTGTGTGTGTGTGTGTATATTGGTATGTATGTATGTATATGGTTGATTGGTTGTTGTCCTTTGTTCTCAAAGAGGACCAAAATGACATCATCATGATAAAGTGAAGTTTCAGCGTGTCTGACTGTGGGTGATCAGGCCAATACAAGCTTGAAATGATCTACCATAGACAGGGCACAGATAGTCTATGTGAATATTTGGGGTGGTTACTCCAAATCTGTGCATTCTACATTTCCTTTCTGCTGTCTCAATTCTGCTTTGCTCATAGAGCACAGCACCTTTTCTGACGTGGGCACACCATGTTGAGTGATACTGTGCCAATGTCTCCCATGTGGCACAGTCAAATCCAAAGTTCTTGAGAGAGACTGTGAGAGTGTTCTTGTGTCACTTCTTCTGACCACCATGTGATTGTCTGCCTCATGTGAGTTCTCCATAAAATAGTCTTTTTGGTAAGTGTACATTTTGCATTCAAACAACATGGCTAGGCCATCATAGTTGTGTAGGTATGGATATGTATATGTGTGTATGTACATATAAACATAGACAACAGGATGATCTGAATACCTAAAAAATAAAATTTATGCTTGAGTGGAATGTACTAGGACTAAGAGAAAGGGAGAGGTAGAATGTAACAAATCATCTCCCATAATAGAGGCAAGAAAGAACTTTTACAATGGAGGGAAAGGGGAGGAAATGAAAGTGATTAAGTGAACCTTACTCTCATGGGATTTGGTTTAAGGAGGAAATAAAACACACTCAATTCCATATGGAAATGTATTTTACCCTACAGGAAGGCAGGGGGAAGAGGACAGGAGAGGGAAGATAATAGAAGGGCAGCAAATTGGGGAAAGGGATAAGCAGAAGTAACCACTGTTGTAGGGCTCAGGTCAAGGGAGAAAATGGAATAAATGGAAGGCAGGACAGGACAGAGGGAAATGTGGTTAGTCTTTTACAATATAACTGTTATGGAAGTGTTTTGCATGGCTACATATGTATAATCTGTATTGAATTACTTGCTTTCTCAATGAGGATGGGAGGGGGGTGAGGAACAGAGAGAATATGGAACTCAAAGCTTTAAAAATGAATGCTAAAAATTGTTTTCACTTGCAACTGGGAAATAAGATGTACAGTCAATGGGGTATAGAAATCTATTTTCCCTACTAGAAAATAGAGGGGAGGGGATGGAGTAAAAGGGAATGATAGAAGGGAGGACAGACTAGAGGAAGTGGTGGATGGGGTGCATGCTATCCTTGGGTGAGGGCTAGGGAGAGATGGGGAGAAAATTTGGAATTCAAATTCTTGTGGAGGTGAATGTTGAAAACTGAAAAATATACATATTAAAAAAATAAAAAAATTCTTACCCAGAAAAAAAGTACAATTGGCCAAGTGATTAAGGAAAAAACAAACCTAACTGGAAAAAATAACTCCTTAAAAAGTAAAAATTGGACAAAAGGAAAAGGAAGTACAAAAGTTAACTAAAGAAAATAATTTGTTAAAAATTAGAATTTGTAAAGTGGAAGCTGATAATTCTATGAGGAATCAAGAATCAATCAAATTAATGTACATAATGTACATAATGAAAAAATTGAAGAAAACATAAAATATTTCATTGGAAAAACAATTAACCTGGAAAATAGATCCAGGAAAGATAATCTAAGAATTTCTGAAAGTTGTGATGAAACAAAAAAGAACCTGGACAGTATCTTCTAAGAAATCATCAAGGAAAACTACTCCCAGGTCATAGAAGAAGACCATAAAAGAGTCATGGAAAGAATCCACTGATCACCTCTTGAAAGAAATCCCAAATTGAAAATGCCAAGGAAAATCATAGCTAAATTCGAAAATTATCAGCTCAGGGAGAAAATAATTCAATCAGTCAGAAAGAAAAAATTCAAATATTATGGAACTACAATCAGAATTGTGTAAGACCTTAAAGCTACTTTAAAAAAATTGTGGGATTGGAGTATGATATTCTGTAAGGTCAAGGAGCTTAGACTATAGCTAAGGACCAATGACCCAGTAAAATTGACATTATCTTTCACACAAGGACATGGACATTCAATGAAATAAATGATTTCCAGACCTTCCTGATGAAAAGGCCAGATCTCAATGGAAAATTTGATCTTCAAATGCACTACTCAAGAAAGTTTATCTGCCAGATTTATGGAGAATGGAGAAATTTATGACCAAACAAGAGATAGAGAACATTATTAAATGCACAATGGATAATTTTAATTATATTAAATTGAAAAGTTTTTACACAAACAAAACCAATGCAACCAAGATTAGGAGGGAAGCAGCAAACTGGGAAAGAGTCTTTAACAACTAGTTAGAAAAGCCTCATTTCTAAAACATATAGAAAACTGAGGTGAATTTACAAGAATATAAGTAACTCCCTAATTCATAAATGGTCAAAGGATATGAACAGGCAGTTTTTAGAGGAAGAAATTAAAGCTATGTATCACCATGTGAAAAAGTGCTCTAAATCACTATTGTTTAGAGAGATGAAAATCAAAGCAACTCTGAGGTATCACATCCCACCTAATAGATTGGCTAACATAACAAAGCAGGAAAATGATAAATGTTGGTGATGTGGGTTAAGTTGAAACACTGAGCTCCTTTAACCATTCTGGAGAGCAATTTGAAGCTATGCCCAAAGGGCTATAAAAGTGACCCAACAATACCACTTCTAGGACTGTATCCCAAAGATCATAAAAATGGAGAAAGGATCTACATGTACAAAAACATTTATAGCAACTCTTTTTGTGGTGGCCGAAAGCTGGGAAATTGAGGGGATGCCTATCAATTGGTGAATGACTAAATAAAAAGTGGTATATGAGTATAATGGAATAGAATTATGCTATGAGAAATGATGAACAATCCAACTTCAGAAAATCGTGGAAAGATTTATATGAACTGATACTGAGTGAAGTGAGCAAAATCTAGAGAACATTGTTCACAGAAATAGTCACAGTATGTGAGACTTTTCAGCAGTGCAAAGACCTAGAACAATTCCAACGGACTCATGATGGAAAATGCCATCCATATCCAGAGAAAGAACTATCGAGTTGGAATGCAGAGTGAAGTAGTTTATTTTCTTTTTTGTTTTATTTTGTTTAATATTTTTCTTTCTCATGGTTTCTTCTGTTCGTTATAATTCTATGCAACATGACAAATGTGAATATGTGTTTAATAGGAATGTATGTGTAGAGCCCATACCAGATTGCATGCCGTCTTGGGGAGGGATGGTGGAGGGAAGTTGAGAAAATTTAAAACTTATGGAAGTGAATGTTGGAAACTAAAAATAAATAAATTGGAAACTGTAAAAAAAAAGAAGAAAAATAAAACAAGACACAAATTAAAATAGAATTTGAAATGTCACAATGAAAATATAAACATGAATAAACTTAAATATATTTTATACATCTGAGAAATAAGGGTCCAAGAAAACTTAAAAATGTCATCAATAATCCCACTCAAAAGAGATTAAAATAATGTTTCAAAAAATCCACAAATCTCAATAATAGGAGGGAAAGTAAAGAGAAGAAACAAGTCTTACAAAATTAATTCCAAAGATTAAAGATACTTGTAGAATTTCAAAGAGAAACCCTCTGTGTTGTAATGAACTGTGGGTGTATGGGGAGATTTTGTGCATGTAAGCATTCAGGTAGAGTTCCACATGTAGTAGATTTTCTCCCAGTGAAAATGTTCTTAATTACAGTGGTCTCGTGATTGAGAAAGGGAGGTTGCAATCTGGGTCATGCAATAATTAAACATGTCTAAGATCCTTCTCCCACACAGTCCTTGCAAATCTATCCAGCAATAAAAATCAGATACGTACAGAGACCCAGAGAGCTCTACTCTCTTTTGGGGTATTCTTTCAGCTGTATGTATCACAGCCATGGCTTGTGCTTGCTAAGGAAATGGAAAGGCTGAGGAGCTGCATAATTCCATGCCTGTGAATAATAAACTCCATGATTTTTGATCCTTTGAGAGTTTGTATTCCTTTTCAGTACTGTAGCCATGATTTAACAATCTTGACACAGTTTTGTTTTGTGAAAACAAGAATCATGTATACGTGCTTCTACTGATACTAATGCACCTCAGATTGTTTGACTTTAACAATGAAACTGGAGTGAGCTAGTTTCCCTACCTTCAGTAAATTTTCTATCAGTTGAATGCTAAATTTTTTTGGCATGTACATGTCTCATTGTTCTCTTTTGTTTTTAATATCATAATTTTAAAGAATGAATATCAAGGAAATAAGCAAAAGTTAAAGCTCCCAGAGAGCACACTTCAATGACTGTTAGAGGCAATAAAATAGTTCTTACAAGTATTTCAAGAATTATTCAAGCTCACAATAAAACAGATTAGTTGCACTAAAACTCAAAGGAAAGCTTAAAAAAATTAAAAAAAAATCCAGGAACTGATAAACTATTGCTATGAGATAATTTAACCAATCCTCAGAAAGCAAGCAGTGAGCTTCAGAGGATTCTGGTACATTGAGAGATTATAACAATTTCCCCTACAATGTAAAATAAGCTTTATGAAGCTGGAAAAACAGCTTCATATTAGGGTATAAAAACATCACAAATGTAGAAAATGACATATTTTAGGGACTACAAGGCAATGAAAATTTTAATCAATAAAAGTTCACTGAAGAAATTAATAAAATTAATTGGAGCTTAAATAATTTCATCCTAAAAATGAGTGTATCAAAGAATAAATAGAAACAACAAATCATTTCATTAAATATAATGACGACAGTGGGATAAAAATATGAACATTTTGGAGAAACAATTAAATCGATCAGAGGGAAGTTTGTCCCTTGACACTTACCCTAGTAAACACACTAGAAAATCAATAAATTATTTTTAAAAATAGAAATTCTGAATATCAAGAAAGAGAAAAATTGAAAGCAAGAACAACAGTAACCTTGCCCTTAAATTAATAAATAAAACTAGAAGCTTCTTTATGAAACAGATAAACCACTAGCTAATTTGACTTATTAAAATTATTAAAAATTAATAGTAGTTAACATTTCTATTGCTATGTGGCCCATGCTTATAATGCTACAGACACTGCTAAGTGTTTTACTGTTATCTCTTTTGATCCTATCTCCCAGCAATCCTGGGAGATAGATGTTATAATTATACCCATTTTACAGATGAGGAAAGTGAGGCAAATAGAGATTAAATGACTTGCTTAGGGTCACATAGCTAGTAAATGTATGAGGCCAGATTCGAACCCAGATTTTGCTGCCTCTGGTACCATTATTCTATCCATCATTCTATCTATCAGTGAACTGTGTTACCTCATAATTAAATTTCTATGTATTGAAAAGCCTAGGTGGTACAGCAGCACTGGTCCTGGAGTCAGGAGGATCTGAGTTCAAATTTGATCTCAGACACTTACTAGCTGTGAGACCCAGAACAAGTCACTCATCTCTGATTGCCTGCACAAAAAAAGTATTTTTGCATCCAATCTATAACTGAATTAAAATTTACTTTTTTTTTTTTTTTTTTTTTTTTTTTTACCAATTAGGGATCCTTAAGGCAACTGAAACTCTGGGATTTGGAATATTTGATTTTATTAGGATATTGAAATGAAAGCATTTTGTTTTTCTTAAATTTTAACGCATAATGCATCTCACTGGCAGCATCTAATGTTAATTAATATGGTTGTCACAATTAATGACATTAGGAACATGTAATTATGTTTCTTATAATTAAGCAATTATATAATTATTTTAATAGGTTAAGTGATCTGTCTAATAGATCTTTCCCTCTGTTTCTGCAACAACCTTTTGATGATTTCTTTTTTGTGAAATAACATGCAGTCTTTTAAAATATGTGAGATTAAGTTTTGAAGGAAATTCATTTGCTAATGAAATACAAATCTTTCCTTAGTAACAAGAGACTCTTATAAAAGTTCCTAATGCTTGGTTTCCTTGGGTTGACATGTCATTAAAAGAAATATAATGAGAGAATTGTTTCAACAGATGTCATGAAATCAATTGCCTTTCACTAATATTTAATATTGGCTATTAAATATTCCTAATAATATGAGAAATAAATACATATATGAGGTGTATAGTAAAGAGTCTTCTTCTTTTGAAAAATATCTAATTCTTGGTCCAGGCAGTCTTTGCATAAATGGCAGGCAATCTCTTTGCCTTAAGAGTTTGCTGAGGTGGATGTCTATCAAATTCAACTTGTCCAACAGGGAGTCTAACTAACTTATAAGTTGGCAGCAAGTGATTGTGGTGAATTTTCCTTCTTTGTCTCTAGGGCTATTTTGCAAGCAGGCAAGTACCCAATCCCTTTACAATTAGGTATAGAGCAGCTTTCTGTTGGTCTGCTGATTTGTGCCCCATCATTACCTGGAGTTCTCAGCACAATTCTCTAACCATTTTGAAAGGTGCACCATGCAATTATTTTTCATCATTCTTTTGACCTAACATTGTAGTTAGTTGGTAAGTTTTTGTCAGCCTCTCTGTAAGCATAGATGCATATGGGTTGTGAGCATGCATAGTCCTAGTTTTTGTTCTCGAGGACTCCCCAAATCAAGTCATAGGTAGTTATTGTTTATGCCCAAATATCAGTAGATTGGGTCTAAATATGGTGGCTCAAACCTGATAGAATTTTATGCATATACTGGAAAAGCCATAGTATGTGGTTGAAACATTTAGTGTTGATCCCTTGAGGGTGATAAGGTGTTTTTCTACACTACATGATGCCAGTCAAGACTAACTTCTTTAGAAGTATACTTTCAAAGTCTCTGCCTTGCTCTGAATAGATCTCAGTAGGAAATACTTCTACAATACTTTAGCAACCATGAAAACTTTCTGGTTTCTGGTTGGATATGTCAGTGTTTGTGGAGTGATCAGTCACCACTAATATATGATTTGTGTTTTTACTACCAATTTCAAAAGATATAAGTTAAATGAAAACATATTCTGAAAGTTTGTTTGCACTAGTGTTCTTCAAATATACAACATGAGCTGATAATATTATTCTCTTCCCACAGGAGGTATATATTTCACCTTTCTTAGTGACATCTGCAGTCATCTTGGATCAGTAAAATCTGTTTCTTAATCAATTTAGTGTCCTTTTTTGACCCATGTGTCAAAATTACATATAGTTTTCATGCCCATAGAGCTATATATATTGGGTGATATAAACTACTTCCTGATACCCTGTGTAGAATTAGTGACAATGCAATATATTATTTTATTGTAGAGATTGAATCTGTGCAATTATCTCACCTTTGAAAAAATCCAAGAAAGCAGCAGCAACGGGACCAGCCCAGACTTCCCCTCTATAAGTTTGTGAAACCTGACCTGACCCAAACATCAAGTATGAAGTCAAGAAGAAGACTGAAAGAATGAACAAGAAAAACTAGAAAAACTGGGGAGACTTTCAAAGTATTGAAGCATTGAAGCAAAGTGAAATGAACGAAACCAGAACAATTTTTACAGTAACAGGAATATCATAAACATAATCAATTGGGAAAGATTTAGCAATTCTGCTTACCACAGTAGCACACCATAATTTCAAAGGACCCATAGGGAATTAATGGATTCAGAGTACAGATCAAGCATATTTTTTTTCTCTTTCTTTTCTTATACTTACTTTTTTTGTGGGAGAGGTGAAGGAAGGTTAATACAGAAATTTGTTTTGCATGAGTTCATATTTGTAATGGGCTTTTTTGTTTCTTGTTTTCTTGGTTGAATTTAAGAGGTATGGGAATTGAGAGAATTTGGAGTTGAAAATAAAATTTAATGAAAGAATAAACCGTTTTTATAAGTGAAACGAAAGTGCTAGAGGAAAACAATTGAAAAGAAATGAGAGCTATGAAAGAAAGAATCACAAAGGGAATTGATAGGTTAGCACAAGATGAAGAAAACTTTACTCAAGCACTGAGTTTCCTGAAAATTGGAATGAAACAAATAGAAGACAATGATTCCATGGAACCATAAGAAATACTAAAACAAAGTCAAAAGATCTATAAAAGAAAAAAAATGTAAGGTATTTCATAGCAAAAACAACTGACCTGGATATAGAGTAAGGAGAAAAATTAGAGTCAATGGATTACCTGAAAACCATGAGTAAAAGGAAGAAGCCTAGAAAGGATATTTCAAGAAATTTTAAAAGAAAACTGGTCAGATATCTTAGAACCAGAGGACAAAACAGAAATAGAAAGAATCCACTGATCACTCCTGAATGAAATCCCCAAATGAAAACTCCCAGGAACATTATAGCCTAAATTCAGAATTTCCAGGTCAAATTAAAAAAAAAATGTTGCAAGTAGTCAGAAAGAAAAAATTAAAATACAGTAAGAATCACAGATAATTCCATAGTCATTATTATAAAAAGGTGGAGAGGTTGTAATATAGTATTTCAGAAGGTTATGAATATTGGCTTACACACAAAAATAACGTAGGCAGAAAGGCAGAGAAAAAATGGGTTTTTAGTGAAATAGAAAATTTTCAAGCATTTCTGATGAAAAGATCAGAACTGCATAGAAATACTGAAGTTCAAACACAAAAATTAAGAGAACACAAAAAGGTAAACAATAACAAACAACTCTAAAAGACTAAGCAAGAATAAAACTGTTTACATAAAAAAATAGAAGGAAGTGATACTTGTCCCCTCTCTATCCTATAATCTTCAAGGGTCATAAAGTGAGGAGGAAAAGGAAAGGAAGTTTGAAAAAAAATTACATCATATACTCAAGGTGTGAAATTAAACAAATTAAACAAAGGCAAAATGGTAGAGAGGGACAACTGACACTTGAGCCTCTCATCTGAATTGGTTTGGGTACAGAAATACATTTCATTCAACAGGGAAATGAGAGAAAAAGGGGGGAAGAGGGAATAGATAGAAGGTAGATTAAAGAAAGGATTAGTTCTAAGTAAAACAAAATTTAAGCATTCAGAAAGAGATCTATAGTTCTTTTACAAGTGGCAAAAAATGAGAATCTGAGGATTCTGATGATTGTGGAATGATAGAATAAGCTATAGAGGCGGTTAGGTGGCTTAGTAGATAGAGCACTGGACCTGGAATCAGGGAGACCTGAGTTCAAATCTGACCTCAGATGCACACTTTGAGTGGGCAAGTCACTCAAACTCTTTTTGCTTTAATCCACTGGAGAAGGTCATTGCTACTCTAGTATCTTTCCCAAGAAAACCCCATATGGAGTCACAAGGAGTTAAACATGACTAAATGACAAAATACCAACAAATGACAAGTTACAGTGTATGAATGTGATTATTCTGTAAGAAATGCCGTAGGAGATGGCATGAAAGAAACCTGGGAAGATTTGTATGAACTGATGCAGAGGAAATTAAAAAAGAACCAGGCCAACAATTTATACAATGACAACAATATAGTAAAGGTAAACAATTTAAAAGAATTAGGGACTCTGATCAGTATAATGACCAACCATGAATCTAGAGGATTAATGATGAGACATGCTAATCATCTCCTTACGGAGAAGTGAAAGACTCAAGGTTACAGAATGAAATTTCTTTCGAATATGGGTGAGATTGGTAATTTGTTTTGCTTGACTGTCTGTTTGAACAGGGGTTTTCTTTTTCCTTTGTTTTCCAAAGGGAGGGAGTGTTGTGGTGGGAGAGAAAGAGCGCAGATTTTTGCTGCTGAAAGAAAAGTTGTAAGTAAAAATAAAGTATCCTGTAGAAGAGAAATATCTATTCACATATACAAGTTAATCAACATTTTCTGAGCTAGATCAGATAATTTACCTAAGATCTGTCTGTCTGTCTTTGTCTCTTTTCCTTGTTAAAAAAATGAACATCCGAGGCTAATCAAAGGAACATGTTCTAGAACAAGCTGATCTTGCTGAGGTTTTTATGAAAAGTCATTGTTAACTACGATATGAAAGGCTAGTGTTTAGAATAGTTAATGTGAACATGTCTTAATTTTCCCTGGCCAAGAACTGTTCTTCTAATGCCCAGGTGAATTTTCACCTCTCCATTCCTTTGATTTTTTAAATTAAAGAAGTAAGAAAAAGGAGTCAGGAATTGACCTGGTATCTTTCTGTTTTAAAGAGTCATTTTGTGAAAGATTTTTTTCCCCTCCTTATAGCATTGTTTTCTACTCTAGAATATTGGGGCATTTCCAAAATGCTACAAATCTCTACTGATATGTGTTCGTATTTAATCAAATAGAGCAAATATACCTTTACTGGGGCTGCCCTTCCTGTGGTAAACACTTTCTAATAAGGGTGACTACAGTAGTCCTACCAAATCCCATGTAAGTGGTCAGGGCACAAATGAGGCTGTTGGTGGGTAGTCTAACCTATTCATGCACTCTTTTTGAACAATTTTCATTACTTTTTAAAAATACTGTTTTTGGCAAACATTTGGTACTTGAAATAAAAAATGCATGAGTCACCTACTGGGATAGACACAGTGTGTGGTTCATTGAATTTAGCTAAACTATGAGTCATCCATCAATAGTCCTCATAGAGAATGTACTTGTTATAATTTCCTATGTTACAAACAAAGGTAGGTATGCTTTTCAAGATTCTTGAAACACATTTCCTGGGGAATTTTTGGACTTTGGTTCTTTTCACTTCATTGGTTGGTGGAAAGTTTTTGTCCCTCATCACGGAGTGTTCAAATTTTGGAATTTGGAAGGCACTGATAAACATGAGTTTGGAAGTTTGGGTGCAGAAAAAGCAAGGTAGCATAATGCTTTAAGTGTGAGCTTATGGTTTAAGGTTAGGGTTTTCCTCAAGCAAGAACTAAATCTACCCTCAAATCAGATTCAGTTTGCTAATATGTAATCACACAGCTTTTCTTATAGTAAGGATGAACAAATTGTAAACCCATGTGTGTCACTGCCCTCTATTGGATAGTGTTGGCATGTATTGCTACCTGTGAACAAGTTGGGGTCCCCTGGCAGAGACAAGTAGGTGACCAGGGAAGATAGACTGTAGTGAATGCTTGGATTAGAATGAATTTTCTGTGGTTTAATGTGCAAGCTAAGGAATTTTTCTGTTTAAATCAGTAGCAGGCTTGGACTATTAACATTAAAGCTCCTAAATTCTGTGGTAATGTGATTGGTACCTGTAAGATTTCTGGTTTGACAGATACTTTTATGATTACACAGCTACACCTCTCCACATTTCCAGGAAGTGAAATACTTCCCGTGACAGAGAGATTAAACCCCATTCTCCCTCTCCCTTTCCCCCTCAGATACATTGCTTTCCAGCATAGAATAATGTTCTGTGTTTTTTCTTGAACATTGCTGGAAATGGAAATAGTTATCAGATTTTGTATTTTGTTAGCAAGAGAAGATCCTAAGGTTCTCTGCCAACCACGTGTGAAAAAAATGCTCACCCAGTCAGATTTTGATGGCATGTCCAGATAACTGCTTTTTAGTTTAGTCTAGGCTTTGTTTTTGGTGAAAGGAATTTTCATTCTCCTGTAAATGATTTCATACTGTTAAAGATAAGAGTATTCTAGAAACTGAGGGTACTGGCCTGGAAATCAGGAGACCTGTGTTCTTAACATGGACTTGAGCCAGCAAGATACCTTCTTTGGACCGCAGATTCCCCATCTAGAAAATGAATAATATTCTAGGCATTATCCAAGGTCCATTGAATCCTTCTTTTCTTTCTAATGTCAGTACGAGGACTGTATGACATAAATGATATTTTGTATATTTTGGAGAAAGAGGTCATTGAGGTAATTGGCACTAGGTTAAGAAGCAGTAGAAACAGCTTTGCATGATTAATTTTAACTATAGAGAAGTCTGAATAAACTCCCTGGATAATTTCTTTTGGACCAGCAGATGGCACACTTACACAATTGACATAACTTTCATGCTCCCTGGAGGATACTGATTAGAGTCCAGGAAATAGCAGCCACTCTTAGAGCAAATTGCAATACTTTCCAGGCATTTACTAGTAAAAGGAGCTAGTGCACTTTTGGAACTAGTGCATTTGCTAATATTTAAAGGTTTCAGGAAGACTGTGTATAATAATTTCTTTTTCCTAAGCATCAAAATCCCTTTACAACTAATTTCAAGAAATTATGGTAGATAGTAAGTTCCTAAGTTCTTAGATTTAAGGCACTAAGGGACCTTTAAGGCTTTCTACTCCAACTTCCTCATTTTATACATAAGGAACCCAGACTCAGAGTACTTAAGTGACTTTTCCAAAGTTATATAGGTAATAAATGGAAGAGTTGCAATTTTAACTAGTTTTTCACAGAATTCGTTCCATTTTGCAACATTGCCTCCCAAAGAAACCCTGGGAAGTGAAATCATGGGATTCTAGGTCTGGAGCTGGAAGGAATCTCAAGGCCATTTACTACCACTCCTTCATTATATAGATCAGAAAACTATAGAGAGGTTGAATGACTTGCCCAAGGTCACATTGATAGTAAGAGTCAGAGGTAGTAATAGAACTCCGATGCTCTAACTCCATAACCACTGTGCTACAGTTATCTAATATAGCAAAACCACTCCAACATTATTCAAACAATACATCCTGTAGCATTCAGGTTTGGATTATATGGTTGAGGGAGGAGAGGCAAACATGTAAACTAAAGATTTCTAAACCCCAGAGGAGAGGAAGATTGTGTAATTAGATGTCTCTCATCCCCTGAGTGTGGTATAATAATTCTAAATGACATTCTAGCTGCTTAAGATACTTTAATCCTGGGATCTTCCCATTTCCCCCCTTTCCCTTTTATTCAGCGTGTCTAAAGGATCAGTACTCATGGTTCCCATGTTGAGGAATTCTGTATAGGTAGAATAGGAACTAAGATGACTAATTCCAAATCCTTGATAGTCATCAATTATCTGTTGTCCAGGGTAACAAGTTTCAAAATGCTGCTCATTTCTGTACCACAAAGTTGTTGCAATGAAACTGGAAAATTTACTCATGTCAGTTTTGGATATATCAGCTTGTGAAACTGTTGCTGAAGAAAAAAAAGACTCTTCCAGCCCATCCATAGAAAGAGAGGCTCATTAGAAATAGAAAGAAGATAGAAATCAAAGGCAATGCAATTAAGTATAAATAAACATGATCATATCTCACTTTTATATGTTAGAAGCACCTTCAAAGAAACATGGTAAAGTAAGTAGTGAAAGTATTGTTATTCCCATTGCATATAGCAGGAAAATGGAGTTCACAGGATACTAAGACCTAAAAATCAAAGTCTTCTGACTCTCAGACCAGAGTCTTTCCATTACACCAGGCTACCTTTAAGAATTCATTGTGAGGTGCTGAGCACTGGCTCTGTTAGGTATCATGCAGGTTTAATAAGTTTGCTCATAGTTCTAGACCTCAAGAAAACGATGACTTCTTGTTGTAGTAGGCAGAACATTATTTTTGCTGTTAGGTGGGGAGCACATTGGTTGGTGCCGTAGATGTGTTCTTGGCTAGAGGAATAAAACTAGACTAGATAACCTTAAGAGGTCACATTTATTTTAATGATCTAAAATTTAAAATATTAGACAGGAAAGACTATGTCTGGTTTAAGTATGGGATAATATTTGTGGGTTTACATAATCATTTTGAGTGTTCTCTGTAAAATACCTTCCATTTTCAACTATTATCAATTACTCTGCTTGACAGAACTGTTTCCCTTCATTTTAGATAACACCTGAGCCATCAAAGTGGTGATTACCTAAAGTAGGCAAATAATACATCCCCTTCCTTGCACAGTTATGCTAGAAACTACCACTCTCTGGGAACTTTTTCAATTTTTCAGAAATAGAAGTGGTGACATTTGTCACTGGTGTCAAACTGAAATAGATGTCTTTGGATTTTATATTGACTTAGAAAACCACAATTAACTTTACATATTGTATTGTATTTTTATTTATTTTGTTAAACAATTCTCAATTACATTTTAGTTTTATGGGGCCCTTTGGTAGCAACCTGAGTTTAACACCTCTGTGACAGTATGTGAAAACTAATGATATCATCAGCAAGTCTTAACTTTGGGAAGGAAGATCCTGAAAATGTAGCCAGTAATAAGGAATTAAAGTGAAGCTATAAAGTCCTGGTTAATGAGTCTCAAATGCTTAAAATAGCTTCAGATTATATTATTTTGTGGCAGAAAAATATTGGGAATGTCTGGTGGAATTAGAATCAGAAAGTTCTGAATTCAAATTCCGCTTCTGACATTTTCAGATTTGTCAGTGTTTCAGAATTTTCATCTACAAAATGGATATAATAATAACTGTATTGCCACAATTTCACAAAATTTCAGATGTAGAAAGAATTGATTGGTGACCTAGTTAGAAAAAGAATACCTTGTCCTACAGTTTAATTTTTCAATATGGTTGATCTAGCCTTCAGTTTAAGACCTTCAGTAATGGGTACCTACTATCTTCCGAAGCAACTCTTTTGTGATATTCTAGTATCTTTTTTATTTTTTGAGCAATTTCAGCAAATTAAAAAAAAATAGACAAACCCTCAAAACAAATCCCTCAAGAAATAGCTACATAGTTCAGCAAAATAAAATTCCCATGCTAGCCATGTCCAAAATGTATGCATCTTTCTATTTTTTAAAGGTCACTGCCTTTCTGTCAGAAGGTAAATGGTATATATCCTCTTTATTCCTAAACTATTAATGTATCAACCAGAGTTCTAAAGCCCTTCAAAGTTGTTTTTCTCAGTAATGGTATCATTGAATAAATTATCTAATTCTTTTTAATATAGCAATTGAAGTACTTTAAAAAGCTCTGAAATACTAGTAAGTCTTTTTTTTTCCAAGTTCACATTCCCCGTTTCTTCAGCCAAAACTCAAACGGCATGGATAAGACCCTCCAAAATTCTGATTGTCCTCCTCTTGACACAATAATATTTTTAAAATTCTATAGATTCAGTCTTTTTAAACAGAGTACAAAGGGACTATTACCTCTTTATTCCTTGTAGATATGCTATTATTAAGTAGATTTTTCCTATTATATCACATTGTTGACTAATATTGAGCTAGAAGTCTATTACAATTTCCAGGTCTTTTTCACATAAGCTCTTTTTGCTGTCTTTAGCTTTTCTTTTTGAAATTTGTCTTGACATAATTTTTATAGAACAATATATCATTTATCCATTCATTTTCTACCTTCCTAGCTTTCTCTGAAAATCTGCTGTGCATTTACAATGTTTTCTTTATGCAACACTTCCTTTCTCTCCTCATTGCAATTATTTCCTTTTTTTTTGTCTTCAGAATTTCATTCCTTCTGGGCCAACTCACCTCCTCAAAATTTGGCTCACAGAATTGCTGGGTACATGTAAGACATTGTCTGGCTTTCCTCTCATTTTTTTATCCCAGATTCTAAGACTAAATAGTAGCTTCTTAATATTTCCACGAGTTCCACTCTAGAGTTGATTCCTTCGTATTGGTGTGAAAAGGATGCAGAATATAATATTCCTTCACCTTGTGACTGATGGAATTCCCATTAAGTCAAAAAATACTAAATTATCTGAGTTTGGAAGGTAAAGACCTCCAGATATCCCTCATTGAAGTCCCTCGTTATGATTCTACCATGCAAGCATCTTGTTTGCAATCCTGAACTCCTTATCATTTTATCTGTCTGCTTGAGGTATGTTTACTTTAATGACAGTGTTACTTCTGTTTCTGCTCTTACTGATCTTAATTCAAATATTCTCCACCACTCTTCCTGCTTATCCCCACCCTCTCTTCAGTTGTTGGACTTATTTATATGAATATATCTTCTAAATATACAATGTTACTTCATTGGGCCCCTGCCCTCCTCATTCTTGTTTTATCTATTCAGTTTTTTAAAAATAAAGTGTGTACAACTAAATCATATTGTTCTACTGATCTCATTCCATTGAGTCTCTGTAATCTTTGTATAGTCAAGTATGTCTCCTTCAATTAGGAGCTAAACTTTCCCTTCACTCATGTATTTGTGTGTATACATTGGAAACCATGAGTTTCATTAATGTCTCTGATTCTGAACTTTCTTTTCTGTGAATTTTCGGGAATGTCTATAATCATTCTTCTTTCTATATTGTAGTTAGTCTTTAGGCTATTTGCATTAGTGGCTTCTCCTTTCCTCTTTCATTTTTAGTTTGAAAGCACCTCTTATTACATTTGTGATTATCAAGACAAATATTTTATCATAAGTTCTTGCTTAGGTTCACTCCGTTCATATCCAAGAGTTTAAAATTGATAATGCTAAAATCCAGATGTCATTCTCTTAGGTAGCTGCTGCCCCTTTTTTTTCTGAAAGAAAGTCATCTATCTTTCTTGCCTTTTTAAAAAAATTTTTGGTTAGGAGAAATATGCTGTCGTCCCCCCCCTCCCCCCAGACTCCCAGTGAAAATTAGCTTAGTTTTTCCTTACAAGGTACTGAAACTTTCCTCAAGATTTCATCGACTCGGGATTAAAGGTTCGGACTGTTGATGTCACTTCCTTATTTCCTGAGTACAAAGCAATCACAAGAATCTCCAGGGCTTGCTCTGATGTTTAATTGGTGAAGTACCATGGATAATTGAGGCAAGGGAACTTCACTCAACTGAGTCAATTTTAGGCATCCTCAATGCCTGTCCTTATTGAAATATCCCCTTGCTATGACTAAATAAATCTCTGTGTTAACTATTGAATGATTTTCAAGTGTCTCATTTTCTTCCAATATACATTCTAAACTATCATGGACTGAACTGAGTCATGCCCAGATCTGAATACCTTTGAGGAAAAAGAGTAATAGAAATATTTGCTGTGACCCTGTAGTTTTAGTTCACAGTTGTTATTTTTCTATTCATCATAACCTATATATTGTCTTACATATTTATAGCAGTGATTTCTGTGATAGTGAAGAACTGGAAATAAAGTAGATGCTAAACAAATAATTGCATATGAATTTCATAGAATATTGCTGTGCTGGAAGAGATGACAAATATGATAACTATAAGAAACATGGAAAGATTTACATGAGGTAAGCAGAGTCAAGAAAACAATATATACTGTAACTATAACAATGTAAATATAACTATAACAGAAAAAAACATGAAAAAAATTAATGTTGCAAAATCATAAAGAAAAAGCATGGATCAAAAGAAGAAATATGAGAAGACATTCCCAGCTCATCCCTTTGTAGAGGTGGCAGCTGGAAGGTGGTGGTATGTTGTACATTTTTCAAATTTGTTCAGTATATTGATCAGTTTTGTTAATTTAAAACTTTTTCTTTAAAAACATTATTTGTTGTATTGGATGGGATGGCTCTGGGCTGCTTTTCTTGGTACTCAGCAAAATTTTGATGATGAAAAAAATAAACCTCCAAAAGACATCAATAAAAATTTTTTTTTAAAGATAGAAAAAGATTATATTGAGGATAGTATCTGGAGAACTGATACCACTGAATTTATTTATAAAAGCTGGAGAAATGACAGAGAAAAAGCTTACAATTTGATTTGTGGGCAGTTTGCTTGCAAGAAGGAGCAACTTTTAAAGAAGTGTTTATCATTTTTTCAGTGGGACATAAGAACTGTTACGCATATCATATATTAATTTCAAAATATGGCATATGCACCTTAATTTTTTACATTCTGTATAGTCTCTTAAAAATAAAAGGGATGATCATTTAACGTTTCAGGAAATTGGGACAGAGTCAAGATGGTGGGGTAAAAGCAAAGACTTGCTTGAGCTTTCCACCAAACCCCTCCAAATACCTGTAAAAATGACTCTAAACAAATTCTAGAACTGCAGAATCTAAAAAATGACATTGAAACAAATTTCCAGCTCAAGACAAGCTGAAAGGTTGACAGGAAAGGTCTATTGCATTGGGCTGGGAGAGGAGCATAGTTCAGCGTGGGCTATGCCAGCACAGACAGAGCCAGAGCAAGCCTCAGGGGAATGAATCACTGGCAGCTATGGCAGTTCACAGACTTCTTAACCCACAAAAGTCAAAGACAGTTTAGAAGGTGAGGGGGAAATGTCTGTCCTAACCTGGATGAGAGAGGAGCATGGTCTGGCCCCAGCCCTGGGATGGTACAGTGGTGGCAGCAGTTGCTTCCAGAACTCTAGCCCACAGATGGTGGAGTGGATTCAGCGGCTGGTCAGAGGAGGATTGTGGGGATCTTTTTGCTGGCATGGAAGCAGGATTCTCTTGTTTTGCCATGCTTGGGAAGTCTTGTGGTGAGGAGAAGTACTGGTGTGGTGGAGCTTGTGGTTGCAGTGGAGAGGGAGTCCTCCTCATAGTTCCAAGGCAGAAAAAGAATGCTTGTGGTCACTCATAGACCAGAGCACAGACTAGGATAAGAATAAAGACCTTTCTTTTGATCATACCACCTTGGAAGAGCTGAAAATTTACAGGCCCTTAGAAGTATCTCTGAAAACAACTGCACAAAACCTCTGAAGTATACCTTCCACATTGGAAGCAGAATTCTACCTTACCAAAGAATTAAAAAGTCAAGTAATTGGCTGGGAAAATGGTATAAAAATACTCAGACTATAGAATCTTACTTTGGGGACAAAGAAGATCAAAACATACAATGAGAAGAAGACAACAAAGTCAAAGTTCCTGCATCCAAAGCCTCCAAGAAAACTATGTGCTGGTCTCAGGTCATGAAAGAGCTCAAAAAGGATTTTGAAAATCAAGTAACAGAAGGTGAGCCAAGATGGAGGAATAGAAGAAAGACCTGCTTGAGCTTTACCCCCAAACTTCTCAAAAAAATCCTATAAAAATGACTCTAAACAAATTTTAGTGCAGCAGAAATCACAAAATGACAAACTGAAGCAAATTTCCAGTCTGAGACAAACAGGAAGGTTCTATCACACCAGGCTGGGAGCAGAACACAGTTTGGCATGAGCCACGCTTGCATGGATGGAGCTGAAGCTGGCCTTAGGTGACTGTATCAGAGGCAGCTGCAACAATTTTCAGACTTCTCAACTCATAAATGCCAAAGACAACTTCTAAAGTCAGTGGAAGGCTCTCATCTGGCTGAGAGGGGAGCATAGTCTGACTTCAACCTCAGTCCCAGCCAGAGCCCCGGCCCCAGAGCAGCAGCACCTGCTGCCAAAGCAGTAACTGCTTCTGGAGCTCTCCACTTAAAAAGAACTTCAAGGGTCAGATAATTGGCTGGGTGGCTGCCTCTGGAGCTCTCCATTTAACAAAGACCTCAAAGGTCCAGTTTTTGACTGGGAGGATGAGCAAACAGGGTAGAAAAATATGGACTATAGATTCTTAATTTCTTGGTGAAAAGGTATTTTCTTACATCATTGGTGATGAGGAAGATCAAGGTATGCAACCAGAAGAAGACAACGGAGTTGAATGTCCTTCATCCAAAGACTCCAAGAAAAATATGAATTTGTTTCAGTCCATGGAAGAGCTGAAAAAAGATTTTGAAAATTGAGTAAGGGAAGAGGAAAAATTGGGAAGAGAAATGAGAATGATGCAAGAAAATCATGAAAATTGAGTCAATGGCTTGCTAAAGGAGACCCAAAAAATGCTGAGGAAAATAACACTTTTAAAATTGAATAACCCAGATGGCAAAAGGAGTCCAAAAATCAATAAGGAGAAGAATGCCTTAAAAAGAAAAATAGGCCAAATTGAAAAAGAGGTTCAAAAGCTCACTGAAGAAAATAATTTTCAAAAAATTTGAATGGAGCAAATGAAAGGCTAATGATTTTATGAGAAATCAAGAAATTATAAAAAAAAATCAAAAGATTGAAAAAATAGAACACAATGTGAAGTATCTCATTGGAAAAACAACTGATCTAGAAAATGGATCCAGGAGAGATAATTTAAAAATTATTGGACTACCTGAAAGTCAGGATCAGAAAAAGAACCTAGACACCATCTTTCAAGAAACTGTCATGGACAACAGCCCTGATATTTTAGAACCAAAGGGTAAAATAGAAATGGAACTCACAGATCACTCCCTGAAGGAGGCACTGAAAGGAAAACTTTTAAGAATATTGTAGCTAAATTCAAAAGTTCCCAGATCAAGGAAAAAAATATTACAAGCAGCCAGAAAGAAACAATTCAAGTATTGTGGAAATACGATCAGGATAATACAAAATTTAGCAACTTCTACACTGAGGGATTAGAGGAATTAGAGGTATATGATATTCCAGAGGTCAAAGGAGATAGGATTAAAACCAAAAATCACCTACCCAGCAAAACTGAGTATAATACTTCAAGGAAAAAATGGTCATTCAACGAATAGAGGACTTTCAAGCATTCTTGATGCAAAGACCAGAGCTGAATAGAAAATATAGCTTTCAAATACAAGAGTCAAGAGAAGCATGAAAAGGCAAACAGGAAAAAGAAATCGCAAGTGAATTATTAAATTTATATACATTATCTCATTTGTCCTCACAAATACTGGTAAAGTCGACATAGCAGGAATTTTTTCCCTATTTTAGACGTGGGAAAATGTAGCTCAGAGAGATTATGTGACTGAGCTAATAAATGTCAGTTGACATTCCTATATGGAAGCATATTTGAGATACTCATTTGAGATACATAATACTCATGAGATCTTTCTCAATATTAGGGTAATTGGAGGAAATTGGAGGAAAACACATACATATATACATACATGCATCCACATGTATACACATATACATATGCATACATACATATTCTTACATATATAATACACAAACATATACATACACATACATGTATATCTTTATATATAGACAGAGGGCACAGGATGAGATGAATATGAAGGGATGATATCTAAAAAATAAAATTAAGGGATGAGAGAGTAATGTACTGGGAGAAGGAGAAAGAGAGAGGTGGAATGGGGTAAATTATCTCACATAAAAAAGGCAAGAGAAAACTTTTATATTAGAAGGAAAGAAGGGGAGGTGAGAGTGAAGGAGTGAACCTTACCCTCATCAGATTTGGCTAAGGAGGGAATAACATACACACTCAATTGGGTATGGAAATCTATCTTACCCTATAGGAAAGTAAGGGAGAAGGGTACAAGAGAGGAGGGGATCATAGAAGGGAGGGCTGATTGGGGGAGGGGGTTACGAAAAGCAAACACTTTTGAAGAGGGACAGGTTCAAAGGAGAGAACAGAATAAATGGGGGGCAGGATAGAATGGACGAAAATATAGTCTTTCACAACATAACTATTATGGAAGTGTTTTGCATAACTATACTTGTATAACCTATGTTGAATTGCTTGTCTACTCAGTAAGGGTGGCTCAGGAGGGAAGAAGGAAGAGAATTTGGAACTCAAAGTTTTAAAAACATATGTTAAAAATTGTTTTTGCATGCAACTGGGAAATAAGATATACAGGCAATGGGAGACAGAAATCTATCTTACCCTATAAGAAAGTAGGGGGGAATGGGATAAGAGGAGGGTGATAGAAGGGAGGGTAGACTGGGGGAAGGGTAATCAGAATACATGCCATCTTGGAGTGGAGGTGGGAGAGAGATGGGGTGAAAATTTGGAACTGAAAGTCTTGTGGAAATGAATGCTGAAAACTAAAAATAAATTAATTTAAATAAAGAATTTCAGAAAAAAATAAAAGGGATGGAAAATGCATACTGTCTATATTGTATTATAATATACACCAAATGGGCAATTGATTGATTTCACAATATATGATGTATATATATATATATATATATATATATATATATATATATATATATATATATATGCTAATACATATATGCATATCTATGCATACATATATAGTTGTTCATGCAAATATATGAAATCAATGAGTTTGACTCAATTAATCAGGGGAAGATAGAAAACTCAGTTGAGTTTTGGAAAAACTGAAATTTGGAAAATTGGTAAGCTCTTTATTTTATTTTTTATATTTAATTTTACTTATTTATCTTTGTTACATGGGAAGTTCTTTTAATGACCTCAAATTTCTATACGAACTAAATGTCCACATTTTAAAATTTCAATGTTGTTCAGGTGTTATATGGTTATGATTCATGAAATACTGCATTTCCCAAAGAAATGAAATTGAAATTCAGCCACTGAGGTTGCACAACATTACAACAAAAGAATTATGAAATAAGGATTTTATCAAAGAAGTGTATGAAAAACAGATAGGCTTCTCACCTGGCAAGGAATAACCAAATAGCTTGCATTGGTGTCCTAATGATGTCAAAGAGTAGAGAAGGTGAGATTTGACCCTTGCTAGGATGAGGAAAAATAGGAGTTAACAGTAGGGAGAAAAGGAAGGAAAAGGAAAGTTGTGCATTTATAAATTAGAATTTTATTTGAGACTTTTCCAAAAGATGAGAGAACTAAATACTTTTGGGGTGAAGTAATTGTTTTTTCTCCCCAAAATGGTTGAGTAGAGCTTTAGAAGCTACTAGGAGATATATTAGTCAGTAAGTCAATAGGAATTCAGGAGAATCACTCTGACAGCTGAGTGTAGAATGAGTTAGAGTGTAGAGAGATTTCAGACTAATCAGAAAGTTATTGCAATAGTCCAGACATAAGGTGATAAGGACTTTGCAGCAGGCTGTTGGTTATTTTAATGGAGAAGAGAGCTACATTTTGAGAACTGTTAGGAATGCAAAAATCACAAGATTTGAAATCATATTGGATGTGAGGAGCACAAGTGAACAGTCAATCATGACACCAAGGCTGTGAAGCTAGATGAATGGAATGCTGCTACTGTTCTTGACAAAAATAAGGAAATTTCAAAGTAGTTGGAAGTTGAGGGGTGGGGAAGCAGACATAGAGAGTTCTGTTTTGTATATACCTATGAGAAATTAGTTAAAGACATCCCAAATTGCAGTTTGTGATTGGAGACTAGAGTTTAGGCTTTCTCTTAATTTAGGCTAGCTATGTAGATCTTGAAATCATTTGCAAAGAGATGGAATGAATCCATGGAAGCCAATGAGATAGCCAAACAAGATTTTATAAAGAAAGAAGAGAGTAGGACCTAGGACTGAATCTTAGGGAATACTCACAGTTGTTGAGTGTGACCAGGACAAAGATCCAACAAACAGACAAGTAGGAGGAGAATCAAGAGAGGTAGTGCCACCTAAATCTAAAGAGCACAGAGTATATAGGAAAAGAAAATGATTAAAAGACAAAGATTACAGAGGTCAACATAGATGACACCTGAGAAAGGAGCATTAGATTTGGCCATTATGAGACCAGTGGTAATTTTAGAAAGAGCAGTTTCATTTCAATCATGAGATCAGAAAATGGTAGAGTTTAGAAGTGACTGAGAGAGGGTGAAGAGCAGACATTTAGCATAGATGGCTTTTTCAAGGAGTTTGACCTAAAAGGAGAGGAGTAATATATGACAAGAGACAGTTGTGAAATTCAGAATAAGTAAGGGTTTTTAAAGAAAGGTGTCCAAATGGTATGTTTATTGGCAGCAGGAGCCAGTAGACGGGAGAGACTGAAGATTAAAGAGATAGTAGGGAAGATAGTTGGGGCAATTTACTACAAAAGAGAGGATTAGATTGGATCAAGGCTTCTATGGAAAGATTTACCTTTCCCTTAGAACATGGTTTCTTATCAGATACTATCAGGAAAAAGGTCAAATCTTGAGCAAAGAAGTCAAGGGAATAGCCAAGGTCAACTAAAGCCTTTCTTGAAGGTTCTCCCCATTTCTGGTTCTTCAACTGCAATTCTGTACGTCATGTGGTAAGTAGACCAGGACAAGTTACAGAATGAATCCACATTCTCTGAGGTCTCTCTAATGTACTTCTATTGTATTCCACTACAATGGTTCTTGGAGATAGACAACTCAGTCTCTCCCAAGTCAGAAATGTCATCAAAGGGCTACTTATGTCCCAGTTCCTGTTATGCATTAGTTACACAGGAGGGAAGCTATCGTAGCGTGTAGGTTATCTTAGGATGTCAAGCTGATCTGCTGTGTGAAGGACAAAGGACACAGGTCTACTATTAATCAAGCAATTATGGACAGTAATAGCTTGAAATGACCTGAATGTACCAAACTCAAATAGTTACCTCCAATGGGATCATTGACTCCTTCCTTCTTAAGATTATATGCTAGCTACAAGAATAATACAATAAAATAAAATAAGGAAATGGCAAAGAGGAGGCAAAATTATTTCCATTTATAGATAATAGAATTTCTCACTTAGAAAACTCCTGTATTTTGGTAGCTAGCATTTCCAGTAATATGAGAATGCTATCTATAAAAGGTGCTTCCACTTCACTATCTCTCCCTGCCTTCTTGACTCTCTGCAATCTGGCTTCCAACCTAATTAGTCATATATAATAAACTATAGTGGACTCCAATCTCACCCATCTCTGCAATCTTTGAGACTGCTGACCACTTTTTCTTGATGCTTTCCCATTTTGAGGTTTTAATGACACTGCTTTTTCAGTCCTTGTCAGTCTCCTTTTCTGGATCTTTCCATAAGACAAAGATAAAAGAAAACCCTAGCAAGTGGTTCCAGTGGTCCCCCAAGTCCTCTTGGGCCCCTGAATGTCTTAGAAACAACCAAACCCAAAATCATCACCTTCTGTGTCATTACTAGTCAAAAAATACCATAATTGGAGGGTTTCCCTTAGTTCCTACCATGAGTACAAATTATTAAAGCTTGTGAACTCTGCCCACCTGCTAAAATATAAAGAGAGGCTCCACAGAATACTGTGTGGTGGTTAATTTAGACCAGTTCAGCTCACTTCTTAGAGCGTTATCCTCCAGATATCCTCAGAAGACCCCTTCCTCTCCTCCTCCTCCTTTGTGCATGCCTCTCATGGATAAGACTTCTATCTGTCACTTTCACTTTCATTTTGGCTCCTATTCCTCCTCCAAATTCCCCACTGAGCTTCACTCAAAAGAACTGTACTGGTCTGATGTCTGTCTCATGCTGGAACAACTCCTCAGATAAAGGCAAATCTTCATTTGGGTCACACGGACTAACTCTGGATGTCCCTTAAGTTTCTGTCCTAGGCCTTCTTCTATTCTTCTTTACTATTTCATTTAATTAGCTCATCAGTGACCATGCACTGAATTGTAATCTCTAGTCAAATGATTCTCAGATCTACTTGTCTATCTCTAATTTCTTGACCTCCAGTCTAGTATCTCTAACTGCCTATCAGACAAATTAAACTGTTACTCAACTAGATATTTTTAGGTATCTTAAATTCAACATGTTTAAAAGTGAACTCATTATCTTTTCCCCAAATCCCCTTTCCATACTTCTCTACTATTGTCAAGAATACTATTATCTCCTTGTCACTGGGAAAATTGTGAGAACTGTGTGAACCAAAATGACTCCAAGACTTAGTTTCATTTTCCTATAAGTTCCACCTGCTTGATAATCATAAGAATTGAGTGACATCCTATTTCATATCCAGGAAAGTACCCTGTTTGCTCTCCCCGCTCCCAAGTTGAAAATCTCTAATCTTTCCTCTGATTGGAAATCAGTTTACTTAATCTTGTATTCTAGTTTATATCCTGTCAATTGTTTTCTTTTAATGCAAGAACATCTCTCTCCATTTATTCGGGGTCCAGGGCCAGCTAAGGGGCCTAGACCTGATTTGTTATGCAATTGGAATGCATTGCTTAATAAGTCAATATATTCAGGAGTTTGAACCTTTGTTTTCTCAGTTATTTCAGATTTCAGTTATCACATCACCCAGGCTCACAATTTAGTTGTCATCTTTGGCTTCTAACTCTCTTTCACCTTCCATATACAATTCTTTGTCAAGGCCTACCATTTCTATCTTCATAAGTTTTCTCCTATGTACTCCCTCTTCTCTTTTTACAGTAAGACAGTCATTTTGTCATCATCTCTCGACTGGAATGTTGCAAGAGCCTGTAGGTTGATTTCCCTGCTTCAAGTCTCTCCTCATTCCAGTTTACCCTGCCCCCCCAACTCAGGTATCAAACTGATCTTCCTAAAATACCATTCTGACCATAGCGTCCCCCATTCAGCAAACTCGAGTGACTTCATATTACCTCCAGGATCAATATTCAAACCTTTCTTTGGCTTCTAAAGACCATTATAAGCTGGCCCTTTGATAGTTTTCCAATCTTCTTACACCTTACTCTCCTTCATGTACTCTGAAAAATAGTGACACTGGCCTCCTTTCCCTTCCTTGCAAAGGACACTCTATCTCATGACTCTATGCATTTTTGCTGGTTTGCCCCCATGCCTTGGACATTATTCCTCCTCATTTCTGTCTCCTGACTCCCTGGCTTTCTTCCTGTCCTGCCTCAAGTTTCGCATGTTGCAAGAAGCCGTTCTTGATCCTTCTAATGATAGTGTCTTTACTTCTGTGGATTATTGCCAATTCATTTTCTGCCTTTCTTTTACACCCATTGCTTAGTACAATGAGTAGTGCATGGTAGGAAATTGTTAACTGACTTACTAATTGAGGATTTAGAATTGAAAGATTTATTGTGTGTTGTAAGTGGATGAAACATAGAACTTTTGCCAAAAAAGACTATGCAGCTTTCCTTAAGTTGTTAATTGTTTCAAGTAGTTTTTTAGTTGAATTTCTAAGATTCTTTATCAGATCATTTGCAAAGACTGATAGATTTGCTTTCTTATTACCTATTCTTATTCTTCTTATTTCTTTTTCTTCCTTATTGTTATAGTTAACATTCCTAGTACTATATTGAATTATAGAGGTGATAATGTACATCCTTGCTTCATACTTCATTTTAGTGGGAAGAATCCTCATTACATATAATACTTGCTGATGGTTTTAGATAGATATTGCTTATCACTTTAAGGAACACTCCTTTTATTGCTATATTTTCTCATATTTTTAATAGGAATGGGTGTTGTATTTTGTGAAAAGGCTTTTCATCATCTACTGAGATAATCGTATGATTTCTGTTGGTTTTGTTATTGATATGGTCAATTGTGTTGAAAGTTTTCCTAATATTGAACCAACTTTGCATTCTTGGTATAAATTCCTCCTGGTCATAGTGTATAATTTTTATGATATATTACTGTAATCACCTTGCTAGCATTTTGTTCAAATTTTTTTCATTGATATCCATGAGAGAAACTGGCTTATAATTTTATTTTTGTTTTGACTCTTCCTGGTTGCACCATATTTGTATCATGAAGGAGTTTCGTAGGACTATTTCTTTGTCTATTTCTCCAGGTAGTTTATATAGTATTGGAATTAATTCTTCTTTAAATGTTTTATAGAATGTACTTGTGGACCTATTTGACCCTGAGAATCTTCTCTTAGGGAGTTCATTAGTGACTGGTTCAATTTCTTTTCCTTAATGGGGGTTATTTAGACATTCCATTTCAAAGACACAAAAAGGACATCAAATTAAGAAATGAAGGGGTCATTAAAAAAAGGGAGAGGAGAAATAGAGGACAGAAGGGAACATGTGATATATTCTAATTAAATTCATAGATAAACAAAAAAGGGAAAATCATTCTCCCTACAATTACAGCAGATTTGGGAAAGTGAGAAAGTTGGATAAAAAGAAAGACTGAAATAGGTGGAAGAAAAGGACAAAGTATTGACACATCAGTGGGAGGGAATTACTCTGAAAATACTCCTTATGGGAAAAGATATATATCTATAATGGAAAGTTATGTTTGCAGAAGAATTAATCTGGGAGGGAGATGTGAAATTGGTATTCAAGATAACTATTTCCTCAGAGTATTTTGTGCATCCCTGGACAACATCTTCCCTCAGGAGAAGGCAAATGGAAGCTCCTGGGGGGCAAGAATCTAGATGGATGGGATGACCTGGGGGAGAAATGAGATTGTGTGACAATTTGGAGAAATAGCCATCATGGGAAAGACAAAAGGGTAGAACTAGACAGAGGATAAATTTTACCATGTGTCAATGCTTCTGTCCTTAGATTGTTGTGTTCATCCTTCATTGCTGAAGAAGACCATGCCATCAGAGAAATAATGACATGACTTGCACTTGACTTTGTTTTGAGTGAGGGAAGGTTGTGCAAGATCACCATCCTCACTTCTCCTCTGGAGCCATCTGAATCCAGTGACCAGATATTCTTCAGGATGATTAGAGATGACCTAGGATACAATAGGAGACATTGGCCCCTTTAGGCCAAGGTCTATGGAGGAACTCACTTAGGGTGAAGTAAGGCCCATTCATTAAATAGGCCTCTTTAAGAAGTAGTCAGGGAACGATCCCTTTAATGAAGCAAAGAAAAGAAAGACATCAAGCTGAGAGGGAAACAGTAACAGTTAATATTGATAATCACTGTGAATCCAAGGGAGTCCAGAGGAGAACCTTTCGACAGTGGGCATGGACCCCATGGTTTCTGAGCTTCAGAGTGCCGTAGGGGGAAGGACAGGGAAGAGAAAGGAAGAGAAGGGAGCCTAGCTAATAAAACCCAATAAAACCCTGGGCATCTTTTGGCCTTTCAAATTTACCTTCCTTTGGAGAAGAGAAGGAGGCAGAGAGGGAGACAGACAGGAGATGAGGAGCTGAGTTACTCAGCTAGCTAGGTCCCCATTCAGGTGGATGTGTCTACTCACAGATGTTGAGTTCGTCCTTTGTTTCCAAAGAAGACCATGCCATCAGAGAAATGATTACATGGCTTGCACTTGACTTTGTTTTTAGTGAAGGAGGGCCGTGCAAGGTCACCAACCTCACTTCTCCTCTGGAGTCATCGGTATCCAGTGTCCAGATATTCATCAGGGTGGCAAATTGGCAATTTTAGGAATGAGGTACAATAGAAAAAAGGATGGCTAGAAAATGAAGCTCAACTTAAGACTTTAGAAGATATGATTGTGTGAGGAACACAAAGAATCTAAATACAGAATAAATAAGGATATAGAGCAAGAATTAAAAAAATGAAAAATCGGAATAGACTGTATGTCTTTATTATCTTGACTTTTATTATGGTTAGCATTGTTGACATGCCATATTATCTCTAGAGTAACTTATTTTATTGCTTATTGTTTCCTTGGTAGACATATTTATTTACCTTAATTGTATTCTTGTTGTTTGGAGTGTTTGCAACTCAAATAATTTGCTCACATCTGGATTTTTCATAGTTGCTTCAATTTTTATGGGATATCTGTCTTTTTCATTTTTAAACATTTTTTAAAAATTTTATTCACTTAAATTTTTAGAGAACATCCTTTTAGGATATATCTTGAGTTTTTGATTTTCAGAATATATTATTCTGTTCCCTTTCATAGTTTCTAGTGAATGAATATGGAAAAGAACTAACAAAAACAACATAATTAAAGGACTTCCCTTAGAATGAGGCACAGGAAAAAAGTGTAAAGGGAAGAAAGGTAGGGATAAAAGAGGGAATATTTTTATCTAACCACTTGAAAGAAAATGAGGTGGAAAAAAGGGAATAATTAGATAATGAAAGGAAGAAAAAGAAATGAATATTGCATAAAATTTCAAAACTAGGTAAAAGATTGACAAAGTACGGTGAAAGAAGAAGAGATCTTGTGGGAATAGGAATTGATTAAAATAAATTAAGCAAAACTAATCTTCAATGAAAATAACTGACAAAAGAAGAACAAAAATTCTAGTTAAAATACTAGATAGGCAAATGGAAGAAAATATAAAATTAATTCATAATTAACTCAAAGAATGATAGGATAATTAAATAAACAACATCTATTGCTTATAATAAATATATTTAAAAGCAAGGGTATACACATAATAAAAATAAGACGCTGGAACAAAATTTAATATCCATCAAAAAAGCAAAAAATAATATTTCCCACATAAACAGAGATGATCAAAGAAATTATGTTGGAAGTAATCACAGACTATGAATTAATATCAATATTAAATTGATATGTTCCAAAGATTATAGTGCCTAACATCATAAAGGAAAATTAATGTTCTTCTGTCAATTTTGGACAAATCTAAGAAAGGAGAAACAAATGGAAAAAATATAGAATTGAACAAATGATTGGAGAAATTATAGATACCAGACTTATTGCACCTTTTAAATGAGACCATTAAAGAACATTCATATTTATCTGTCTCCCAAAGCACTTTAACAAAATCAACCATTTATCTGATCACAGAGAACTTTCAATTACATAAAAATGCAGAAATGCAGAAAAAAATCACTTACAGATCATAATAAAACAAAATAGCAATCAATTCAGATAACAGAAATAAATGACACAGATATAAGTGGATATTTAAAATTCCAAATAATGAAAGGATGAAAGAATAAATTATAGAAACAATTGTTAATTATGTGAAAGACAAAGATAATGAGAAAACATATCAAAATTTCTTGATATACAGCTAAAGCAGTACTCAGAGGAAATTCCCTAAAACATTCCAATAAAATAGGAAAAGAGATTAATAATGAACTTAATATGTATCTAACAAAATAGGAACCCAATAAATTAGCTGCCATGCTTATAAAATAATATGACTTGAAAATTAGAGAAGAAATAGTCACATTTTAAACCCCAAAGACTATAGGGCTGGTGAATGAAATTAAAAGGTTTTTGCTTTTGGAAAAAAAAACAGCACTAATAAAATTGGTCAACTTTTAGACTAATTAAAAAAAATAGCAGGAAATCAAATAAATAAAATATGATTAAGGTGAAATCCCAAGAGTAAAAAAAATAAGAATGAAAAAAAATCTACTACACATTATGCACAAAACAATGCCATGTCATAAGGCAACTAGGTGGCATAATTCATAGAATGCTAGGTCAGAAGTCAGGTGTAACCTCCTGAGTTCAAATCCAATCTCAGACACTAATTAGCTATGTGATCCTGGGCAAGTCACTTAATCCTATTTGCCTCAGATCCTCATTGATAACATGAGCTGGAGAAGGAAATGGGAAACCACACCAGTATCTTTGCAAAGAAAATTCCAAATGGGGTTACAAAGACTTAGCTGAAAAACAAACAAATGCAATTTTATATGCTAGTAAAATTGAGACCAAACAAAAAATTAGATTACTTTCAAAAACATAAAATTCTCAATGAACCTAACAGAATACTACATAGAGATCTCAAATAATTCATTGCTAAAAAAGGAAATAGAATTAACTGTAAAGAATCTAAGGAATTATCCAAGGCAAAATTTTTCTGTAACTTATGAATTTATAGGAGAATTCTATTAAACCTATACAATAATTAATTTCTGTACTATACAAATTACTGTAAAAATTGAGAAAGTACTTTACTAAGGAAGAAAGAATGATTCAACTTTAGAAAAACAATCACCAAAATTTATTCATATTAATAAAACCAATTAAAACAAAAACAGAAACAACCAAATTATTTCAATAGATTTGGAAAAAGTCTTGATAACATTAAAATCCATTTATTCTAAAAGTTCTACAATAGAAGATAGAATAGTATATTATTAATGTTATAAACAGTATATATCTAAAACCCTGAAGCATTCATATTTATATGATTATAACATATAATTAATGCATACCAGAAACTTTCTTAATAAATCCAGGCGTAAAGCATGGATACTCATTCTTTCTGTCATTATTTGATATAATTCTACAAATATCAGTAACAGCAGTAAATCTAGAGACAGAAATTAAAGCCTTAAGTGATAAGAAAAAGGGAGATAAAATGGTACTAATTTGTTGTTGATATGATGATTTACTTTGGAAATCCTAGGGAATCAACGAAGATACTCATTGGGAAATAGTTCCAGAAAAGCTTTAGACTATGAAATAAACTGATAAAATCAATGGCATTTCTACAAAATAATAACAAAGTCCATCATTCAATAAGAGCAAGGAAAGTCCCTTTCAAAATAGCTAAATATGCATAAAATATTTTGTAGGTAGTCTATCAAAGCATACTCAGTACTCACATAGATTCAATTACAAAGTGCTACCTAAATAAAGCTGAACTTAAATAGCTAGAGAAAAATTAATTGCTCATGGTTATATCATGCAAATATAATAAAAATGACAATGCTATAAAATAAATTTACTTAGTACTCTATCAGTCAAACTACCAATCATGATTTATAGAGCTATATAAAAATAAAAAAATTAATTTGGAAGAAGAAATGATTCTAGATCATCCGGGAATATAATGGGGGAAATGGTAGCAGTGAAGGCAGAATAGCACTTCCAAACTTCAAACTGTAGTACAAAGCAACAATCATCAAAATTATTTAATACTCGTTAAAAAAATAGAAGAGAAAATGAACAGAGTAGAAAAAGGAAAACAATAATCCATTATTCAATAAAGCCTCACATGTATATTGCCTAGTAAAACTTTAATCTTAAAAAAATTTAGTCCTAGATTAACATTTGACACAACATTTCACAAAAAACTTACAGTGTATATGTGATATGAATACTAGAGATCGCACCATACAACAATAGAAGAGAAGCATATCACATATCTTTTATAGCTTCAGAATCATAGATCCACTACTCTACCTATTGGGTAATACTAGATTATTTTGATAATTACCACTTTATAATTAAGTTTCAGATCTGGTATGACTAGGACACTTCTTCTCACATTTTAAAAATTGATTCCTTTGCTATTCTGGGCATTTTTTTCTTCCAGATGAATTTTGTTATTATTTTTCTAGCTCTACAAGATAAATTTTTGGTAGTTTGATTGATATGACACTGAATAGGTGGATTAATTTTATTAATATTTTCAATTTGTTGATATCTGACTTTGAAAACTATATAAATTTATTTTAAAATATTTTGAAAACTGAATTTTAATGTAATATTTTCTTTATTGTCCTACACATTTCATTTTTTAAATTTAAAAACATTATTCTGAAGGGATTCATATTTCCTTTGCCAGATATGTTCATGAAGCAAGAAAAAGTTAAAAACTCCTGACTTACCTGAAATAATGAAAAGTCAAATAAGTATATCAAGGAAAACAGTATACTTAGCAACAATACTTTATGTGGAAAGAATAATCAAAAACAATAAAAATGAAATGCTATGAAATTAAAGACAAAATATGTGGCTCAAAAGAAGAGATATGAGATTTTTTCCCCCACTTTCTTTATCCCTTCTCTCTTCTCATTCCTTCCATTTCCTTCCTTCAAAGAGGTTGGGCCACATGGTTGTGGAACACTGACTGATATCTCAATTTTTTAATGTGCTGATTTACTTTTCTGAATTTTAAAAAAAATTCTTAAAAATTCAGTAAGAGGAAGTAGGGCACACAAAAGGAAAACTAGGCAATGTTAAAATAAAACAAATAAAAAATTATTTTTAAAAAAAATACACCTATTTATTTCCTACGTTTTACAGGTGAGAAAACTAAGGATAATAAAGATGAAATAATTTGTCCATTTGTGCATAGGTAGCAGATTTTGAGAGGGTCCATTTAACTGGTGTCCTCTGACTCCAATCAATCAATAAACATTCATTTATCATTTTTTCAATATTTTTTTTAGTTTTCACCATTCCCTTTTTCCCCTATTACTTCTCTCTCTTCTACCTCCCCTTCTTACCTCTCCTTTCCCTCACACTTTCTTTGGATAAGTTAGATTTTTATACATAACTGAGTACATTATTCTCTCTTTGAATAAAATATGATGAGAGTAAGGTTTAAACAATGTTCATCTCCATATTTTCTTTCCTTCCACTGTAATAGGTCTTTGTGCCTCTTCATGTGATGTAATTTACCCCTTATTGGATCCTCTTTTCCTCATCTCTCATTAAAATTTCTTTTCACCACTTAATTAGATTTGTTTTTAATCATCACACAAAAGTGAATTTATACCCATGCCCTCTGTCTACGTATATCCCTTCTAAACATAGTAATAAAGATATAGTTCAAAAGAGTTACAAGTATAATCTTCCCAGGTAGGAATATAAACAGTTTGCCCTTGTTGAATAACATTTTTTACTTTCCTGTTTATGTTTTATGCCTTTCTTGAGTGCTGTATTTTAAAGATCAAATTTTCTTTTGAGCTCTGGCCTTTTTATCAGGAAAGTTTGAAAGCCCCTTATTTAGCTGACTGTTCATCTCCTCCCATGAAATATTATGTCCAATTTTGCTACCTAATCCTTGGTTGTAATTCAAGCTTCTTTGCCTTATGGAATATCATATTCCAATCCCTCCAATCTTTTAATATAGAAGGTGCAAGGTACTGCATAATCCTGCTTGTGGTTTCATGATATTTAAATAGTTTTTTTCTTAGTGCTTGCAGTATTTCCTCCTTGAACTGACAATTCTGGAATTTGGCTACAATATTCCTTGACATTTTCAATTTGAGTTCTTGTTCAGGAAGTGATCAATGGATTCTTTGGTGACTAATTTTCCCTGTGGTTATAGGACCTCAGGGCAATTTTCTTTGTTGATTTCTTGAAAGATGTTGTGCAAGTTCTTTTCAGGTAGAACAATAATCCTTAAATTATCTTTCTGGAATCTAATTTTCAAGTCAGTCATTTTCCCAATGAGGGATTCTATGTTTTCTTCCATTTTTTTCAGTCTTTTGATTTTGTTTGGTTAATTCTTGATGTCTCATAGAATCATTAGCTTCCACTTGCCCAGTTCTAATTTTTAATGAATTGTTTTCTTCAGTTAGATTTTGTACCTCTGTTTCTACTTTGCCAATTGTATTTTTTAAATGAATTGTTTTCTTCTGTCAATTTTTGTCTTTCCTTTTCCAAGCTGTTGAGTGTCTCTTGCATACCTCTCATTACTTTTCCTAATTTTTCTTCTGTCTCTCTTATTTGCCTTTTGCAATCCTTTTTCATCTGTTACAAGAAGGCTTTAAGGACTTGAGACCAGTTCATATTCCCCTTTGATGTTTAAGATATGGGTATATTGACAATGTTGTCCTCTTCTGAATTTTTGTTTTGTTATTCTTTGCCATCATAATGGTTCTCTATGTTCAGTGTTTCTTTTCTGTTGTAATTGCTTTTCCTGACTTTTAAAGTTGATCTCTGCTTCTGTGGCACAAGAAACACTGTCCAAAGCTTCTTGTTCTGGGGTCCAGAGTCCTGGTCAGTGACTTTGTGTTCTGGGGCCTCAGATGCTGGTAGCTGGAGCCTATAGGAGTCGGGTAGCTTATCTGGTACAGAGCTGGAGTTGGTAGTAATGGCTGGTGTGTACTGAAGCCAGGTGAGGTTTCTGTTTGGTTTCCTGGAGCTACACTAAAGCTTTCCATGTGGGAAGGGGCATGGTCTGACCCCTGGAGGTTATCTTCTCAGCAGGATTGTGCTAGATCATGAGTATGTTCAGCTGCTGGTGGATAACTGTCCACTGGAGCATATTGTTGTTCTTTGAATTTGAGTCTGCTGGTGCATGGAAGCATGGAGGCATAGAGAGGTTGAGGATATTGGAGGGGGTGGGGATGTCCTGGTGTTGGTGCTTGCCTGCTCCTCCATCATAGGATCAGGATCTCCTGCTGTTTTGCTCAGGTGGGGCTTTCCAGGATAGTCCCTGTCCTTTACTGCTCCCCTTCTATTACAGCTACAGTAATTTTTCCTGTTAATCCCACAAACATTCCAGTCTAAAAGATTTCTGTGCCCTGTCTTTCTGCTGCCTCTGCAGATTTTTTCTTGGAACTGTTTTCTTAGTCCTTGATAGCTTCAATTCAGGATCTCTTTCATGAGGTGATTCATTATTTTCTGGGTTTTTCAAGATCTATAAGAGAGAGTGAGAGAAAAATTCAGAGGAGGACAACATTGTCAATATACCCACATTCAAATCATCAAAGGGGAATATGAACTGGTCTCAAGGCCTAAAAGCCTTATCCATCATCTTGGCTCCTGGAAGTCTCTTGATCTATGTCTTCCCACTGGACCCAGATAGTTCTTCCTGGAGAGCTCTTTACTGGAATGAAATCTCTGCTCTCAAATAAACATTTATTATGCACTTACTATGTACTAGGCACTACTCTAAGTGTTAGGGGAGGGTGCAAAAAGATAAAGGATAGTCGTCTCATTAAAGTACTTTACACTCTAATGGAGAAGATAATATGCAAACAAATATATATGAAGCAAGTTATATACTGAATAAATAGGAAATCATTAACTAAAATTAACACAGATTAGGAAAGGCTTCCTGTAAAAGATGGAATTTTAGTTGGAACTTAAAGGAGGCTATTTAAAGGGACTTAATGGAAGTTAGTAGGCAGAATTCAGGAGACAGAGTATTCTATTTATGGAGTATTGCCAGAGAAAATTTCTGGAGCTGAGAGATGGGGTGTTTTATTTGTGAAAGAGCCAGGAGGCTGGTGCTAGTGCATCAAGGAGTATGTGGAAATGAGTACAGCATGAGGAGAATGGAAAAGTAGGAGGGGGAAATATTATGAAAGACTTTGAATGCCAAGTGGAGCATTTTTATTTGATCCTGGAGGCAATAGGCAGCCACTGTAGTTTATTGAATGGGATGAGGGTAGGGAACATGATCAGCCCTGGACTTCAGGTAAATAGATTTAGTGGCTAAAAGGAGGGCAGATTAGAGTGGGGAGAAACTTTAGGCTGTCCAGCCCACCAGAAGGCTATTGCAATAGTCTAGGTGTGAAGCAATGAGATTCTTCACCAGAGTGGTGGAAGTTTCAGAGGCGAAAGAAGAGACTGTGTTCAAGAGATGTTACAGAGGTGAAAATGATAGACACTGGCAACTAATTGGATATAGGATATAAGAAACAATGCAGAGTTAAATATAATCCTAGGTTACAAGTCCAAGAGACTGGGAGGATAGTATTTTCCCTTACAGCAATATGGAAAGTAGGAGTAGGGGAGGTTTTTTGGGGAAAGATAATGAGTTCTGTTTTAGACATGTTTATTTTAAAATGTCTATTGGACATCCAGTTCGAAGAGTCTAAAAAGCAACTGGATATGCAAGATTGGGGGCCAGCAGAGAGGTTAGGTAAGTACAGGTAGATGTGAGAGCCATAAACATAAAGATGGTAACTAAATTCTTGGAGGCTGATGAGATTAGCAAACTAAGTAAGTAAGTACAGAGGGAGAAGAGAAAGGAATTCAAAAGACTGAACCCTGAAGGTTAGAGTACATCCTTTAGATGAGCATCTTCTCAAGGGGACTAAGAAGGAGTGGCCAGACTAGTAGGAGAATAGGGTGAGAGGGGTGTCCCCAAAATCTAGAGACAGAGAGTATTAAGGAAGATATGTTAATTGTCAGTATAAAAGATTGCAGTGAGGTTAAAAAAATATGAGGACTGAAAAAATGCTGTTGTTTGGGGGCAAGAAAGATACCACTATTATTTTTGAAGATAGCAGTTTCAATGGAAAGGTATGATCAGAAGTCAAATTGTGAGGTCTTAAGAAAGAGAGAGAGAGAGAGAGAGAGAGAGAGAGAGAGAGAGAGAGAGAGAGAGGAGAGAAATGGGAGGCACTTATTATTCATCACCTTTTTGAGCAGTATTTCTATAAGGGGTAAAAGAGAAACAGTATGATAGTGGAAATTGAGAGATCAAGTAAGGATTTTTTTAGGATGGGGGTTACATGGGTATGTTTTTAGGGAGTACAAAATGAGTCAGTAAAAAAAGAAAAGATTGAAAATAAGTGATAGAGTAAGGATGTGTAAGGTCAATCAAAGTAGGACCTTTTACTGTTTTTGTTTTAGTCTAATCAAGTGCCTTGATTGAATCTTGCTTTTATCAACACTTTATCAAGAGTCTTTACTAGGGGTCAAGTACAGAAGCAAGAGTTTCTTTAACTAGGAACAGTATGTGTATTTGTATTATTAATGTGATTAAAGATCTTCACCACCTATTAATTGGCCTACCTATTAAGGGAAGTTTGATTAAAGAAGATTTGTAGGAAGGCCCACACCTTTTGAGAGGCACTGGTTCTCAAAGATTGGGATGCCCTCTGGCTCTAAAAAAGGTATAAATGCTCTCAGGGTAAGATTTTAATTTAGGACCAGTTTTTGGAAGAAGTTTTGTGTCCTAGATGAGACTCTGGGAAGCTATTAAGGAGCTTTGAAAACCCAGTTGTTGGTCCTTCCTTCTCTGGTAACTATGATCAGACAGTCGGACCTGTCTATTGATTCATGATGTATGCATTGCTTATGTAAAACGGTTTGAAAGCACTGGTCTATTGATTTCCTAAACTAAATGAATGATGTAAGGGGTTGATTAAAGGAGATTACTAAAACCCCTCAAAAGTTGCCTTTCCTTTTAGAAAAGTAGATAAAAAAGTCTGTGATACCAGGTCCCCCTGTGTATGTCAGGGTGTTTACTATTTCAGGATGACAGAGGGGGCAGTCTGTTGGAGAAGATGGGATGGAACAGATTACCTGAACAAGAAGGATTAACCTTGGTAAGGTGTAAGACCACTTCATTATGTGAGAAGGTGAAGGATGAGTTCGTGATAGAAGATTTCTGAAGAATCGGAGATAAGAAAGAGAAGAGAAATGATAGCTCATGGCAAATGGCCTCATTTTTTTCCCCCATAAACTATGAGGCAAGGATCTCAGTTGAGAAGATCTGAAAAAGAGAAGCTGTAGTAAGTTTGAGCAGGGATGTAATTGTTTGGAATAGCCTATGGAGGGTAACTCTAAAAGAAGTGATGAAACTTGGTCAGTGAAGAAACAATTTCCTCAGGTTCCAAGTTCTGCACCCCATCTACTGACCAGCCTTTGATCCTTCAGGAGGCCATGAGTGGTAAATCATATGGGCAAAACTTAATACAGTGTTATAGTATATGGAAGAGATGACAGAGGATGCTTTTAGTTCCTGGTAGGAATAATTAAGTGTAAGTAACTGACATGTAACTAGAATCTCTTAATTTTAAAGTATGCTAGGATAGGGGTTATCTACATCTAGGACTGACCGCACAGATCTCTAATCTGAATGATGATGCATGTATTGTATTTAGCTTGATTCTCTTGCATTTCTTTGTATTCTTATGTATACAATTAAATCACATTTGTGTGTTTAACTCTATTATGGCATGCTTACATAATTTGTGTATTGAAAACAGATAGAAGACAAAGTTTCCATTGTGCTAAGCTTGAACCTAGAGTGTAATTGAATTAATCCATACATATATTAGAGGTTAAGAGAGCGCTGATAGCCTCAAAAGTGGCAGAGCTAGTGGACAGAGATAACTCCTTGAGAACCAAAAAGAATCTCATTTCCCTCTAGCACATTCTGGCATTGTAGAGATTACATAAACACTGAAGTGAACATAGGATTGCAAACATCTTGGTCATAATCACTGAAAAGGGTCAAGTAATTGGGCAGCAGTGATTACTGGTAGTTAAACATTTATTTGTAAGTTCTAGGAAAGTTGATCTTATAGGAAAAGTCATTATTTTATCTTAGGATATACCATATTAGCTTCATTCAAATCTTGGACCAGTTGAATATGTGTTTGTTGTTGTTGCGTACTTATTATAAAATGTATAGCTTTGAGATTTGAATTCATGTCCTTTTTCTCTAAATCCACTGCTCTTTTCACCGTGCTACATTTTTGGGGAGCAAGATCAAGGTTTATAAGTGCTGATTTGAGAAAGAATAATTTCCTTAGGTCCCAAGTCTAAGTAGAATGTGTAAATGAATAAATGGAAAAGGCCACACGGCATCATTTTCTGTAGCTAGTGTTGAGATGAAGGAATGGCTGTTTTCTTATACACATAAAAATGAAGAAAATAGACTAATGAAATCCTCTCCAAAAAAGCAAATGGATGTTGTTACCAGCATTTAATTCAATATATCCCTTTGAAAATCTTTGAATCTATAGGAAATACAAATGAAGTCACAGAAAACAAATCTTTTCATTTTCTTTTATTCTTTCTCTTTTCATGTCTTTCCTTTATCTCTTATTTCTTTATATTTCTTTTTTCCTTCCTCCCTTTATCTCTTTCTTTCTTCCTTTCTTAAAGGTATGACAAGCAAAATATGGAAAAACCACAGGGAAATGACAACATTTCTTGACGCTGGATCTTCAATCTGAATAAAAAATAAAGTTCAAGATCTCCTACAAAGGATCAAAGGATAACTAAGTAGAAAGAATAAAAATGAGGATTAGAAGAGTCTGATAGGAACCTGAACTGGAAAGTAAGCTGAAACTTTCTGCCACTGAAGAGGCTCAGAAAAAAGGATAAAAACATGAAAACTAAAAGCTCTAGTCTCAATGAAAAAGAAATAATGCCTATAAGATTTAAGACCATCAAAAAAAGAGAAACTTACTGGCTAATTCATCCTTTTGCCAATCTTTCTTTTTCTCAGCCCTACCCCAACATACACACTTAAGAGTACATCTTAGGTAAAGGAATTGAATTAATTTGATTCAGTTAAGTATCAATTTGTGGCATTTATAAGCTATATCAGGCTCTTCCATTTTTTTGAGTTTCTGTTCTAGTATTAAGGTCAGCAGGTTTTATGCAGTTTCTAGCATGTTCTGTGGGGAACATATATCCTAGGAAGCTTTTCAGGGTTTAGTAAAGAGAGTGAGGGGTTGGGGAGAGCAGAAACTTTATTCTCTATGAAGATCTTATTTCTGCTGTAGGCTAGTTTTTGAAAAGGCTTTATGTATGTGCTAATGCAGGGGAGAGGAAAAAGAAAAACTTTTCTTGTTCAGCACCCTAACTGCAGGGTGCCTAAAATTGTGTCTACCACTCAAAGAATTGTTGAATTAAATATTTTGACTTGAATTTCATAACTTGTCACAATGATCTGGCAGTACAGTGGTGGGTTGCTAAGAGTGGGATTAATTATCTCTGTCTTTTTTTGTGTATTTAAATTTCTCTCTCTTTCCTTAGAAAGAGGTGATATGTTCGCTTACATCTAATATTCCCTTGCAGTGCTCTCTACACCAATTAGAAAGGTCTTTGTTATGACACAGGCTGATAGAGTGTTATGACACTGTCTGATAGAAAGCCATTGTCCCATGTAAGCAGAAACTTCATCAAAATCACTAAGATTCTGGGGTGTGCTATATACCCTTATAGGAATGAAGATGTAAGCTAAAATGTTCCAGTGAAAGCTAACTTGCACACAGTATTCAGGGCTTACCATCTCCTCCTCTCCATCATTTCCTTACCCTGTCTCCCTCCCTTTTATTAAGTGGGGAAGGGGAGACATATTTAATTTGGTGTTTTAAAACAAATTAGAACACTCAGGAATACTTAACTCTCCAAACTCTTGTTTTCTGAAGGGCAAAATTGCACCTAGAGAAACAAACAAGAAGGACTCCTTTGTGAATGCTGCCTTTGGTTTTTACTGGGAGAAATTGACCAACACAAATATAAATAGTAATATCATTTCCTGAAATATGAATTTTGAACATTTTTTACCTTCAACTCTGTTTCAACTTTTGGAAAGTCTTCAAATAGGCTCACGTACTATTTTTTTTTTGGAAAATGGGAATGTTTAAATTTTGGATATTATAAGAACAGTATAGTATTTCTTGGAGGAAAAAACAATTATTGGCCAGAGTATAATCCTTCTGACTTGATCAGCTAGAAGACACAGAGCCAGAGGGAATTGTTTGGACACTGTAACTCAGAGTGGCCTGTTCAGCAGTCCTGAAAAATGGTTTCACATTTGTTTCAAAATCCTAGTGGAATAGAACAACAGTTTAGGTCCTGCTGCTTTTTGTTATAACTCTTTGTGTTTAGCATTTTTTTTTGTAATGGAAAGCTGATAAATAACTGTCTCATCCAATTTTCCTTATTCATTGTATGTCTTTCTGCTCTTCCACTTTGGAGACACTCTAGTGAATAAAATATGAAATTTAAGTAATTGTTACCAGGGTTCCAGTATATGGGAATGAAAGGCCAAAGAGTACAAGAAAAGGATACTCTAGGATGGAACCCAGCTTGTATATCATCCTTTGTCAAGAGCAGAAGGGCCTTTTAATATGTAGGGAGTGTGTAAAGTTATTTTGAAATGTCTTAGAAAATTATATTTATCATTGACTTCAAAATCCTCTACAAGCAGAATTTTAAGTAGAGATAATAAAACAAACCAAACCAAACAAAAAAAGAACAATTTTAGTTAATAGTGTCTAGTTTTAGGTTAAGCTCTCAACTATTGTCCCAAAAGTTGTTTCTCACTCTTTATTTTATTGATGCAAAACTGTCTACATATCTCTACATATCTACAGCTTAGAATTGATTCCCAGGCTCCCTAAACTCTCAGAGTCTCTGATGCCTTGATAGCTCACTTTCTTAACTTTTAAAAATTTACAAGATCATAAATTGAAGATTAATTTTCATCTAAAATAAAAGAACAAATGCAAGTAAAGGATCAAACACCATTTTCATAGTGTGTCATATGATTTTCAGAAAGAGAGGGCCCAGTGGCTTTCCCTTTATAGCATAGTTTCTCACCAGACACCATTAATGAGAGAATCAAGCTAAGAGCAGAGAAACCCTAAAAGATAGAAGCTAGAGAGAATGCTCAAGTCTCTGACTGGCTGAGGTCTTTTGAAAGCATATTCTCTCCTCAGTTCCAATAACATCTTAATCTAAAAAAGGTAACCTTGTGTTTACCAGACCAAGACAAGTTATTGAATATCTATACATGCTCCAAAATCACTCCAAGCCACTTGCATTATGTTGTCATGACTCTTTGGGAAATAGACATATGGTGAGTAACATTGTACTGGACTGCACATATGCTAGTCCCTGTTACATGTGAAAGAAAAAACATCTATGATCAGGGGAATAAGAAGGGTAGTGGAGAGGAAACAGAAATCTTCACTTAGAGATTGTAAGTGTTAGTCAAATTCTTTCTCTTTTACAACCATCTTATTTGTAAAGGAGACAAAGAAAGAAAAAAAGACAAAAGAATAAGATGGAGTGAAATAAATAATTTAAAATTATAACTGTAAATTTGAATGATTAAATCAAATAATAAAATAGAAGAGGATACTTTCAAAACACAAAACAGGATAGGTAACAAAAAAGAATCCAGTAATATATTTTTAAAATGAGAAGCACACTTAGAAGATAAAGATTCACATAGTATAAAATGAGGGTTTGTAGCAGAATCTATCACCCTTCAGGTGAAATAAAAAGCAAATCAGGAATAGCAATCAAGATTTAAAAAAAAACAAAATTAAAATAGACATGATAAATAGATACCAGTAAGGGAACTATGCTGTGCTTGAAGACACAACAGATAATGAATTAATATCAATACTTAATATATATGAACTGAGCAGCATAACATTTAAATTATTTTTTTTTAATATAAATTTATTTATTTAATTTTTTACATTCATTTTCACAAAATTTTGGGTTCCAAATTTTCTCCCCATTTG
>CM053769.1:427216663-427280561 GCA_028658325.1 Potorous gilbertii | reverse complement strand
TCTGGGATTCAAATGCTGCTCCCCAGCCTCAGGGCTTTTGGCGGCAGGCTTGACTGCTCTTCAATGGGAGCTTATCTGCTGGTTCTCAGGTGGGGGCAGGGCCACCTCTCAGGCTCAGTTCCCTCAGGGGGTTTATGCAGAGATCTTTTGTAATGGAGCTGGGGTGGAGCTCCTGCCTGCTCTGCCCATAGCTGCCTCTGCCTCTGCCACGGCCGCCGCCTCCCAGAGGGTCCGAGTCCTGGAGATACCCCACTCCCCTCTCAGCCTGTCTCTCTCACTGACCTGTGCATCTGTGGGTGGAGGGACCTTCATGGCCGCCTGGAGATTCAGGTCTCTGAAGCTTGCTTGGGTTTGCTGGCTCCTCTCAGTGCCGCGTGGCCGGGCAGAGCTCTGTGGCCGGGGCCGGGGAAAGGGAGTGCTCCGCAGGGCAGGACTCCGCTCCCGTCCGGGGTAACTTTGCCGTCAGTTTTTCAGGGCTCTCTGCAGCAGATATCTGCTTCACTATGTTGCTGCGTGGCTTCCACTGTTCCAGAATTTGTCAGGAGTTCTTTTTACAGGAAATCTATGGGCTGTGGATTCGGACCTAGCATAGGTGAGTCTTTCTACTCCGCCATCTTGGCTCCACCCCAAGAACTATTTTCTTCAGTGAGCTTTTGAATCTCCTTTTTCATTTGCCTAATTCTTCTTTTTAAAGTATTCTTCTCCTCATTGGCTTTTTGGACCTCTTTTGCTATTTGGAATAGTCTACTTTTAAAGGTATTATTTTCTTCAGCATTTTTTGTGTCTCCTTTAGCAAGCTGTTGACTTACTTTTCTTGATTTTCTTGCATCACTCTCATTTCTCTTCCCAACTTTTTCTCCACCTCTCTTACTTGATTTCCAAAATTCTTTTTAAGCTCTTTCATGGTCTGAGATCATTGCATACATTTTTTTTGAGGGTTTTGGATTTAGAAGCCTTGACTTTGATGTCTTCCTGTGATGGTATGCTTTGTTCTTCCTCATCAGAAAGAATGGAAGGAAATATCTTTTCACCAAGAAAGTAACCTTCTGTAGTCTTATTTCCCCCTCTTTTTCTGGACATTTCCCTAGCCAGTTACTTGAATTTTGTGTCCTTTGTCAAGTTGAGGGTATACCCTAGGGAGCTGTAATTTCTCAGTTCCTCCCATGTGAAACAACGAAGGGAGAGAGTTTACTCCTCTCCTGGGCTGTGCTCTGGTCTGGGAGAAACCACAAGCACTCTTTTCTGACTGGGTCTGCAAGTAGGATTCCCTCTCCAGAGTCTCAACTAGCTCCACCATGCCATGCTCCTCCTCACCCCAGGACTGCCACCCAGGACTGAGACTCAGATCAGCTGCTCAATCCCCCAGGGTCTTTACGCTGTGGGCTTCAAAAGTTAATGCTGCTGCCCTGGGGCTGGGGCTTACGTCCAACCAACCACCCCTCTCACTCAGGTGAAAGAACTTTCTCACTTATCTTTGAAGCTGTCTTTGGCATTTTTAGGTTGAGGAATCTGAGAACCGCAACTGCTACCTGTGATTCCATGCCCTGAAGCCTGCTCCAGTCCTGTCCCTGCCATGCTCTGTGTCCAGTGGGATAGACCTTTCCTATTGGCCTTGCAGGATATCTTGAGCAGGAAATCTCTTTCACTCTGTCATGTTGTGGCTTCTGCTACTCTAGAATTTGTTTAGAGTCATTTTTTCAGGGATTTCATGTGCTACAGAGGGGAGAGGTACAGCAGGTCTGTCTTTCTACTCTGCTCTCTTGGCTCCATCCCCAAAGATTTTTTAATTGGGAAAAAGAATAACAAAACAACAACAATGAAGAAATACGACACTGAAAATTTAGGAATTATGTTCAATGTGATGATCAACATTTGGAATCCTAACTCCAAAGCCTAAATGGTAAAGCATCACCCTCTCTTGACCAGATGTTGAAGACTAGAGATGAAGAATGAGGAATGCATTTTTGAATATCGCTAATGTATTGATTTGTTTTGCTTGACTATGCTTATTTGTTACTAGGAAAATTTATTTATTTTTGGTATTAAAGGAGCAGAGTGCACATTTCAAAAAAAAAAATGATACAAGTGGCAATGAGGCATTTAAAAAAATTCACGAAGATCTCCACTTTGTTCTCAGGACAGAACAGAAGGAGATCCAGGGAAAATTCACATATATAGGAAAATGTCAGACTATATATGTTGAATGTATTTTTTAAAAGTTACCTGTAATGAAGAGTCATAGTTTCATGCTCAGTATTATTTTTCTATTCATTTTTCTTTTTGTATATGGAAACACTCATGTTTTATGGCATTTGTAAAGTTCAGAGTAACAAAATAATTACAAAAATTAAAAAAAATTCTTTGAATAAAATATTCCATTTTAAATATCTGGTAGATGTATTAAAGTCCAAGGGAGAGGATAGAACTGAATATATAGATCTGGGAGTCAAATATGTAGAGACTATAGTGAATCCAAAGAACGATTATGAGCTCACCAGGAAACCAGAAAAGAGAGAAGAGAAAAGGTCCCAGGACAGTTCTTTGGGGAATATCCTCATTTATGATATGTGATATGAATATGGATAATGAAACAACAAAGGACATTATGAAGATGTAATTAGGCAAGTAAGAAGAGGATGATGAGAGAGCAATATGAGCAAAAAGCCAGAGTGAAGAGACTTTTCTGGAGGAGAAATGTTCAAGAGGATATAATGCAGCTGAGAAGTCAAGGACAACTGATAAAGGATCATCATACTTGCCAATTAAAAAATAGTGGAAAAAACACTTTGGAAAGACCAGTTTCTGTGAGTGATCAAGTCAGATCCTGGATTCCAAAGGGATAAAAAGAGAGATAAACAATTTTTTTTTCTGATTTTTGCTGAAAAATGAAGGCAAAATATTGGAAGATAGTTTGAAGGGTTAAGTCTTAGTTAAGGTTTTTTAAGTATAGGAAGGAGACAGTATTTTTCAGGGAGATGGGGAAGGAAAGTGAAAATAAGGAGAGATTAAAATAAGAAAAAGGGAAGGGATTGTTTTTAAGGCAGTCTGCTGGAGAAAAAAGGTTTTGGCATAAAAGGCACATGTAGCTGGCATCAGGCCAGACACAAACTGCTTCTCCTCTGCCTTAAGCTGCCCTATACCTCTTTTTGGGTGGAGGTGGCACCCAAGCAGGATCTTCCTTTTCCTTCCCCTGTAGTAGAAACTGTTCTCAGACTCCAACCTTTCTGTCAATGACTCCTACTTTTCTTTGCTAGGCCAGATACTTACTTTTCACTTCTGAAGTTTATAACCCAGAATCCACATTCCATTCTAACTTTAGGGACATTTTCTTTCCCCAGGAGTGGTGAGGTAGCCACCCAGTGCATTTTAAGGACTTCTGGCCTTGTCTTTCCCGACTCAACTATTCTGGCTGTAACTTTCCTACATGTGTTGTTTTCTGCCCCAGTTAGAGTATGAATGTTAAAGGCAGAGCTCTAATTCCATAGTTGATTTTCTAAAAACAAAAAAGTTACTTACTTATTTTTAATATTCATTTAAAATTTTTTTTGAGTTCTAAATTTTCTCCTTCCCTCCAGTCTTTCTATTACCCATTGAGAAGGCAAACAATAATGAAACTAACATTAATAACATCAATTGATATAGACAATACAATACAAATACTATTGATAATAATATCAAGTATACATGTGAAATCATCCAAAATATCTTTATGTTAATCACATTGCAAAGGAAAAGGCAAGAAAAACAAATAAAGTGAAAAAATTTATACTTAAATCTGCACTCAGAGATCATCCATTCTGTCTCTGGAGTGGCTAACCTTTTTCATCATGAGTCCTTTGGAATTGTCTTGCACAAATGTATTGATCAGAGTAGTTAAATCTTTTACAATTTATCATCATTACACTATTGCTGTTACTATGGTCAATGGTTTTCTGGTTCATATAAGTCTTCCCAGGTTTTTCAGCACAATCATATGATACAATTTGTTCAGTCATTCCCCAACTGATGAGCATCCCCTCAAATTCCAATTTTTTGCCACCACTAAAAGAGATGCCGTAAGTAACTTTGTACATATATGTCCTTTACAGTTTAAAAAAATCTCATTGGAATATAGGTAGTTTGGGATACAGTAGTAGTACTGCTGAGTAAAAAATAACATAGTTTTGTAGCCCTTTTGATATAGTTCTAAAGTGTTCTCCAGAATTGCTGGAGCAGTCCATACCACCACTAATAGTGTATTAGTATCTCAAATTGCCTGTGTACCCTTCAGCATTTGTCATTTTCTGTTTTGTCATGTGAACCAATCTGATATGTGAGAGACTGTAACATTCACATTTTTCTAATCAATAGCAATTTAGAGCATTTTAATGACTATAGATGCTTTAATTTCTTCTGAAAACTTCTTCTTATCCTTTGACCATTTATCTATTGGGGAATGGCTCTTATTTTTATAAATTTGGCTCATTTCCATATATATTTGAAAAATGAGGCCCTTATCAGAGAAACTTGTTGTAAAACTTTCCCCCCTCTCCCCATTTCCTGACTTCCTTTTTTATTGTGCATGCATTGGCTTTATTTGGGCAAAAACTAATAAATTCAATGTAATCTAAATTACTCATTTTACTTTCTGTGATCCTTTCTACATTTTGTTTAGTTTTAAATTCTTCCCTTATTCAAAGATCTGACAGGTAAAATTTTCCATGTTCTCCTAATTTGCTTATTATATCACCCTTTATGGACAAATCATGCATTGATTTTGCCCTGATTTGGTTATACAGTGTGAGATATTGATTTATACCTACTTTCTGCTAAATTGCTTCTACTTTTCCCAGTAATTTTAATTAAATAGTGGGATCTTGCCCTCAATACTTGGATCTCTGAGCTAATCAAACGTTAGATTTGGTAATTTACTACTGTCTATTGTATACCTAAACTATTTTACTGAACCACTACTCTATTTCTAAGCCAGTACCAGATTGTTTTCATGATTACTACTTTGTAAGATAGTTTGAAACCTGGAAGTGTAGGCCTCCGCCCTTCACATTTTTATTTATCAATTCCCTTGAAATTCTTGACCTTTTGGTTCATCTGGATGAATTTTATTGTTTTTTAAAAGTTTATAAAATAATTCTTTGGTGGTTTGATTCATGTAACAATGAATAAGTAAGTTAATTTAGTAGAATTGTCATTTTCTTTACATTGACTCAGTCAATGTAAGAAATTTTAATTTCTCTAGTTGTTTAGATCTTAGTTTATTTTTGTGAAAGGTGTTTTGACTCAGAACTGATTTTGATGTTCGGATGAAAAAGGACGCAAAAGAGATGGTTTATTTCCACCTTGTACAACAAATAGAGAAAAGATATACTGGCACTTAGCTTTTCTGGATGTGGCAGTTCTCATTTCCATCTGGAAAGGGATCTATTTAGCCAGTAAGTCATTGGGTATGGAGACTGGCATGGTCTCCAGAAGCCTGGAAGTCTAAGAGGCCCTAACTCTATGAGGCTGGGATCTTCAATATCTCTAGACCAAGAAACTGTGTTGGGGAAACTGTGATCAATCAAGGGGAGGGAGAAAGTTGCATCAGAGACGTCAGGAAAATCAGAAAAGCTGTTTCAGGAACATTATTATCTTATAATAGTGAGCTTCTTCAGAGCAGAACTTCCTTTTGTCTCTGTGGTCTTATTGTTTAGCATAGTGCAGGCATATAGCAGGCTTATTCCCTTCCCATGCTCTTCTCTTTGTTTACAGAGTATGGCATATAAATGATCATTCATTCATTCATGGAATAGAATGATTGGCCTTGTTAAAGATCAGGGCTACTTTATTATCAGAGACATCATATGTTTAATTTGAATATGTCGTGTGTGTGTGTGCGTGCGTGCGTGCATGCGTGCATGTGTTGGAGAGAGTCAAACTTGAAGATGAATTTGGGGTTGTTCCTAATTCTCTAGACACTTGAGATTAGGCTGGAAAGAATGATGACCTCTGCACTATTATACCCTGGGAGAGCCCCCCAAGATATATGAGAACTCATGTGAAGTCACAATAGCATGGTATATAGAAAAGTATAAGAGATTCCTTTATAATACTTGAAATAATAAATATAAGTAGATTTTTCCTTAAATTGATAAGAAGCATTTACCTAAAATCATCAGCAAGTATTGTTTGTAATGGGGATAAATTAGAAATCTTCTCAGTAAAATCAGATATGAAACAAGGATGCCCACTGTCATCAGTATTACTCAATATTGAATTGGAAGTTCTTGCAATAATTATGAGATAAAAAGAAATAGAAGGAATCAGAATAGATAATTAGGTAATAAAATTATCTCTTTTTTCAGATAATGTGATGACAGTCTTGATAAAACCTAAAAATTCAACTAAACATTAGCTGAAACAATTATTAATATTAGCAAAATAGAAAGATATAATGCAAATCTCCATAAATCATCAGCATTCTTATATATCATTAACAAAATCCTGCAAAAGAGATACCTAACTTAAAATAGCTCCAGACAGTACAAAATACCCAGGAGTACATCTACAAACACAAACCCAGGAATTTTATCAACAATATTATTTTAAAAATGTTTTATACAAACAAAATAAAATTTAAGTAATTGGAGAGATAGTAATTGTCCATAGGTGGGCTGTGCCAATATAATGAAAATGACAATTTTACCTAAGTTAAGCTACGTACTCAATACGATTCCAATTAAATTACCAAAACTATTTCATTGAGTCAGAAAAAAAAAATTTGGAAGAACACAAGTTCAAGAATAGCATAGGGCATAATAAAAAATGTAAAGGAAGGAGGTTTAGTAGTTGGTTGGTTGTTGTCCTTTGTTCTTGAAGGGAATAAAATGACATAACCATGATAAAGTCAAGTTTCCATGTGTCCAACTGTGACTGATCAGATCAATATGAACTCAGAATGCTCTACCACAGATTGGGCATGGATAGTCCATGTGAACATTTGGGTTGGATACTCCAAATTCCTGCATCCCACATTTGTTTTGTGCTGTTTCAATTCTGCTTTGCTCATAGAGCATAGCACCCTTTCTGATGTGGGCCTGCCATGCTGAGTGGTCCTTCACCAGTGTCTCCCACGTCACATAATCAAATCCAAAGTTCTTGAGAGAGACCTTCAGAGTGTCCTTGTATCACTTATTCTGACCACCATGTGATTGCCCCCATGTGAGTTCTCCACAAAATAATCTTTTTGGCAAGTACACATTTTTCATTCGAGCAACATGGCCAGCCCATTGGAGTTGAACTCTCTGAAGCATTGTTTGAATGCTTGGCAGTTTAGTTCTCACAAGGACCACAGTGTCTGGTACCTTATTCTGCCAGGTGATCTTCAGAATCCTCCTAAGAGAGTTCAAATGGAAGTGATTCAGTTTCCTGGCATGGTGCTGGTAGACTGTTCATGTTTCACAGGCATACAAAAGGAGTTTAGCACAATGGCTCTGTAGACCTTCAGTTTGATAGTGAGTCTGATACCTCTTCTCTCCCATACTTTTCTTCAGAGCCTCCCAATCACTGAGCTATCTCTGGCAATGCATGTATCAACCTCAATGTCAATGTGTACATGCCTGGAAAGTGCACGTCTCTGGTAAATGAACTTATCCATGGCATTCAAAACTTCTCCATTTGTTGTAACTGATGGGCCTACATATGAATGGTGTGGTGGTGGATGATGGAGTACCTGCATTTTCTTGGTGTTAATTATTAGGCCAAAATTAGCACGGGTGGCAGAGAATTGATCCATACTTTGTTGCATCTCAGCTTCAGAGGCTGCATTGAGTGCAGGATCATCTGCAAATAGAAAATCATGCACTAACACTCCCCCCAATTTGGTCTTGGCTTGTAGCCTTTTCAAAGTGAAGAAATTATCATCAGTGCAGTAGTTGACCTTGATTCCATATTCATCCACATTGAAATCATTTGACAACATGGCTGAAAATATCATGATAAAAAGCATGGGAAGAAGTACACAGCCCTGTTTCACTCCATTGGTGACTGGGAGGGCACAAGAGCATTGTCCACTATCTAGAACCCAGGCAAACATTCCATCATGAAATTGACACATAATACTGATGAATTTCTCTGGGCAACCAAATTTTAACAAAATTTTCTATAAACCCTCGGTGAGCTCTACAAATGTTGTGTACAGACCTCTGTTCTGCTCCTGGCATTTCTCCTGGAGTTATCGGGCAACAAACACCATATTGACTGTTCCTTGGCCCAGGTGAAGGCTCAACCTATTAATGGGTACTCTAGCAAGAATCTTAGCAACAATGACTAAGAGAAAAGACCCCGCTCTGTGATTGTTGCAGGTCAATCTATTTCCTTTACCTTTATAGAGATGGACATGGAGGCATCCTTGAACTCCTGGGGAATAACCTCCTCTCACCATATAACCTGGAAAATTTCAGTCAGCTTTTGTATGAGCAATAGTCCCCCTACCTTGTAAATCTAAACTGGAATAGAATCAACACCAGGTGCTTTCCCACTGAAAGGAGCCTAATGGACCTCCCAATCTCTTCTTCAGTTGGAAGTTCAGCTAAGGAGGGATTGACTTCAATCTGAGATAAATGGTCAATGGCCTCAGCATTGATTGATGATAGTCTGTTGAGAATACTATGGAAGCATTCAGCCCATCTCTCTAGGATCATGTCCTTACCATAGTCAATCTGGTTTCATCAGAATTGAGTATTTATGAGGCATCATAGGTTGTTGGTCCATAAATATCTTTCAGGGAATCATAAAAGTGCTTTGCATTGTTACTATGAACATAAAACTGAATTTCATCTGCCTTCTTCTTGAGCCAGGAATTCTGCATCTCTCTAAGCTTTGCTTTTACTTTTTATGGAATTAAATTCTGCCTTCTTAGAAATGGATGAACAATCCCGCTGGTAAATCTTGTGTAGTTCTCATTTTTCATTTAACAACTTCTAAATTTCCCCATCTTTACATCAATTACAAGGCAGTAATTATGAAGACTATCTGCACTGGCTAAGAAATACAAAGGCAGATCAGTGAAATAAAGTAGATATAAAACCTATAGCATCAAATGACTTTAAGCAACCTAGTATGTGATGAGTATAAAGACTTAAAATTTTGGAAAAAGAATTAAAAATTGTAGGGAAAACCAGAAAGCAGTTTAACAGAAATTGGAAATACAGTAATATCTTACATCTTATATCAAGATAAGATCCAAATGGATACATGACCTAGATATAAAGGAAGATATAAGATGATTTCAAGAACATAAGACTTAGCACACTTATGTATAGGTGAGCAACTAAAGAATAAACAAGAAATAGCATTGAGAGCTATAAAATGTATTCTTCAGATTATATTAAACTAAAAATGTTTTGTAGAAATAAAATCAATGTATCCAAGATCAGAAGGAAGCAGAAAATTGAGTGAAAATTTTAAAGACAATTTCTCAGATAATGTTCTGAGAGTACAAGCTATTCCCCAATTGCTAAATGGCAAAGGATATAAACAGGTAGTTTTCCAATTAAGAAATCAAAAAAATTAATAGTCATATAAAATGCTCTAAATCACTATTGATTAGAGAAATGCAAATTAGAACAACCTTGAGGTATCATTTTACACCTATCAGACTGGTTAAAACAACTGAAGGGAAAAATTACAAATTCTGGAAGGGACATGGAAAAAATGGGATACTAATTCATTTTTGATGGAACTGTGAACTAATCCAACCATTGTGGAGAGCAATTTAAAGTTATACTCAAAGAACTATATGTAGTCTTTGACCCAGTATTACCACTAGTAGGTCTCTTTCCCAAAATGATTAGAAAAAAAGGGAAAGAACTTAGATTTTCTAAAATATTTATAGCAGCTCTCTTTGTGATGTCAAAGAACTGGAAATTGTGAGGATGTCCAACAATGGCGGAATGCTGAATAATTTATAGTATATGGTTGTGATAGAATGATATTGGGCTATAAGAAATGATGAACTCAATGATTTTAGAAAAAACAGGAAAAAATGAAGAATGGAATAGGTAGAACCAAGGGAACATTGTATACAGGAACAGCTATATTGTTTTCTGAACAGCTTTGAGTGACCAATTCTTTTTGACCATTATAAACACCCAAATTAACTACAAAAGATATCTGAAGGAAGATGCTATCTTCATCCAGAAAAGGAACTGATAAATGGAACCATACATAGTATAATTTTACATACATATGTATATATACACACATATATATGTACACACAGATACATACATACACATATGTGTGTCTAATGATAGCCATCTCTAGGGTGTGATGTTTGGAAAAGGAGGGAAAAAAGAAAGTTGCATGATAACTTTATTATATCTTTAAAAGTAAAAGCAATTTGTACATAATAGATTTGCAGTTTCATGTGCAAACTCTTTTTTTCTCCTCTATGATGGAAAAGCTTATTTTATTTCTTAAGTTTAGAAAAAGTATATTATAAAGGGGAAACATATTACTCCATATATAATTCTACATGGAGATATATGAATGTGTTTGTCCAGAAAGTCTCAGAGAATTCTATATAAGTTACTTAGAGATGTGTGTAATTTCACTTTTGTTTTTAACTAGGTATGGAGGAACATTGCTGCTATTTGCCTTTTAAAGGTGGTGGGAAATAGCCTCAAATTGTTAACAGAGAGGACAGAGACCTTGGAAATGTGAATAGGAGTAACTGATAGCCCATGAAGGAATATAGTTGTGCTTATCAAGGCTTTTGGTATGGCAATGGGATCAGCTAAAGGACCCAGGCTTCTGCATCATTGCTTTGCCATGGTAGAGAGAATGAAGCTATGAACTATTTCAAACTATAGTGGAGGGTGCCAAGAAAATCCTACAGACAGTATTAAGATGATGAAAGTATGACACCAGAAGATAAGCTCCTCAGGCCAGAAAGAGTCCAGCACATTTGCTGAGAAAGAGCAGAAGACAACTACAAGTGGTTCCAGAAAGAATGAAGTGGCAGAGCCAAAGCCAAAACTGCACGTGTGTATGGTGATGAAGAAAAGTCTGATACTGTAAAGATCAATACTGGAATGTAAGATCTATGACCCAAGGTGTAATGCTAATGAGATTAAAGATCTTCCCCATACATTAATGGGACTGCCAAATAAGGGGAGTTTGGGGAGGTTTTTAGGAAGGTCCACACCTTTTGTTAATGAGGCACTGGTTCTCAAGTGTTGCGATGCCCTCTGGCTCTGAAAAATGTGTAAATACTCTGAGGTGAAGTTTTACTTTGGGACTTACTCATTGGAATTATTTGTTTGGTCAGATGAGACTCTGGGTAGCCACTAAGGAGCACCTCACAACTTTGAAAACCCAGATGTTGGTGCTTCTCTCTCTGGTAACTAAATGTGTGGTCACACAGTTATTTGTCTATCTGTGATGTATATATTGCTTACTCTCAGACAGTTGGAAGCCCTGACTGTTGATTTTGATTTCTCTGTATTTTCTCTGAAGTTCAGCATGTTGACTTTTCCCCCTGAACTAATTGTTCATGATTAAAGTGATTATTGACCCCTCAAAAGTTGCTTTCATTTTAGAAAAGCAGATCTAAGAACCAGTGATAGCGGGTCGTCCTGTGTATGATAGGGTGCTTGCTTTTATGCAAGGTAAACTTGATGTGGTCAAAGAGCAGATGGAAAGATATCTTGAGTGTCAGTGAATTTAAATGAATAGGCATAGGTAAATTTAATCCAAGTGATATTTACATATACTACTGTGGACAATGATAGAAGAAATGAGGTAATTTTCATAGTCAATAAAAGGATGAGAAAAGCAGTACAGATAAATAACAGAATGATATCTGTTTGAATCTAAGGCAAACTGTTTAACATTACAGTAATACAAGTCTATGCTCCAACCACTGATGCCAAAGTAACCAAAATTAATAAGTTCCATGAAGACCTACAACATGCAGAAATAACATCAAAAAAGATGTCACATTCATCACAGGGTATTGGAATGCCAAAATAGGAAATCAAAAGGTAATTGAAAGAACAGGAAAGTTTGGTTTTGGAGTACAAAATGAATCAGTTTTGCCAAGATAACTCACTGGTCATAGAAAATACTCCTTTTCAACAATCCAAAATGTGACTTTATACATGGACTGTACCTGAGAGTCATTATTGAAATCAGATTGATTATATGCTTTGTAGCCAAAGGTGAAAAAACTCTATAAAATCAATTAAAACAAGATGTGGAACTGACTGTGGGCCAGACCATGAGTTTCTTATTGCAAAATTCAGACTTAAAGTGAAAAAAGCAGGAATAACTGTCAGACCATATAGGTATGGTCTAAATAACATCTCTTATGAGTATGAAGTGGAAGTGATTAATAAATTTGAAGGGCTGACAAGAATATACAAAAGAACTATATAAGAAAGATCTTAACATCACCAGTAACTATGATAATGTGGTATGATCCTGGAGAATGAAGTCGAGTGGGTCTTATAAAAACATTACTAAAACATTGTAACAATAAGATTAGTGGAAGTGATGGAATTCCAGATGAGCTGTTTAAAATCCAAAAAGATGATACTGATAAAATGCTGCACTCAATGTGTCAACAAATTTGGAAAATTCAACAATGGATCCCTTGATTGGAAAATTTCAGTCTACATCCAAGTCCTAATAAGGGCAATGCCTAAGAGTGTTCAAAGCACTGAACAATTGTGCCCATTTTGTATGCCAGCAAAAATTGTGTTTGATTCTGCAACCTAGGCTTCAGCAGCATGTGAACAAAGAACTACCAGAAGTTCAGGCTGGCTTTTGAAGAATCAGAGGGCCAAATTACCAACATTCTTTAAATTTTGAAGAAGAGTTCCAGAAAAACGTCTACTTCTATTTCATTGACTTACAACAAAGCCTTGAACTGTGTAGATTGCAACAAAATATGGCAAGTCCTCAAAGAGATGGGAGCACTAGATGATCTTATTTCTGTTATGTGTGTCAAAAAGCAGCAGTTAGAACCAAACATGGAACAACTAATTAGTTTAAAATTGGGAAAGGAGTATGGTAAGGCTATGCATTTTCACCTTATTTATTTAACTTATATACAGATTACATCTTGTGAAATGCCAGGATGAATGAATCAAAAGTCAGAATTAAGGTTGTTGGGAGAAATATCAACAATCTCAGGCAGATGTTACCACTCTGATGGCAGAAAGTGACAAAGAATTAAGAAGCTTAATCTTCTTGATGAAGATGAAGGAGGAGAATATGAAAGCTCACTTGAAGCTTACTATTAAAAAAAACAACAACCCTAAGATCATGGCAACTGGTCCCATAACTTCCTGGAAAATAGGGAAGAAATGGAAGCGGAATTATATTTTGCATTCTCAGACTCAAAGATCACTACAGATAGTAACTGCAGCCATGAAATTAAAAGATGCTTGCTCTTTGGAAGGGAAGCTATGGCAAATCTGTACAGTATGCTAAGAAGCAGAGGCATTATCTTGCCAACAAAGGTCTGTATAGTCAAAGCTATGGTTTTTCCAGTAGCAATGTCTGACTATAAGAAAAGTTTAGTGCTGCAGAATTGATATTTTTGGATTATAGTGCTGATAAAGACTTTTGAGAGTCCTTTGGACAGCAAGGAGATCAAATCATTTAACAATTAAATTAACTAATTCAGGTTATTCATCAGAAGGCCAAATACTATGGTCACATAATCAGAAAACAGGACTGATTGGAAAAGACTCTGATATTGGAAAAGTAAAGGAAAAGGGGGTGGCAGAAGATGAGATGGATAGACAGTGTCATGGAAACAACTACTGTCTGTTGCTGCTCTCTTATCATCTCCAAGTCTACAGTTGTGAAACAGCTTGTCTACATGGATACTCCTCTCTGTTGCCATCTGCTGGTCCTCATCTGTAATGTGGATATGAGGGGAGAGAATCTGTCCTCTATTTTTTAGCCCTTTGCTTATTTTGCAATGCTGACTTAAGTCAGCTACCCCACTCTGCTAGCTAGAGAAGGTTTTAGGCATCTTAAATGTATTTTAAACTGCTTTTCCCTTTGTGTCTCATATTTTATCAATTTCAACTTCTGAGTTATTATCTGAAGATGCTCTTTAAATCTGATTGGCATCAATACTCCCTGTCCTGGCTTACATCCCGAAACTTCATTCATACCATGATGTTTAAGACTTTTCCCAGTGGATAGCAGGCCATGAACACAACTGCATGGCTACAATTCAAACTCTTCTCATGGTCCTAGGGTTAACTCTGACTTGTGGAGATACATTACTACAACTTGCCACTCACCATAACTCCTGAGTCCCCAGAGAAGTGCTCTCATTTACATAAAATCAGCCAATCACAATGACACCTTAGGCCCTTAAATGTGAAATATTTATTAAATGACAAGGCAGTAACTGGAATAATACTATTTACTCTATACTAAGGAAAATAACAAGCATAATAAAGCCCACTCATGAACCTGAGGCACATCTTCACACCAATGCACCCAGTGTCCATGGGTTCTGAGAGTAAGCACACATTTACAGAAACCCAGGAAGGAAGTACATGACTAAGAAAACCCAGATGCCTCAGGCAAGTCATAGCTTTGGAGGCCAAACCAAGATATCTTTATGAAAAAATTTCCACCAAATATGACCTCCTGGACAAAATTGCTTCTCTTGTTACCCACTTTCTTTTGACCCTATTAGTTCTCTTAGGCAAAACCACTTCTCTGCTTCATGTGACCCACTTAAAGTAATGACATGTTCTTCTAGCATTCAACTTCCATGGTAGATGTGGAGAAAGTAGAATATTCTTTTACTGTCAAATAGCCCTTTTACACTGACGAGTTGGCAGGTTCTACGGTTTTGTTTTGAAACCAGGATGAAATACAAAATGCTCCATCTGGCTGTATCACCAAGACAATATTCACAGCACTGGTGGTGACTATGAATATACCAGCATACTTCTCAATCGCAAAATATAAAAGACTCTCCATAAAGAAGGCAGAAGAAAAAGATATATTTAAACACCAGAAAGCCATATCCCAGAAACAGAAAAAATCTGTCATGGTGACAAAGAAGTTAATAGACATGATCATAGCAGAGGGCAAAGCCATTCTCAAATCTCTCATGTCCCAGCCAGGGTCTTTTCACTATCAACTGTCACAATGTGTCAGTTGGGCTATGTTTTTTCCCCTCTTACCTGACCCCACTCCCTCACTTCCTCCTGCTTCTTCTCCGCCCTTCCTGTTCTGCCTCTTAAGCAAGCTCCTCCCACCATATGTGACCTAGGCTTCCAGGAGATTTAAGCAGATCATATGGGTCTATTAATTAATGAGAAAGCTCTTTCCATTTAAATTATTATTACACTGGCATGCGATGCCCTTCATAACTTACCACTCTCCTACCATTTCAATCTTCTTGCACTTTACTCCCCAACAGGTTATCTTTGATTCAGCGAAACTGAACTCCTAACTGTTCCATGAACAAGACACTTCATGTTTCACCTCTTAGGTATTTTCTCTGGTTGTCGTCTATGCCTGGAATGCTCTTTCTCCTCTACTCTCACTACTGACCTGCATGTTTTCATTTTAGTCCCAACTATAATTCTACCTTCTACAGGAAGCCTTTCACAAATGCTTTTTTAATGCCGTCCCTCTGTTAATTATTTTCTATTTATCCCGAATGTTGCTTGTTTGTATACATTTGTCTGCATGTTGTTTCCTCCATTAGATTTTAAGCTCTTTGAAGGTGGAGACTGTCTTTTGCCTTTTTTTGTTTCCCCAGTGCTTAGCACATTGCTTGGCAAATGGTAGTTACTTCAATAAATGTTTATTAATTGATTGATAGATAGCAGTAAGTCCATGCAGACTTTCCCAACAATTCTTCAAATAACAGGGGATTCTGTTTTTATGCTATCACCTTTAAGCACAAGGCACACCTATTCTCACAGCAAAGTAAATGAAAAACTTACCTTGGCCTTCTGTTTCATTTTCCAAACTAGGGAGGACAACAATGAACAATAAAAACTCCTAAACCCTCAGGAATAGAATTATCCCCTTGCTTCTGTCAATCAGCTCTCAGCAAGTACCTCTCTTCCATTTGACTCACAGCAAGACATAGCTCCTGTGTTCTGTCTTTTGTAAGCAACTCCAGTGTCACTTCCAAGAAAGCAAGTCCTATTGGGAAGGTGCCAGTGAACTTTACCACCTGCCGATCAACTTTTTCTCATAAGGCAGGCAAGCCAGCCTAACTGAGGCAGCAAGAGACTTACAGGAGAGATAAGAAGTGGTATATGCTAGTCAAGGTAAATTGCTACCTACCCTCAGAACCCAAGACAAACTGGAACCTTGATCCCCAGAGTCCTGGGAATGACAGTGATCCCTAGTACACTGACCCTATTACCAAACCAGGCCCCATAGCCATCAATGAAGGGAGCAGCAATTAGTAAGAATATTAAGGGATTAGTCGGTATAGAATAGATGATGGTCGATGGCTTTAGGTAAGCCTAGTTAAATTAAAAAGTCTACCTTTAAGGCTAATATCAGTATAGATAGTTCAATCTGTTGTGTTATGTTCTTTTGGCTGAAGCATACAAGGAAAATTCAGCCACGTATAATATGTAATTGGAAAAGAGAGGGACATCTTGATAGGTAAATAATGTCTTAATATTATTATGAAAACAGTTTTGACATGAAGATAAGGTACTAGATACCAAGGATCTCTGGATCTTGTGGTAGAGAATTCAGAGCTTGTATTGAACTGATCAGCCACAGATGAACACACTCTGCCTTGACTCCAACACTGTGGTGTAATTAGTCTTTTTGGAGTACAAAAGATGAATAACAACAATGCTCCTTTACACCCATATTCCAGTCCGGCCACTCCTTTGGCAGGTATGTGCTCCCCAACTTTATTTGCTATCAGAAATAATGCTACATCATCCTAGTACTGGAATCTCAAGATCAAAGGCTGTGAAAAATTCATTAACTTTTCCTTTATAATTTCATATTATTTTCTAGAATGATTAAAACAATTCACAGCTCCTCTAGCAGTAGCATAGAAGTCCTGTCTTCTTATTGTCTATGCAACTGTTTCCCAACCTTTAACATCTCCATTAACTTGCTGAGTGTGAGGATTTTCATAACTTTTACTTTTCTGACAACAGCAATTTTAAACTTTTTGTTCATTGTTTGGATCACTTGTCTATTGGGGAATAGTCTTTGATCTCATTAATTCCTTAAAGATTTTGGATTGTCAGATTTTTTCAGAGATACTAAGTTCAAATGTTTCCCCAAATCCTTTTTTTCTTCTGAATCTAGATGTTTTGCTGTTATTTATACAAAAGCTTAATAATTTTATATAATTGAGAATAGTTGTTTTGTCTTTTATGAGCTCTTCTATCACATCTGGGTATAGTTCCAACCTGCAGCTACAAACCCCAAACATATAATTTGGTAGAAAATAAAAGCTTTCATTCTCTAATTTTTTAAAGTGTGACTTTTTAAAGTTTGCTAATTTTTAATTTCTTATGATAATTGTTTTAAGCTGTTGCCATCCTCCTATATTTGCTATTTTTATTCTAGGCAATTCTTGTCAAATAAAGAAGCCCTTGGTCAATTATTTGTGTTTTGCAGTTTGTCTAACCCTAGACACTGTGAGTACTCTTTTTTGGGTCCTGTTTATGTAGTCTATTTCACTAATCTAATCTTCAATTAAAAAAACCCTGGAACTAGATTTTTTAAATAATTTATGTTTTGTAAATAGTTTGAAATTTTGTGATACAAATACCCTTTCCTTAATATTGATTTTTATTGTATTTTTTGGTATTTTTTTTACTTATTTTTCCAAGTCAATTTTGTAATTATTTTGTCTAATTAATTCTATAAAATACCCTTTTGGTAATTGGGTTGGTGTAGTATTAAACATGTAAAGTCATTTGATTAATATCATTTTTTATGCTACAGTAGTACAATCTAGTCACAAACCTTGAATAATGTAATAATTATTGTTTTCTTTTATTTTATAAAAAAATAATTAGCAGGTCCTCTTATGTTGGTAGGTTAACTCCTAGATATTTAGTTCATTTTGTGTACTATTAATGGAAGTTTTCCTTCCTCTCTATTCTTTTGAGATTTGGTTGGTAATATGGAAAAAATCTAATTATTTTGAGGATTTATTTTGTAACCTGCCATATTGCTTAAATTATGTTTTCAACTTTCACTGATTCTCTTGAAGTTTTCTAAATGAAATATATCAATATCCATAAAGGATTATGTTTACTTTTTTTACTCTTTGACAATGCTTTAATCTCAAATTTCTTTCTCATTTTACTCCATGTAGCTAGAATTTCTAACATTGTGTCAAATAATAGTAGCATATATGTATTAACAATTTATTTTTGTTAGATTTGTCTACATCTTTTAAAAATCAAATTGAAACCATTTTAATTGTAATTTTATTACCTATTTTTCTCATTTTAATTACTTCTTTTAAATATTAAATACATCCAATGCTGGATACCAAGTAGAAGCATGAGTCAAAAAGACAAACTGATCTTCATGAGTTCTGTGTGAACCCAGAGTACTTGGGGTCAGTGGTTGAGTTGTGGGTTATAGCTCTGTGTGTGTTTATGCATACACATGCATACATAAATACAAACAAATATATATATGCACACATACATATCTATCTGCATGTTTACATACAGATGACATATTTTGAAAATATTTTGTCTAATACACATTGCCAGTTGGAAAATTTTGCTAACACACATATACATGTATATACATATATACACATATGCATACGTATATATATATGCATGCATTATGCACACATACATATACTATGTATATGTATGTGTGTGTAGTATATGCATGTATATATATGTATACACACATGTATATATATATATATATATATATATATATATATATATATATATATATATATAATCAGCACCAGGTGCTTTGCTACATGAATGGAGCCTAATGGCATTCAAAACCTCTTCTTCAGTTGGAACTTCTGCTAGGGAGGGATTAACTTCAACCTGTGAATGGTTGTTGGCCTCAGCATTGATTGGTTATGGTATTTTGAGAGCACCATAGAAGTGTTCAGCCCATCTCTCTAGGATTATATCATTATCAGTAATCAATATAACTCCATCAGCACTGATTAGTTGAGGTGCACTATAGGTCTTTGGTTCATACATAGCATTCTGGGCATCATAAAGACATTTTGGATTGTTACTGATCTAAAACTGAATTTTATCTGCCTTCTTCTTGGGCTAAGAATCCTCATCTCTCTAAGTTTTGCTTGTGTTTACTTTTGATGAGATGAAATGCTACCTTAGAGATGGATGAATTATCCTGCTGACAAACCCTGTGGAGTTCTTGTTTCTTCATTTAGCAGTTTCTGAATTTCCCCAACATTTACATCAGATCGGTCTTGGTGTTTGCAAGTGTTTTGACCCAGATGAGTAAATAAAGTGCTGTACACCAAATCTCTGGAAGTTTCCCACTCTTTTTCTGCTCCACTGTTGCTAACTGGGTGCTAGTTTCACTTTTTCTTCAAGTTAACAACAAACCATTCCACTCAAAGAAGAGCTCTAATTTGTTGACATTAATTCTTCTGGCAGTCATTTTGCCTCGGAGATGCCACTTTTGTTAATATGAATATTTAGTGTGGAGAGGCTAAGTCTATGACCAGTGCAGCACTCTATGCCAAACATTGCCTTCATCCTTCTTACATCCTGTCTGTCTCTTCTCCTTATGATTACATAGTCTATCAAAAGCCAGTGTTTGTTTTGAGGGTGCACCCATGAAGTTTTATTGTGCTTAGATAAACAGACGATAGTGTTGGTGATAAGAAGGTCATGAGATGCACAGATCTTCAGTAGTTAGTGACCATTGCTGTTCCTATTTTCAATTCCATTCCTCTCTAGCACTCCTTGCCAAGTCCGGTAGTCTGAACTTACTCTAGCAATGAAGTCACCCAGAATTATAAGCTTGTGTTATTTTGTCACATTGACGATAATTGTTTCTAGGTCTTCTTAGAATTTTTCTTTGACCTCATCAGGGTTCCTCATGTTGGGAGCATAGGCACTGATGACAAAGTGATGTTTTTCTGCAAATGGCAATTGCATTGTCATGATCCTGTCATTTACTCCTTTTGGCAGGCATACAAGCTTGTTGACTAAATTAGTTTTATTGCAAAACAGTGCTTCCATTTGCTGAAGTTACTCCAGAAAAAATGTGTATCTAACTTCAGTAAGCCAGTCTTGGTTTGCCAGTCTAGTTTCACTCATTTGGATGCAATACCTGCTGAATTGTCTTGCAACAAGAGCTATTCTTCTTTAGTTCTATGGGATTTTGTGTTGTCTATGTGTTGTATTTTGTTGTGCATCCATTCCATGTACTGATGGTGATTGGAATAGTCTTTGCAGACATTTTTGTACATTTTGTTTTGTGTTTTGATCACAGAGTAGGATTTTCTGCCTGCCTGGTAATCAGGCCAGGTTTGGATAAGTGGACAATTTTTAGGGCACCTTTTCTAATCCCTTCCTCACACCAGGAGGTGAGCAGTGCAATCCTCAAAAAGCTACTCAGACATACAGGGGGCAGCTGAATCCTACTGCTTCTTCCAAATGAGAAATGGCCCTATTACCTGGGTCACCCTGTAATTATGACTACATCTCCCAGTATATCTGCACCTGCAGCTTTATCCCTTGAGTATTGACAGGACTTCGAGATAGGTATAATGGTAAAATGGTATGTGTAATGCCTTTCAATTCCTGCATAATTGAAGCAGAGTTGTATGAAGTTGTTGGCCTCACTCTCTCCTTCAGAGTCATCACAGTCCAGTGGCAGGACAGAGTCAAGACAGTTGGTGATAGTTTAAGATGTAGTGGATGACCTTGGCATCTTTGATGTCTAACTAAGCTCTAAGCACTGCACAGCACCTGCTTTAGCTGCCTTCATGGTTATTGGAACAAATTATTCTCATTTGCCCATTACACCAGGGGAATCCTTGGGTTAGACATCTCCCCTAACTCACCAATGGATTTGAGACCCCTTGGTTACTCTTGACTTGGTTTGGCCCATCTGCCAAAACAGTTTATTGGCTGCTAAAAATGCTACAGCTTCTTGGAGTCACAGGTGAGAGTTGAGTGGGACAGGTGGACATCCAAGGTAGAAAGCAGTCCTGAAAAGGGCTTGGCAGTCATCACACCAGAGGTACTCGTCTTCCTTGAACATGTCCTACATCTATATCTATATGTATGTATATAATATATATGTATATCTATTTCTCTCTCTCTCTCTCTATATATATATATATATATATATATATATATATATATAGTCTTGCCTTGTGATTACATTTTTATATAGGAAGTTGTCAATGAGAATTCTCCCTATGCCAAATTATATTGGCAATTGTTCAGCAATTCTAGTCTTAGAGATTTGCTTAGGGTCACTAAGAGGTTAAATAATTTGCCCAGGATCATATAGCTATTATGAGTCACAGATTAATAGACTTAAACTTTCTATCTCTGAGGTCAACCCTCTGTATCTACTGCCTCACAAAAATTTCAAAGTATATATAACTATATAAAGGAATATCATTGATACTTTTTAACATAGCCAGTGGTAGACATGACTAACAAGATGTGGGTCATGGTCCTATATTCAGGCATTTTCTCCAGTCCTCCCACACTATCATAGACTCCCTCAAAAGAGAAATTATTCTCAAGGTTAAGAATTGCTTTATTTTCAGCAGTCTGCACAGGCCAAGACACCAAGTATTCTAACAAGGTCAGGTAAAAATCAAACTCATTATTCTAGAAGGACAGAACAATAGGACTCATGAGCTTTGGTTGTGGAATTTACTCAGTATTTCATTTCTACTGCTGTAGCCTCTGCCAGCGTGATACCCAGCATGCTCTTCAACCCAGATTTCAGTGGTAGATAGCTGAATAATTCAAACTTTTCTCACCCCTTTGACAAGAAGGGGGAGTATAGGAAAGTGGAAGTGTGTTCTACCTTTGGTAAAACACAATGCAGTAGTGCTCAGCTAGAAAAATAATTAATATAAGGAAGTAGTGAAAGGCACCAGAAAGTTGAGTAGCAATATGCCAGGTTCAAAGGAAAGGGGGCTGGCATCTTGCTGATGCCAGTTTTAAGTTTCCAAAAGTGAATTGGGACAAAGATTGAGGCTGGAGAAAAGTAAATTTCCAAGCACAAAAAGAGGCTGAAACAGTTTTGGGGTATAGTCCTAGTGATCCACTATCAAAGGGGAAGAAATCAGAAAGTGCATGATAAGTGAATATAAAAGATAAAAAGACTAAAATTGTCAAAGATCACTGGAAGAAAAACTCAGTTAAAAACACAGCATATGAGCAGATAAATCAACAAGAAAGATGTCAAAATAGATGAGAAGGTGACCACAAAGACATTTAAAGAAATGCAAATGTCTAAATATTTAAGACAAAGGAAACTGAACCAATACCTGATGAGGCAGAGAAGCTTGTCAATTCCCAAGAGTATATGGAACTATAGCAGAATTTTCCCAGATAGTTCAAGAAAGAAATAAAAATCTTGACAAAACAAAAAATTTGAAGGGAATAAATGGCAGAATTTATGGATTATAAATTAAGTCCACAGTGGTGAATCTCTCCAAAGAAGCTAAAGAGGGAACAACTAAATGGCCATAGAAATCTAATGAGATGATGGAAAAATTGGAAGAGAAGGAAAATGAACTGTCAAAAGAACACAACCTCTATAAAAGTAAAGCATATTGATTTAAAAATGATGCATAGAATCATCTTAACAATTGTAGCTCTCTAAGAACACAATAAAAAAAAGCTTGAACACTATACTTGAATACTTGCATTAGCAAGGAATAATATAGGAAAACTGAAGCTCTGAATAATTAAAAAAAACAATTGAAAAAATCCACAGATCACCTCCTGGAAAAAACAAACAAACATGCTACAAATGCTAAGACATATAGTAGTTAAATGGAACCATTCCAATGCAAACAATAAATTGTGCAAGGGACAAGAAGAAAGACTTTCGTATATAAAGGAAAGTTAATTTGAATAACACAAAACTATTTTGCACCCACCAGAAAATTCAGAAGGGAAGGAAATAATATATTTCAAAAAACAAAAGAGTTCAAGATACAATGCAAAATGATATATCTTGCAAACCTGAGACTAATGATCAATGTAAAAAGATAGATATTCAATAAAAGAGAGGCCTTTGAAATATTCCTAAAAAGAACATTAAAAACAGATGTGAGCAGACAGAAATTCAAGAAAGGGAAATAAATATAGCTACCAAGGAAAGTATAAATAATGGAATAAATTACCGAATATCTAGAAGCTATTAAAAGAGGGGAAACTACAAAGAGAAAGACTCCTAAGTGGTTAAAAATAACAATAACAACAAATAACAACAGAAAGATCATTTTGAGATTTCTTTTTAAAAATACACAATGAAGTAAATATTTAATTAGAATTTAAAGAATTAGAAGAAATGATAGTGGTAGAACATACTTGAAATACAAAGGACTAAACCCTGCAGGTGAATCAATGTTTTATGTCTCTTAAACTGCAGAATGGGAGGTTACATAAAAGAGGTAAGGGGAGGTTAAAAAAAAGATGTGAATGTGTGTTGTATTCTTACCAGATCAACTGTAAATAATGAAGGAGAAAAGTTCTTATAATCTCTCAGTAAGAAGAGTAGTTATGGGAGTATGGGAATATAGCAAAGGGAGGAATTTAAAGAAGAGGAAAGAAAGATCACAATCATTGGTGGGAGGATGTTATATTAAATAGCACTCCTGGAGTAGAGGATTGGGGAGAAATGTATTCTGTAATTGGAGATGGAGAACTGCAGAGATTTGATGTTCAGAGAGAGAGTGCTGCCTCTTAATGTTATATCTCCCTGGAAAACATTTTTCTGTAGAAGGAGGAAAATCGTATATTCTAAGGGCAACCAGCACCCATAAATGTGGAAAATCATGAACCCAGAAAGAAGACTCCATGGAAAGAAAATAATTATGGGGAGGGCAAGACAACACGATCAGAGATATTGGGAAATTAATACTATTGGGGAAAAATTTTTCTTCCTTTCATATTTTTTACAGGAATTAATACTTGTAAGAGAGATATATAACAGAAAAACAAAAAGGGGTAAGATTTACAAACCAACAATAAGGAAATTGTTTAGAAAAGGGAACTCAAAATTTGTACTTTAGAAACTTTAATTCTAGAGAAACAGAGAGATTAAACAAAAAAAATTAGTAGATAAAAGGACCATGAATCAAAGAATCAAACTCCAAGTAGACATCAAGGGAAGAGAGTTAAATAAGAAAAAGCAGTTAAGAAATACCTTTTTTTATAGGCACAGAAAAGTTTAAAAATCTAGCAAACAAGAATTTAAAGGAGATAAGACAGAAATGATATTTAGACTAACTTTTCATATTATATACCAAGAGAAATTCCAAATGGATTCATGATTTAATTGCAAAATGGTCATTTCATAAAAAAATTAGAGAAATGTGAAAAATTATCTATTGTAAATATGGATAAAAGGAAAAAGTCCTTGATTAGCAAGAGATAGGCTGACAGAAAACAAAATGAATAATTTTGATTAACAACATTAAATGTTTATACACAAATAAATACAATAAAACTAAGATTAAATAGGAAACAATTAAAAAAATCTTTGCTGTAAGTTCTGTGATATGGGCTATATTTCCAAGATATGTAAGGATGTATATTCACATTTGTAAGTCTAAGAGCCTTCCTTCAATTTCTGAATTGTCTAAAGATTCCAAGACAAGAAATACACACTATCAATAGCCATATGAAATGCTCCAAGTCACTAATAACTAGAAAAACATAAATAAAATCAACTCTTAGGTTCCACTTCATACCCATCAGATAAGAAAAACTAGTAAAAAGGGGAAAATGACAAGTGTTAGAGGGGTTAGTACATGGTGGAACTCTTTATTCTATCAACCATCCTGAAAAGCAATTTGGATTTTTACACCAAAATTTATTAAACAATGAATGACTTTTTGACCCTGCTGCCATCTCTTTACCAAAAAGAGACCAAAGAGATAGAAAATCATCCTATACTGTATATAAATATTTATAGCACATTTTTTGTGGTTGGAAAAAATGGAAAATAAAGGAATGTCCAACAACTGAGGAAAGGCTGAGTAAATTGTGGTACATTATGAAATACTATTATATTTTAAGAAGTAAAAAAATAAATTATTTCAAAGAGATATGGAAAGATATATGCTGAATGAAGTAAATTGAAGTAGAAAATATTATACTTTATACTCAATATCGTAAAAATAATCAATTTTGCAATTCATGAAAAATGAACAAATCCAGGAGAGCAATTTATACAATGACAACACTGTAAATACAACTTTGAAAACTATAAAAGCTATTATAAATATGATGAATATATGATTCTACACACAGGTGTGTGTATGTATATGTAATATGCATATACATATATATTTTTGTGTGTTTTCATTTGCTTTGCTTGACTATGTATTTATCATAAGGAATTTGTTTTTTTTCATCTTTTTTTCCCAAAAGGGTAAGATGAGGAAGAGAAAATTAATTTTTCTAATTTTTTGTTAAATAGAGAAGGATGCTACAGATGTGGAGTGTTATATGTACTTTCAGATGAGGTCACTCATAATTTACAAAGTAAAACAATTAAACAAAGCTAACCTTATAATAAAAATTAGAAATCTAACAAATAAATTGGTTTTGTTCATTTTATTCTTCATAAATAGGAAACCTACAATATCCTAGAAATGATAAACAAAATTAAAAGATGGGTTTTTAAAAACGACTAACAAAATTGATAAACCTTCAGCCATGCTAGTTAAAAACAGAAGGTGAAAAACTGAATCAATAAAATAAAAAATAAAGAAAATAAAATCATAACAAAACTTGAAGAATTATAATGAATAATCAGAAGCTGGTATACATAGATGCTAACAAAGAAAGAACACAAAATGGAGGAATACCTTAAAAAATAAAATGTATCCAAACTAATAGAAGACCAAATAGACATCTTAAATAATCCAGTCTCAGAAGTTAATTCAAATAAACTGACACAAGTACTTTCTGAAGTTTATAAAAAAATGTGAGTGCTGGCTGAATCCTTTCTCACACTCACCACATATGCCTGCGTGTGTCTTCTCCTGAATGGATTCTTATCAATGTTCAGGGCTACTCTTTGAATGAAATCTTTGGTAGAGAAACCACAATGACATTGATTCTTTCCTGTGCTCTCTTCTCTCACAAAGAAAAGTAAGAATGTCATCCCCAATAGGAAAGGAGTACACAGCCTAATGAGAGAGATAGCATGTAAATGGTTATGTAAAAATACATATAGGAATGAACTGGAGATAATCTTAGAAGGTTAAGATTCATTTGGCCTAAGGCTTCTTGCAGAAAGTAGAATTTTAGCCCAGACATGAAGGAAGCTAGGCAAGTCAAGAAACAAATACCTTCTTGTTTGTAAGTAGTAGGGAAACAACCAGTAGATAGGGAGAAATTGAGTATTAGTGAGAGAATAAAGATGATAGAAGGGGTAACCTCCTGAAGAAGATGTAATAAAATAGCATTACTTTGGTAGGGATTACCTTTTGCAAAAGAAAGGGTTACCTTTTCATGAGAGATGGGGTGAATAAGGAAATAGTAACAGAAGGCGTCTGAGCAACATGAGATGAGGAGTGGGGAAGGGGAAGCTTTTGCTGAGAAGACTCATTTTTTTCCCAGAGAAATTCTAGGAAAGGTTCTCAGCTGAGAGTGTGCGAGGAGGGAAGCCTTGGGAGGTTTAAAGAGAAATAGAAATGTTTGGAATAACTACTATGGTGACTGGGATAGTGAATCAGTTGGCAGCTGTAAAAATATTGCCTTGCTACCGTTAAGATTGTGTAAAAAATTTGTAGTATACCCAATTAACAGTTTTGTCATTTTCTCCAGCATGTGAGTAGCACCAAAGATTTTAGGTGATGAGAATATTACCAGCCTCAAGATTGTCTGGGCAAGATCACAGAGAACCATGTAGTTGAATTGGTTCACCAACAGGTAAAGATAGGGAAGGAAGAAAAGTATAATTAGTACTGAGGCAGTGACCTGGGAAAGAACTGAGGTGTGGACGTTATTGTGAAGAGAAAGAACTTGGATTTGGGTTTACAAGTCAAAAGAGAGCTGGAAGGAAAATAGTGATAATGACAGTGATCAGATAAAATCAGAGACCACGAACATGGAAGTAGAACACTTGTGGATGAATACAAGTTATTGTGTGTTGGCTAAGTGACTTAGTGGGTACATTAATGATTGTGGAGTCAGGAAGATGTGAGTTAAAATTTAGCCTTACTAGCTAGCTGACCCTCGGCAAGTCATCTAACCTCTGGTTGTCCATAGTTGTTGGTGAGGATCAAATGAAACTTTTTAGAAAGTTCTTAGCAACAGTCATCAAAACTACTTGGGACTGGCTAAGAAATAGAGGGGTGGAATAAATTAGATACACAAGACACAGTAGTCAAGGACTATTGTAATCCATCATATGATAAACCCAAAGGTTTAAAGGTTAAATAGGTTTATTTGATATTTGCTTTGTGCATTCAAATGAAACTGACATTTGGTGGGAAGAAAGTCAAGTCTTGGATATATAACTTAGTCATATATCCATTTAAGCAATAGCAATCAAGTTTGAACATCAAAATTACTTTCTTTAGATTAACTATATTTCAGGAAGGAAATAGATATAATTCTAGCCTGGTATTCCCCCTTCTTTGAGGAGAGGAGAGTGACCAAACTCTTACCTTAATCTCCTGCTTCTTTTCCTGGCAGGAATAAAACTTTTCATTAGAGTAGAGTGGGAGAAAAAGATGCTAAAGATGACTTTTTAAACTCACTGTAGACAGGCTCATGTATTTGGGCAAAAAGAAAAACAAAAATACTCTTCATACACCATAATACAGTAAAATAAGCAAGCAAATAACAGCCCCACCCCAAAGTACTGGCATAGAGGGAGTATTTTTAATATAATAATTACAATTAAAATATCTATCTACAAAACATCATATCAATGGGGAAACACTAAATATTTCCCTAATAAATACCCAATGAACAATGAACCCCATCCTCCCTAGTATTATTTGATATACTTCTATAGATACTACAAATAGCAATAAAAAACAAAAGAAATTAAAGACACAAAGGCAAACAAAGAGGAGGTAAAGCTATCCTTATCTATTGACTTTATGTTGGTTTATTTATTTTAAATTTAAATACTAAAAAATGCAAAGCAAGAAAAGAAAAAAGAGCATTGCCATGTACAAAGCAGAATATGAGTGAAGATTCAAAATATACAGCAGTAAATTTCCATTTCAAGAAAGTGTATATAATAAATACTACATATTTTGTTCAGAGCTGTCCATCTTTTCTTTGCTTCCTTGTGAGTTTTCTTCTTTCTGTGCACATTTTACTTTGTTATTTCCCCCCCAGTCTTTCCCTCCCCCACCAAGAAGGCTGTAATTAAGCATTGATATACCCAAACCCACATAGACTCCCCCACAAACATAAACATATATATATGCACATACATACATAAACTTGCAAATACATACATATACATTTAGAACCATATTCACATATAGATTTTTACATTCATATGCATCTATCTATGTGTCACTAATAAATATTCCTCAATAGATAAATTGGTCAAAAGATATGAAAAGGATTACAACACATTCACAACCACATTAAAAAATGTTCCAAATCACAAATAATGATAAAAATGCAAATAAAACAACTTTGTGATTTCACTTTAGATTCTGAATGTTGGCAAAAAGGACAAAAATGGCAAAAGTCAGGGTTGAAGGGGTTTGAGAATGATGGACACACTAATACATTGGTGGAGGTGTGAAATGGTACAACCATTTTGGAAACCATTGTAGAATTATGCAGATAAAGTGACTAAAATGTTCATACTCTTTAAACCAAAGACTCCATTATTGGTCTGAGATTCCAAGAAAGCCTTTGATGAGAAGTATGTCTCCATACTCTAAAATATTTATATTGGTGCTTTTTTGTAATAGCTAAACTTTGGTGAAAAAGACATGACAAATTGTGGTACATGTATGTAATGGAATAGTACTTTGATGCAGGAAATTGTAAGTATGATGAATGCAGAGAAGCATGGAAGGATCTACATGCAAAAATGGAGAGTGAAATAAACAGTCAAGAAGTCAATATAAACAGTGATTATAAGATTGTAAATGGAAAGAATGACTACACACCAAAAAAAAAGGTGAATGTCATGAAATTATAAAGACCCAGCAGGACTTAAATGAAGAAATATGAGAGAATGCATTCAAACACCCTTTCATGTAGTTGGGAGGTTCACAGGTGTTAAACATTGAACATATTTTTGAACTTTTCCAATGCATTGATCAGTTGTGCTGAAATTTTTTTCCTCTCTAATAGAAATTATATTTTCCTCTAATAGAAATTATACGCTATCTAGCATAGCTCTTTGGGAGTGGAGATGGGGCAAAAAGAGGATTACTCGAGATAAACATGATGATTCAAAAAAATAGAAGACATCAACAAAAACTTACAAAAAAGAAAATCCTAGGGAATCAGAAAAGGTACTAATTGAGACAACAGTGTGAGTCAAGCTGTCAGCTTCAAATAAATTCACAAAAATCAGCTGCATAATAATAAAATAATTACAAAATCCAAGAGACAACCAGAGAACCAAAGATCTAGAACATCAAGGCTTGAAACCATAAGGCCAATGAGCTTGACTTCAATTCCTGAGTAAATTCTAGAGTGGACCATTAAAGATATATTTAATTAAAAGAAAGTGGTGATTACAAAACATGCCATCTCAGACAACTTATTTTCTTTTTGATAGACTTTTTAAATAAATATATGAATAATAATCTGTGGATATAGTTTACCTAGATTTTAGTGAAGTTTTGATATATTATTTTATACAATTATATGAGTTATCAACAGTTGCAGATCTCATTATAACTTGGAAATGAGAAAGGAAAATGGGATTGTTATCATTTCCCACCTTTATTTTATAAATATAAACAGAAAAGATTAATGAAGATAATTAACACTCCCATGCTTTAGGAGTCAACAATAATACTGAAAATCAACAAATATACTGCTGTGCATTCTAGTTGTATTAAAATGGACAATTTAAAGTTGATATCAATGTAACATTTTCGAAAGAACAAATATGGCTTTCAGAAAACAGTTCATTTGATCAAGAACTCTAAAGCCACCTTACTGGAACTTCAATGTCTTCCAAGTCATAGGACTTTTTCAGGTCATTATCCATACGCAGATTATTCTCCTTTACCAAATTCGGTCTTAGTTAACTACTTTAACTCTTGCTCCTATCACCATTGCTCCCCTTTGTTCCGATTATCACTTGCCACATTCCAGCCCTGGGTTACTCCTATCATTACCTTCATTCTTACTCAGGTGTCACTGAATAGAGCTGGAGGAAATCATTCAATCATGTTGACTGAGTCTACTACCAATTTATGTTATGGAATCTCAATGAGATGCTCACAGCAACAATTCTCTGCATGTTTATCCTCTAACCCATGTATAATAGCAGCTGTTTGAGAATTTCTCTTTCATTTGTTTCTTCACTCAGCTACTTTCTGACCTTGGAACTTCTCTTGGAGATGGGGGTCTTCTCATCTCTCACCATACTGGCCTCTTTCTCCCACTGATGAGTTCTGAGTTAGTCATGCTCCATTCTAATCATTGCTGTGCTTCTGACTCTCCAGAATTTGCCACTATGTCCCCTGTGCCCTGTGCACCAACTCTTCATTTCAGCTCCTTTTGATGTATTGTTTTTTCCCCTTTAGAATATAGGTTCTTTGAGGAAAGGGCTGTCTTTTTTCTTATTTGTATTTATTTCCACAGCACTAAGCATAATATCTGGCATGTAATAATGTCCATCCTATTAGTTGAGGACCTTACCTCATACTTTACACAGAACATCGAGGGTATTTATGGTGGGAGTTCCTTATACTCCCTCTCTTCATCTCATTTCCATGGCATCACTTACCTCACCCACCATCTTTTTGCACCATTCTCTGATGAAGATATGGCTCCTATTGCCAAGGGTAATCTTTACTCTTTATCTTGTCTCCTCCTATCTTCATCAGCATTTTGTCTCCACTAACATTATTTCATTTTCTAATCTCTAAGTTCTCCCCATCCACCATTTCTTTCCCTGCTGACTACATACCCAAGTGTCTTCTATCCTTGAAAAAGAACCTTACTAAGTCTTTCTATCCTTACTAGTTATCATCCTACAGCTACACTTATCAGCTAAGCTCCTTGAAAAAGTGATCTGCACTCAATGCATTCTATTCTTCATTTTTCACTCTCTTCTAAACTCTGAAATATGGTTCCTGACTTCATTATTCAATTAAAATGGCTCTCTTTAAAGTTACCAAGGATATTTCAACTGTCAAACTGATGGCCCTGTCTCTGTTCTCATCCTTATTCTTTCTACAGAACTTGACACTGGTAATCACCCTTTCCCCCATGATAATTTCACCTCTCAGATATTTTTTGTGACATTCTTGTCTGCCGATTCTTCTTCTCTAATTTGGACTACTCCTTCTATCTCCTTTTCTGCATTTTCATGATAATATTAACACTATCTATAGGTATTAGATATACTCTAAGGTTTTATTGTGGGCTGATTCTTTTTTCTCTTAATACTCCGTCACTTGGTAATCTCATCAGTTCCCAAAGGTTCATTTATCATCTCTACTCAGACGCCATTCAAACCTATACAACCAGATCTAGTATCTTTTCTTAGTTCCAGGCCCATAGCACCAACTGCCTATTAGATATTTCCAACTCAACATGTGCAAAAAAGATCTTATCTTTTTTCTTTCAAATTTACTCCTCTTTGAACCTTCTCTACCACTGTCAAGGACACCTATATTGATGCAGTTTCCCAACCTAAGTGACCTTGGCCTTGTCACTCTTCCTAAAAAACTAATCAGTTGCCAAATCTTATTGTTTCTCTCTCTACAACATTTGTCATATAAGTTCTCTTCTCTCTATTCATTTAGCCACAACTGTAGCTCAGGCCCTCATCATACTTAACTAGATTGTTGCAATACCCTTCCTGTAATTGCTAACTGTACCTGAAGTCTTTCCCCACTTCAATCCATCCTCTCCAAAGCTGTCAAAGTGATTTTCCTAAAGCACTAGTTTAACCACATCATACCCCTATTCAATAAACTCTAACTCCCTATTACCTCTAGAATTAATATAATAATTAATAAAAACAACTCTATTTGGCATTTAAAGCTCTTCACAACCTGGTTGCTTCTTACCCTTCCAGTCTTCTTAAACATTATCCCCTTCTATGTACTTTTATGCCCTAGTTGGTAGTTCAAATTTTCTTCAAGAAAAAAAAAATTGTTGTCTTCTAACCATGATTTCTCTATCTTATATTTATGAAGCATTTTTTGTGCCCAAGTGCAAAATTTCACATAAACTGATGACACTATGGGTAGAGCATGGGACTTGAAATCAGGAAGATCTGAGTTCATATCTGACCTTTGACGCTATGTGACCCTGAGCAAGTCACTAAACCTTTGCCTCAGTTTCCTCATCTGTAAAATAGGGACAATAATAGCATCTAACTCACAAGGTTGTTATGAGGATCAGATGAGTCAAGATACATAAAGTGGTTTGCAAACCCTAAAGAATCATATATATGCTAACTAATATTTTTACCATTTGTCCCTATTGAATTTCATCTTATTAGATTCAGTTCAATGCTAACCTGTTAACATCCTTTTTGGATTCTAATTCTGGCATTCACTGTATTAGCCAATCATACCAGCTTTGAGTCATCAGCAAATTATATTACCATACATTCTATGGCATTCATATCACTGATAAAAATGTTAATCAGCCCAGGATCAAACACAGATCCTGTAGATGCACTGGAGACCACTGGACATATCAACATCAATCTGCACACATTAACTTTATGAGTTCAGCCATGTATCCAGAATATCAGTTACTTGAGTTCTAAGCCTATTGTGTTTTGTCTTTATATCTTCTTTTGCTTAACACCCCACATAGTAGGCACTCGATAAATCAATATCAATTAATTTCCTACACTGCAGTCCATCTAGATATCCTTTCTGATGAGTTTCTTTTCTTTAAGTTTAGCTTTCTCCAAATAGGTATCTGTGAATGCTTTGGTGAAGGAAGGTAGATTTCCTATTGCAGAAGGTGGGATTTTATGTGGAAATTGAAAGAAATCAAGAAAGTTAGGAGATAAAGATAAGGAGGAACAGATTTTTCAGGCACAGAGGAGAACCTGTCAAAATATGTGCAAATGGGACATTAAGTTTTGTAAGTGAGTCAAGGGTTCCTATCAAAAGCATATTTTAGAAGATCTTAAGAAATAATGATGCAATGATTCTTTTGCATAGTGAGGTTCAAAGGTGAGTAAAGAGAAGGAATCTTAGGGTTAGCTATCTTTTTGACAGAAAAGAAACTCTAAAAGTAAGAAAAGGCAAAAAGAAAAAAGATGATTCTTTGCTTGGTTCAAATTGTACACCTCAGGATAATTTAAACTTTCAGCAGTGATTTTGGACTTTTCTATTAGAAAAAACAATAATTAGACATTGTTCATTGTGAATGTTAGATTTGTATAGACAAAGCATTCATGAAGTGCAATTATCGCAGTGTTGCTATATTAGTATGAATGTTAATAGCATGTTTGTTTTTGAGATGGGTTATGCATTCTGATAAATGTCTGCTTTAATCTAGTCATCTGTGTATCACTTGTCTAAGTACTCTCATTTAAGATGCCATATCCCTTCTTGTAGCAATAAAGGGGTAAAGCAACATTAATATTAAATAATTAGAAAAACAAAAGGGGAATGATTAAACATATTTACATAATTGAAATAACACTGTGTCACAGTGGGAAATCGGGACAATGTTGTCTCCTTTCAAAGTAATTCATAATTCAGATTTTTAATTATGGCATATTCATTCATTTAAAGATGATTCTGGATGAGAGGGCCACTAATGAAATACAATCATTAGCATCTAAACAAAGTAATTTACAAAGTCTCCTTTAGGGGAAAAGATTTCTAGAACATCATCAATCACACAAGATATGCAAAAACAAGCAATTAAACCACACACAAGAACTACAACAGCCTTATATATCAGTAATGTACACATGAAAACATAACTGATTACAATGATTAGAGTAGGGTAGTGTGGCTAATTTGTATTTTATGTAGTGATTCCATGGAAGAATGCACCCGGACAGACACGTTACACACAAGAGGAACTTCATTTTATTAATATACACTCAAAACACACTTTTAAAAAACTAAATTTTGGGTGATTGCCTAGGCATTGATTGAGGATGGAAATTTAGGGCACTGTCTTTTTAAACAGACCTTCTTTCTCCTGGGTTTCTTTTTGCCTGCTGTTTGATTTTGTAAATGGGCAAAATGTGGGATTAGGGAGATATTTCATGAGAGGCAGGTGCTGCATTAGATTCTCATTATTGTTCAAATCCTGCTTTGGGCTTCCAGTGAGAGAGTGCTTACAGAACTCAATGGGTCAGTGATTTATTGGTGCTTCTTCCATATACACAATTAACAATTCACTTAGCATACAACAGGATTAAATGAGTAGTATAATTTTAATGCCTGTGTAGAGTGTCTTGTTAAATGGACTCATAGAGGGACTAGTTTTATACATTTCCCCTTCAGGTTGAATTATAATCCTGTTGAAAATCTATATCATTTCTGTTGGTTGATTTTTTTTTCAAGGTAGGAGGAGAGGTATGGAGAAACAGGAATAGTAATATGTTGGGGAAGAAGCCTCTGAAAAGGCTGGCACCCCTAGCATAAGCTGAGTTGCCTTTAATAACCACCAGCTTCAGAAGTCAAAATATTCACTATTGGACACTCAAAGGATAAAAATGCTGGTTAATTTTCAACACTGCTCATTCATTTGACTTTACAATTTATAACCAGCGAACATTAATGCAAGAATGGTTTGGTTGAGAAGGAGTTTAAAATTAGAGCACCTCTTCTCATTAGCCCCAGCAGCCTGACCCAGGGTGAACTGAGAAGCAATTTGTCACCAGATTCTCATTTTGCTTCTGTTATCTCTCCTTGTAAATGAAGCGTGGCAATTTATTGTAGCATCTCGCAGAGTCAAGAACATGATGTGTAAAACACATACAAAAAAAAGTCTTTCTTCACATTCATTAACACCCAGCACATAGAGGCAGTTCACTTTTCCCTCTAATGAAGGAGGGGAAATCTTAAATCTAAAGCTTTCCATCATGTGAAGAAGTCCTCTTCAGACCATTAGACAGGAGCTGAGTTGGATTGAAGAAAGGTCATTGACAAAAAAAAAACAGTGAATGGCAATATGAGGAAATAGAAAATGGATAAAAGAAGAGACTTTAGAAAGCTCAAAGAATGAAAAGTACATTTTTGGCATCAATGATCAGCCCTTCTTATCTCTCTCTGTTTTCTGTTTTCAGTGAAGAAAGGAAGATCTAGTTTTTTATTTAGCTGGGAATTGCTTTAATGTTGGACAATTCTCATTTCTTCACCCTTGATCTGACCTTGCAAGAGGCATTAAATTAGGTTCATTTGAAGAGCACATTATCTATGATCTATAAAACAAGTTTGCTTTTTTTTTCTTTAGAAGAAATTGCAGTGTGCAAGATATTAATGCATTTTGATTATGTAACTGACAGCTCTTTTCCTGGGCTGGTAATATACTATCTTACCTCCTCTGATTAATTCTGATTAATGGCCTGGTTGTGTATAGTCTGTTAAATGGCACCTCAGAAGGAACCTATTAACAAATTAGTTTGTAGTACAAATTCCAAGAGAGACCAGGAGCACTATTTGAATTAGATCCATGTATGCTTTTGTGAGGATACATATATAGCAAACCTCAATATTTGTTGATGATGATAATATGAAATATATTTATATCAGAAAAAAGTCTCACTAATTCAGACAACCAATAAATTCCTATGTTTGTCAAATCAGCTTAGAAATTTAAGTTACACTGTGATAGAGTGATCTCAACTGAAAAGGAAATTTTGATCTATACTCAAAATGCCCCCTTCTGGTTTTAATGCTTGACATTCAATTTTTTTCCCCCACAAGCTATGTTTGTTCCTGATCCTGCCAAAAGACCTAATATATTATGGTCTTGAAGTGATGAAAATTTTTGTAGCCATTTAATAAGGTATTAGAATTACTCTCTCTGATACCACCATGACTACTGCCTTCTTAACTTAGTATTTACTTCTCACAGTCTGTTGTAAACTATTGTTTACATTCTCCAAGATTTGGATAGAATTGAGCAATTCTAGCAAGTTATACCTTGTTATACTTCTTTAAATGTCTCTTCACTTAGTCTATGCTAAATGCAGTGATAAATTGAATCTGAAATATATCCTAGCGGGTATTCAAAGGAAAGGTCATAGTCGAATAACTTTTATGGACAAATCACAGGATTATAAGATGCTAGAATTATACAGCATTCTCTAATGCAATCTCTTTATTTTACAGGTAAGGAAACTAAGGCCAGTGAGGTGAAATTTTTCTGAAGAGACATAAGTAGCAAATAGCAGATCTTCTGATTTCAAATCTAGTCATCTTTCCACTGGCAACTAGCTGGCTTAGTGGATAGAACACTGAGTCTGAAGTCAGGAATACCTGAGTTCAAATCCATTTTCAGACACTTATTAGCTCTGTGTCCCTGGGCAAGTCACTTAACCTCTGTTTGCCTTAATCTACTAGAGAAGGAACTGGCAAGCCATTCTAGTATCTTTGCCAAGAAAACCCGTTATGGAGGTCACAAAGAGTTGGACACAACTGAACAATTTTTTCCACTATATCATACTTCCTTACACATATTTCACATAAAATTCTTAATTTCTTTTTGAATATAAACCTTGAAGACCTTTTTCTCTGCTATACAGGATGGATTTATCATTCTGTTATTCTTATTGAGGCTAGCTAGACTGAGAATCAGATATACCTGGCTGTCTGACTCAGAGTAAGTCACAACTTCTCACTATCCTAGACAACTCTATCATTCTTAAGTTGCAGGTTCTGATCTTCATTGTAGAGGGTTTTCTTAATTGGAATTTCTTATATCAATGGAATCAAAAATCTGGTTTAAAAAAATACATCTTACTTTTACCTAGAAAGAGCATTAAACTGATTCACCTAGGTAAGTGGGACCATTTGGTATTTTGTGAACTGTTTAGTCATTTTGGGAACCGTTTATTTATTTGTTGTTGTTCAGTCATTTCCATTGTGTTTGACCCCATTTGGGGTTTCATTGGCAAAGATATTGGAATGGTTTACCATTTCCTTCTCCAGGTCATTTCGCAGATGAGGATATTGAGTGAGGCACAGCTGGGAAGTATCAGTGGTCAGATTTGAATTCAAGTCTTCCTAACTCCAGGCTCAGTGCTTTATCCGCTGCACCATATTGCTATCTCTAGTTAAAGTACACATTTTCTTTACCAGGAGGAACACTGGGACTCTGATGTTTTGCAGGTCAAAGATATATTTAAGGAAATGTGACAGTCTATCCAGGGGTTAGCGGTCAAGCATCTTCTCATAGTCTACTACTCTGCACAGCCATTCAATTTCTTTAACATACTCATCATATTTCCCAACACAATGATTAATCAGTTTCAGCATAGAATGGGGACTCAATGTGGAGACAAAATAAGGATTCAATAAATATTCATCAATAGACTGATAAGACATTGAAAGCAAGTGCATTTCCAAAGGACGTTCTGTCAGGAGGCATTTTCATTTATATGAAAATACAAAAATCTTCTATCTTGCATTTAAAGTCTTTCAAAATCTGACCCTCACCTACCTTTCTAGTCTTATTTTAAACTACTCCCCTTCACACACTATCTGTTCTAGTCAGATTGATTTATTTGATGATTCTGTAACATTTCATCTCCTAATGTATTTATGCAAGTATTCTCATATTTCTCTTATCCAGTTCTTCCTTGCATCTATCTCAATGAGTCCTTAGTTTCCTTCAAAGCATAGTTTAGATGTCTTTTCCTCCACAGGATCTTTTCTAATCCTCCTAGTTATTAGCACTCTTTTTCACTTCAAATTATTTTGGATATATTTTGTTTTAACGTGAGCGAAGTGTGTGTGTGGCCATGTAATGTGTTTTACATATAGGATGTTTAAATGTTTAAATGCATATGGCTTATGGGGAGGCATGGAGAAGTATATTCTGAAGTCTAGACTGACTCTGAGAAGTAGAAAAGAGCCAGCATAATAGCTAGGGGGAAGGGCAGGCAAGTTTGTCATCAGGCACCTGTCTATTAGGAAGGAGTATCAGACTACAATTCTATTTGCTTTCCTAAATATTGCTACCTTAGAGATTCAAAACAAGAAACTGCTTTCTAAAATACTCTTAAGGAGTAAAGATTGCTCTAAACTTATATTTACCAGTTTGACTCTCTCCCACGACATTTTAATTATACAAAAGACCGTTAAAATAGTAAATATTGAATAAACTTATCTATCAAAACAATTGAAATAATAAGTTTTTATTAGACATTATACCAAAGTTATCCCAGAAGTTGAACCCAAAACTATGCAGAATGAATGTATTTTCTCACTCAAAACCAAACATCCTAGGTAAAAATGAGAGAGAGAGAGAGAGAGAGAGAGAGAGAGAGAGAGAGAGAGAGAGAGAGAGAGAGAGAAAACAATCTCACACAATCTTGCTCTAGGAGAGAAATCCCAAAGTCTCCAGAGAGCACAGCTGGTAATCAGGGACATCTTGATGAGTTGACTTTCCCTGAATACCTATATCTTCCAAAGTTTTTCTCTCTCTCTACATGTTTAGAGTTAGTTCCCAAGGGAGTCCAGAGCTTTGCATGTTCTATTAAAGAATGTCTCTCCTTTCCTATGCTTTCTCACCAACTCCTCTCTTTAAACAATTATTAAGTATTGTGTTCAAATTCCCTCTGTTGATTAAGAGTCTCATGCAAAATGACCTAAGCTTGGTTAGAAATTGAGATTGCACTTGTGTACATGTTATATCCCCTCAGAAGAATATATGCTTCTTAAAGATAGGAGTTGTTTCATTTTTGCTTTTGTACCCATGGTGCCTGACACACAGTAGGCTCTTCATACATGGTTTTTTAAAATTGAACTGAATGTGTGTGTATGTATATAGTATATACAGGGATTTAAAAAGGCATCCATCTCAGTGAACAGATATGAAAATTTTGGGGGAGCATTTGGGAAAGAATCTCCGAGTAATAGGCATGGATGAGTTGTGATTGGCATGACTGGAGGGAGGATCATTACCTATGAAAGCACAGGTTCACTGAAGTATGTAGGATAGTTATAGCAATTCTGTTTAAATATATTCTGTACATGGCCCAACTAAAATAACTCTGAAAAATTAAATGAATAAGATAGAAAACGGTAATAAAAATCTTACAATGGACTAGTAATTGACAACCTGTCTCCAGATTAAATATTTAAGTATGTATAATGTTTACATATATTTATGTATATTATATAGTATATGTTATATATAATATTTAGGTATATGTAATGTATATACAATGTATAATTTTATATACATATATACATATATATATACATTAGAGTATATATAAAGCATAAATATGAGTCTGTACTATACCCTCTCTGTGGCTACTACTTCAATTCTTATTTAAATTATTCAGCTGGTTTCTGAGAAAGCAGTTGACTCAAGGTTCTATGAGCATAGCACTGAGGAGGTAGCATTTCTAGTACTGTTCCCTAAGGAACAGTGACCAGTGTGTTCCAATTGATTATCAACCAGGCTTGATTAGCTTTTGAAAAGCACAAGCAGTTATTGAAGCAACAGTGCTTATCGAAACAGTCCCTCCCAAATGATGGGAAGAGGGAGGAGTCTCATCTTGTCCACACAAGGGCCCGGAGGAGAATGGACTCAAACTCATAAAAACAATACTATAAAGGATACACATAAAGATCTCATGAAGCAAAAAGGTCACTTAAAGTCTTGGTCACTGGAACTCTTTTCTTTTTCCTTTTTCCTCATAAATTTCCCTTTAGGTGTAGGTTTCTTATGAGTTCTGAGTGTTTGTGTCTTTGTAGAAACCTGAAACAATTTCCTTGATATATCTTTTGTCTTTTATGTGACTTTCGGCTCCAAATATGGAAGTTATCAACTACTACTACTCTGAGGGTTCTTCTACTTGCTGTAGCAAACAATGCCACCAGAGCTAAAGTAAAGTCAAGGTCTTCTATTCTTTCAAAGTACACAAAGTTTTAACCTGACCAATTCTATCTCTCAGTGAGTTTTTGAATGCTCAATAGGTTTTTCTGAGAGCTTCTCTCTGCCCTTAGCGTATCACTCTTTAATCTTAGCTGGATGAATTATCTCCTCCTAGTTTAGTCTTTCCAAGGGATGAACTCTCTTTCCACAGGAATGTTTTCCTCTCAAGGACTGTCAAGGAAGAACCCTCAGATCATAGATTTCAGGTTTCTTCCATTGGACTAACTGAGCCCAAACTAACTTGATGTTTTCATACACAGTCCTAAAATTATGCATTGATCTTCAACCAATCACAAGATATTTCCTATGTAACATGCCTTTATCTTATAATCCAAAGTCCCTATGATTCATTCAAAGAGATTAAAGATTTATCATACTTAGTTTATACTTTTGACTGATTGAATCCAGCTGTCTTGATCTTACTTACAAGGGAATGGCCATGACATTTGAAATATTTCTCCACATAGTACAATTTCATGCATGCAATGGATGCAAAAATTATTGCACTGAGAAACCAGGGAAGTATGATATTAGAGGACAGCTTTTTAGAGAATTATATCAATTTGTTTTTCCTTATGAGAATGTGTATAAACTGTATGTGCATTTTTGGGGTACACATATAGCTTTTGGAGTATTATAATATTAGTAGCAGCAATTCTAATACACAACAGTTTGTGTGCTGCTTTTTTTAGGCCTACAGAAAGATTGAAATTAAATGATTAAATTATTACCCAGTAAAGGGGTAAAATATTTGATATGTCCACCAGGTGGTACTATTCTCAAAGTACCAGCTAAATGATTTTGTTACCATCTCCCTGGTACACATGTACAAATCTCACTGGTGTATATATAGTCAGGAGTGGTGAAAAAGTTAAAACATTTGTTTTATGACTCTGAACTGAAAAATGATGAATGATGACTAAATTTAATCTCAAACTGCAAAGATATCTCAAATTTTTATGTAACATTCTCTTTATCACAGTAATTCCCTGACTAAAACCATCAGTAATCGTTATCTGTAATGGAGATAAGCAGGAAGCTTTCTCAATGAGATTAAGGGTGAGACAAGGATGCCCACTATCATGACTATTATTCAATATTGTGCTAGAAATGGTAGCTATGCAAATAAGAGAAGAAAAAGAAGTGAAAGAAATAAAAATAGGCAACAAGGGAACAAAATTATCACAATTTGAAGATATGATAATATACTTGGATAATCCAAGAGAATACACCAAAAACTAGTTGAAACTATTAGCAACCTTAGCAAAGTTGCAGAATGTAAAATAAATCCTCATAAATCATCAACATATATTACAAAGTCCAGTAGAAATACACAGAAAGAGAAATTCTATTTAAAATAATGGTAGACAAAAAAAAATACTTGAGCAGATGCTGCTCAAGCCAAACTGTCAAGACAAAAATTCAATGAACACAATTACAAAACACTTTTCACACTGATAAAGTCAGATCTGAAAAATTGGAAAATTAATTACTCATGAGTAAGATGAGTCAATGTAATGAAAATGAAAATTTTACCTAAGTTAAATTACTTATTCAGTGCCATGCCAATCAAATTACCAAACAATTATTTTATAGAGCCAGAAAAAAAATAAAAAATTCATCTGGAGCAACAGAAAAATTAATAATATCAGTGGAATTAATGAAAAAAGATGAAGGAAAGTGGATACCAAATTTCAAACCATATTATAAAGTGTTAGTAATAAATATAATCTGGTACTGACTAAGAATCAGAGTGGTGGATCAGTGGAATAAATTGGATTCACTATATACAGTAGGCAATGACTATGGTAATATAGTATTTGATAAATGTAAAGAGCTTAGGTTTTGGGATAAGAACTCAACATATGATACAAATTTCTGGGAAAACAAAAAAGCAATTTGGCAGAAACTAGGTAGGTCCAAACTCTCAAACCATATACTAAGATAAAGTAAAAATGGGTATGTGATTTAGACATAAAGAGTAATACCATAGACAAATTAGGAGAAGAAGAAATAATTTATCTGTAAGATCTTTGGAGAATGGAAGAATTTATGGTCAAACAAGATGAAGAACATTATGAAATTCAAAATAGATAATATTGATTACATTACCTTAAAAAGGTTTTGCACAAAGAAATCCAATGCTGCCAAGATTTGGAGAGTAGAGAGCTGGTAATTTTTTAAATTGTATCTCTTATAAAGGTATACTTTCTTCAATTTATAGAGAACTGAGTCAAATCTGTAAGAACAAGAGTTATTCCCCAGTTGATAAATGGTCAAAGAATACGAACAGGTAGTTTTCAGATGAAGAAATCAAAGCCTTTTATAGTTATAGAAAAAATGCTATAAATCACTACTAATTAGACTAGAAATGTAAATTAAAACAACCCTGCTTTTAAGGTTTTTATTTAATTTTTTTGGTCTGTGTTTTCTTCTACAACATGACTAATATGAAAATATATTTTGCATGATGGGACATGTATTACCAGTATCAAATTACTACCCTTCTTAAGGAAGGATCTGGGGAAAGAGGGAGAGAGAGAATTTGAAACTCAAAAAATGAATGTTAAAAATTGTTTTTGCATGTAATTAGAAAATTAAAAAAACCTGAATAATAATTTGAGAGAGATTTGGGATAAGAACTTACATAAGAGTTACATTTGTATACATATAGTCCCTCCTCGCCTACTAGAATGTAGTTTCCTGCAATAAATCTATGGAAGCCCACAAAATGCTAACATAGACTTAATTGCAAAATGCTCCTTAAAAAAATAAAGAACAACTTCAATGCTAGGCGAATATTCAGTGCTTATGCCTGGGCTAGACCAATATAATAAAATGTACAATGCAATCAAAATTGGACAGTTTCAATATTTTAACACTCTCTAAGGGATACTTTGGAGAATTTTGTAAAATAAAATAATCACTTGAAGAATCAAAAATCTGGACTATTAAGAGAAATATTTAAATAAAGTAAGGGTAAAGGAGAAGTAATATTTCAAGATCTCTATATAATGAAACATTTATCATCAATATCATTTGGATTGGTTAAAAGTAGAGACACAGATCACTGGAACAGACTAAATAAGGAAGAATCAGAAACAATGGAAAACAATAACCCAGTGTTCCATGAGGTTGAAAAAATTTCTTAGGAATGAATTGTTCATGTGATAAAAATTTAGGGGAACCTGGAAAGCAGTCTAGCAGAATTGAAACTTAGATAAATATTTAATATGATAAGCCACAATAAATTGCAAATGTATGTGTGATCTTAATATTAAAAGATAAAACAGTTTAAAAATAGCTCAAATATATTTCACATCTATGAGTATCATATGAAATAAAAAAGCTTTTGTGAAACTATAAATAAAATTGATGCATCACATTTGTGTATCAGATTTTTTGGATGAGGGTTTAGTTTTTAATAAATACAGACTACACACACATGCATGCATACACACATAGGTGTGTATGCGTGTATGTGTGTGTGTATAATAAAACCACAAAGTTTGGTTATAGAGTCATGTACATTCATATGCATACTTTTACACACACACACATATACACATACACATACACATGCACACACATACAGTTGATGTCCAGAGGTCAAAGGATTTGAATAGTCCTTAAAATAATTGTAAGCTATTAAAATATATAAAACAATGCCTTAAATCACTAAATAAAAAAAGAAATGTTAATTAAAATATCCCTGAGGTTTTCCTTCATACTCAGGAAATTGATAAAAAAGACGAAAGAGTAATAGACAATGTTGGAGGGATTGTGGGAAGGAAGGCACAGTAGTGTATTGATAATGAGTCTATGAAATGGTAGAACTATTTTGGAAAGCACTTTGAAATCATGCAAAAAAGGTGACCTTTTACCCAGAAATTCTACTGCTAGGGTTAAACTCCAAGGATTTCACTGCTAATGAAAAAAAAAACTTCAAGTACAACAAAATTTTTATACCCTGTCAATTGGGGTCTGGTTAAAAAATGTGGTATATAAACACAATGGAATATTATGACACTATAAGACATGATGGATATAGAGATGTATGGAAAGACTTTCATGATCTTATGCAGAGTGAAGTAAGCAGAACTGACAAAACACTCAATAAGCACACCAATGTAAATAGAAAGAACAAACCCCAAAACAATTAAAAGTGAATTTTGCAAAGTTACAAAGAATAAATATAGCCTCAAATAAGATACATGAGAAGATAGCCCTCTTCCAACACTTTTGCAGGTAGGAGGTCAACAAGTACTGAACGTTTGATATATTTCATACTTTTAATGAATATTACATAACTTTTCAATGTAGTGTTTAGTGTTGCTGATTTTTTTCTCTTCTTCCCATTTTAAAAAATTAAATAGTATTTTTTTCTTTGGGAAGAGATGGGGAAGATATACTGGGAGAAACACTAGTGACATGAAAAACAAAAGAGAAAATAACATTTTAATGGAAAGAGAGAGAGACAGACAGACAGAGAGACAGACAGACAGAGAGACAGAGAGAGACACAGAAAGACAGATAGACACAGAAAGAGTGAGAGACAGAGACAGAGAGAGACAGAGACAGAGAAAGAGAATAATTAGTTATTAGTACATGCCTTTCCTGCTGCTGGAGAAGCTAGATCACCTGAGTTCAGTTCTGAACTATAGTGAGGATAAAGTCTTTTGGGTATCACACTAGGCTGGTACTGTTACACAAAGCCCACAGGAGCAAGGAGTCACCAGGAGGGTCGGGTGAAGCAGCCTAGGTAGGAAAACACCACCCAAAGAAAATTAAAGTTTCTGTGTTGATCAGTATTAGCACTGGGTCAGTGAGTCACTACTGTACTTTTAACCTGTGTGAGCAAGGGAGAAAGAAAGAAAAGGAAAGAAGTAAGGAAGAGAAAAAGAAAGAAAGAAAATGAAGAAATGAGAGAAAGAAAGGAAAGAAAAAGAAAGGAGGGAAAGAGGGATGGAGGGAGGGAAAGAAGGGAAAGAATGAAGGAGGGAAAGAGGGAAAGAAAGAGGAAGAGAAGGAAGGAGAAGGAAAAAGAAGGAAAAAAGAAGAAAAGGAAGGATAAAGAAAAAAGTGAAAGAGGGAGGGTTAAAAGGAAGGCAGGAAGAAGGGAAGAAAGGAAGAAAAGAACGGAATTAGGGAAGGAGAGGAAGGGAAAAGGAAAGACCATCAATACAACAAATTTTTCTGAAGCAGTAGAACCCCTCAGATTAAATAAAACTTTGGAAGAACGCTTGTAGAAAATTCTCTAATTTTTAGTATATTAACAAACAATATAAGGGTTTATTTAAAAAAAGAAACGGAATCATAAGTAGGTTTAAGGTTGTAAATTGGAGGGGGAGGTAGAAAGTGAGTATTCATTTTTTAACCTTGTACCAACCCCTAATATAAAGGGAGCTTACTTATATAACACTGCTTTTTCACCTAAGCCTTAGAAAGAGACTCACTGATTATTTTTATAGCACTTTCCCTTTTAGGAATTTTGAGTCCTTTAAAAGATTTTTGTAGATAATGAGTAAAAATCAGGAGAACATGTGTTGATGAGAAGAATATATTGAAGATAAAAAGGGATGTCAGCAGCCACTCACTCTACTCTCCCATATCTCTCTTTGTACTTTAAAAGTTCTACTGCCTACAGAAAGACTTAATTTTGATTTGTTATTCTTTGTAACTTTCTTGTAAGATGTGACCAGATGAAACAATAACTTAAAGTAATGTCAGTGAAAGTATTTGTTAAACTATAAAGCATTATTCATATGCAATGCATTATTATATTAATGTTGCATTATTTTTTGTTATTTTTCCAGAATCCATAGGCTTCTGATTCCCATTAGGTTCTATATTGACCAAATCATGCTGCTTCTGCCCAAATAATCAACAATCTCCTAGAGAAATATGCACTACACTTTACTTTATGACACTGAGACATCTCAGAGAAAAGCTATTAAGATTTTGTTGTACTAAGAATTGCCTAATCTAAAAATCAACCCATATGTGGAATGGAGTATTTTCCTACAACAGTTAAAAGCATATTTTTAGGGAAGCTATTTTATGATCCAAATTCATTGCTTGATAATATTAAAACAGGATTTCTTAAAAATTAAAACCATTATAATGACTTTTCTCCCCTTTTCAGTGTGTCCATAACTAGATTAGAATCTTAGGAGATAATTATTTCCCTGGAAAAAGCTGACATATTTGCAAGGAGACAAGAACTAGGTGAATGTAGCCAATCAAAACACAGAATATGGAAATAGCCAACTAGTGCCAGTTATATTACGCAGCCTATTTTAGATATAAAAATTCTGACAGCTTGCTCTTGTGACAAAGATGTTAACAAGAAAAGAAAATGGCACTAATTTAATCTATTCTTACAGTTCATTTTGAAATGAGACTAGCATGACACTAAGTTATAATAATAAATATGAAAGTAATTTCACAATTTTTCATAGATGGCTGTTCACAGTCTTTTCACATGCAAATTTGCCATCTTTTGCTCTGTGACAGTGATTTTAAGTACATTATAGAGTTCTGAATTTTCTTATATTTGATCTCCTAATTATGTCGCAAGAATATACATGGACTAGTAGTATATGCTAGTCTATAATGTAGTTTTTCATGGTGTTATGTATCCATCTCCCAGATATAGCCTCTTTATTTATTCTTGAAAGTATATTTTATCAACAAGATTCTTAAAATGACTAAGTATACCATAGAGAAAGGGTGAAGAAAATACAGAGAATCTTTGGTTAAGAAACGTAAAGAGAGAAGCAATGGGCATGTAGGGGAAGCCAACTCCTCAATATATCTCTAATTTCAATTTTTTTTCTTTAGAGAGGGCTGGAATGGATATTCTTGGAGGAGAGATATCTCTTGTTTTGAGCTGAGATATTTGGTTCCCTGTGGAATAGTTCACTTACTCTTGTGCATTTCCTGTTATATTTTGATCTGTAGAACTTCTCCAATTTCTGTTTACCGATTTGCTTGGATGAATGGATTTGTTTCCTGTTTGCTACTTATGACAGATGGTCTTTTGTGTAATAAGAATTCAGTGTGAAGGAGTTAAGCTGCTCAGCGTAATCTAAGGATCATTCTCATTCTTAAGGGCAATGAGGGAGATGACTTTCTTTTTTAAAACAATATTTAGTATTTTATGTTTCCCCAATTACATGTAAAAATAAGATTCATTTATAAAACTTTGAATTCCAAATTCTCTCCCATCATCTCTCCCTTGCCCCAACCTCACTGAGAAGTCACGCTGTTCAATACAGGGTATACATTTGTAGTCACGCAAAACACATCCACAATAGTCATGTTGCAAAAGAAAATATAAATAAAAGTATCTAAAAAATAAATTTAAAAAAAAGTATACTTCTTTATTTATTTATCCTTGTTCAGACACCATGATTTCGTTTTCTGGGGACAGGTAGATTTTTCATCATAAGTCCTACAGAGTTACCTTGGATTGTGGTATTGGTGAGAATAACTGTCATTCACAGCTGATCATCTAATAATATTGCTGTTATTTTGTACACAATACATTTCACTTTGCATCGGCCCATACAAGTCTTTCCATATTTTTTCTGAAAGCATCTTGCTCATCATTTATTATAGTATAGTGTAGCATAGCATAGCATAGCATAGCATAGCATAGTATAGTATAGTATAGTATAGTATAGTATAGTATGGTATAGTAGAATATGCCATCATAATCACATACCACACCATATTCAGCCATTCCCCAATTGATGGGCTTCCTCTCAACTATTAATTCTTTACCCCCAGAAAAGAGTTACTATAAATATTTTTGAACATATAGGTCCTTTTCCTTTTTTGTTATTTTATCTATTTTGGAATACAGAGCTAATAGTGGTATTACTATGTCAAAGGGTATGTATGCTTTTATAGCCTTTTGGGCATAGTTACAAATTGCTCTGTAGAATGGTGAAATCAATTAACACCTATAACAAACAGTACATAAAGTCTCATTTTCCCACCTTTCCAACAGTACTTATCACTTACCTTTACTGCCATATTAGCCAATCTGATAGGTATGAGGTAGTAGCTCAGAATTATTTTAATTTGCATTTCTCCATCCAATAATGAGTTATTTTTTCATATGGCTGTAGATAGCTGTGATTACTTCATCTGAAAACTGATCATATCTTTTGATTATTGATCATTTGGAGAATGGCTCTTATTTTTACGAATTGGACCCAGTTTTCTATATGTTTGAGAAATGAGGTCTTTATCAGAGAAATGTGCTTCAATTTTTTTTCAGTTTCTATTACTATTTAGTTGCTGAACTTCTCTCTATCCTATTTCCCCCACCAGATTTATTCAATTCTCTCTTTCACCCTGTCCCTCCTCAAAAGTGATTTGCTTCTGACTACACCTACCATTATCTACCTTCCCTTCTATTACCATCCATCTCTCTTATTCCTTTCCCCTTCTGCTTTCCTGTAGGGTAAGATAGCTTTCTATACCCAATTTGGCATGTATTTTATTACCTTTTTGAGTCAATTCTGATGAGAGTAAAGTGCTCTCATTCCCTCTCACTTACCCCCCTTTTTCTCCTACACTGTAAAAGCTTTTCCTTGCCTCTTTCATGTGAGATAATTTACCCCATTCTACCTCTTTTTTTCATTCTTCAAGTACATTCATTTCTTATCCTTTAATTTTGTTTTTTAGATACTATTTCTTCACATTCAACTCATACCTGTGCCCTCTGTCTATGAATACTCCTTCTAACTACCATAATAATGAGAACTGTTTTATGAGCTACAAAGTAATATTCCCATATAGGAATGTAAACAGTTGAAAATTATTAAGTTCTTTCTAATATCTCTTTCCTGTTAACCTTTTTATGCATCTCTTCAGTCTTGTATTTGACAGTCAGATTTTCTATTCCACTCAAGTCTTTTCATCAAGAATGCTTGAAAATCCTCTACACAATATCCATTTCTTCCCCCGAAGGATTATATACTCAGTTTTTCTGAGTATATAATTCTTGGTTGTGATCCTAGCTTCTTTGATCTCTGGAATATCATATTTCAAGCCCTCTGATCCTTTAATGTAGAAGATGCTAAATCTTGTGTTATTCTGAATTTGCTCTACCATACTCCAATTGTTTCTTTCTGGCTGCTTGCAATATTATCTCCTTGATCTGGGAACTCTGGGATTTGACTCGAATATTCCTGGAAATTTTTTTTTGGGGATCTCTTTCAGGAGGTGATTGATGGATTCTTTAAATTTCTATTTTATCCTCTCGTTCTAGAATATCACGGCAATTTTCTCTGAGAAATTTTTGAAAGATGATATCTAGGTTCTTTTTTTTTGATTATGGCTTTCAGGTAGTCCAATAATTTTTTTTCTCCACTTGACAAAAGTTATTTATTTCTAGCACAGTTTTAGAAATTTTATTTTTGACTGGACTCAGATTTCGAGGTGGAGGCTCTCAGGGAAGAAGGAAGACATCTCTTAGCTATCTGTTCTTGTTATTTTTCTTTAGCCTCCTTCGTTCTCTTGGCCAAAATCTTAGCATATTCTGCTGCTTCTTCCTTATTCTTCTGGGTATGTTGCTTCTTCAAAGCAATGCATCTACATTTGTGCTGCAAAAGATGAAGAGGCACCAGACGCTGAATTTTAGAAGCCTTGGTCCTGGGTTTCTTACCTTCTTTGTTGAGGGGCTTTCTCACAACGTACTGTTGGACATCATCTTCTTTGAACAAGTTGAAAAATTTTCAGATTCTGCTAGCTCTCTTGGGCCCCAGGCTATGAGGCACAGTGGTGTCTGTCAGTCCTGGTATATCCTTCTCACCCTTCTTCACAGCAACCAAGTTGAGGACACTCAAGTTGGCATTCACAATACAGCCCCTAACAGATTTAAGTTTTCTTTCTCCAGTTCTTCTAGGGCGATAGCAGGAATGACCCTTACTGAGCAGCAGGCAGACAGGTCCATGAGCCAAAACACACTGATTCATAGGGAAGCCTTTTTTGTCATTCCCCTCACTGATTCAGACCACATAACCCTTCCATTCATCACCCAGAGTATCAGCAGAAACTTCAGTGGCCATCTGTGTCTCATAAAAGGTCTGCAGCTTTCTCTCATCATTGACTTCAATGAGTTTCTGAGAGCCAGGGGCTGGGAAAGAGATGTTGAGCTTCATCTTTGCACAGTCCCCACTTCAGGTAGTCCAATAATTTCAAAATGATCTCTCCAGGATCTATTTTCCAGGCCAGGTGTTTTTCCAATGAGGCATTTCACACTAACTTCTATTTTTTTTTCATTCTTTTGGTTTTATTTTATTGTTTCTTGATTTCTCATAAAGTCATTAACTTCCATTTCATAAATTCTAATATTTAAGGAATTATTTCCTTCAGTAAATTTTTGGACCTCCTTTTGTATTTGGTCAATTTGTTTTTAGGCATTATTCTCCTCATTGACTTTTGAATCTCTTTTAGCATTTGATCTAGTATGTTTTTTAAGGTGCCATTCTCTTCAGTAATTTTTTTTCTGGTGTGTGACTTCTTGACAAAGCTATTGACTTGTTTTTCATGATTTTCTTGCATCACTCTCATTTCTCTTCCCAAATTTTCCTCTTTCTCTCTTACTTGATTTTCAAAATCTTTTTTAGCTATTTCATGGTCTGAGACAAATTCATATTTTTCTTGTAGGTTTTATATGTAGGAGGTTTGGCTTTGTTGTCTTCTAAGTATGTATTTTGATTTTCTCTGTCACCATAGAAACTTTAATAGACTTTTTTTCTGTTTTTCTCATTTCCCCAGACTATTAGTTGACTTTTAACTCTTTGTTAAGGTAGGTTTCTGCTTTCAGGGTGGAGGGTGTAGTTTCCCAAGCTTCAGTGGTTTTGGCAGTTTTTTTCAGAGACATTTCTAGGGACCTAGAAATTTTCAGTTCTTTTAACATGGTGTGATGTGAGGATAGATGTTTATCCTCCCCTGGCTTGTTCTCTGGACTCTGAGCAACCACAAGCATTCTTTTCTCCCTTGGAGCTATGAGGAGAATCCTCTCTCCACTGTGGCCTCAAGCTCTCCTGCATTAGTGATTCTCCTTGCCCTCAGACTGCCACTCAGAACTGTGACCAGGATCCAAATATGGACAAAGAAAGAGTCCTGCCTCAGTGCCAACAAAAATGCCTCTGTAATTTCCCTCCGACCAGCTGCTCTACCCTCTTGCTGTATGTGGTCTGAGAGTTCAGGAAGCAACTTCTGCTGCTTCCATTGCGGATTCAATCATTCCCAAAGTTTGCTCCTAGTGTGTGGGGACGGGGTATGCTGGTACAGCCTGTGTTGGATTGTACTCCATTCTTACCCAGGTGCAGCAGTCCCTTCCTGTTGACCTTCCAAGTTATCTTTCCTTTCTGTGGGCTGTCACTGCTGCCAGTGATTCAGTCAACCTGAGGCCTACTCCAGGTTTGCTGGGGCCTGGTTTACATTGGTGTGGCCTGTGCTGGACTGTGCTCCTCTCTTATCCTGGTGCAACAGATCTTTTCTGCTAACATTTCAGGTTGTCTTGGGCTGGAAATTTGTTTCACTCTGTCTTCTTGTGGGTTCTGCTTCTCTAAAAAATTTAAAAAGCATTTGGAGGGGTTTGAGTGAGAACTCAGGCTAGTCCTTGCCTTTATTCCACCATCTTAGCTCTGCGTTGATGACTTTCCTTATAAATTCAAACTCATAGACCTGGGAAATGGAAGTGGGATGGATAGACAAAATTCTAGCCTGAAACCCCTCTTTAGAACCCAGAGAAAATAGTATCCATTTTTATGGTCCTCCTAGGTCTAACCTGACCTAACCTCAACTAACTTTCTCCTCAGCTAACATGCTGACGGTAGAAGGATTGTCCTTGAATAGCTTACACAATTTAGTCTTAGATCATATTAGTTTTCTTGACTGTCATATCACACTAGCCACACTTATTAAGCTTATATTCCATTAAAACTCCCAGATCTTTTTCATAAAACAAAACTTTTTTTTGTAACTTTGCCTTGTGAGGTTAATTGTTTTGAACTGATGTCAGACTATATATTTATCCCTATTAAATTTCACATTATTTGATTAGACTCAGGGTTCTAGTTTCTCAAAATCTTTCTGGATCCTGAATCTGTCATCTCAGGTAGAGTTATTTATCCTAACTCTCTGTCATTTGCAGAGACATATCCCTTTCCTTTTCCTTCTGCTTAAACTTGGGTCATATTTTGTGAAAAGTCACTATCCAAATTTGTCTAACATGATTCTTTTTGAAAGTCTCTTCCTTGTGTATGATGAAACCTCATGGAGGAAGTTAGTTATATATTCTAGTATCTGATTTTAATATTAAATTCTTCATTTAAGTTCATTGTAACTCATCAAGGGATGGTTAGAGTCCTGAATTAAAGTATATGAATTAAGGAGGATAATTCTGTGAAATGTCAGAATATTTTCTTTGCAAGTCAACAAGAATTGATCAAGCACTTTATTATGTGCCAGGTTCTGTGCTAAATATTGAGAATATAAGAAAAATAAAGGATCTTGTTTTTCATGAGCTCACTATCTAATTTCCATTGAGAAATAGATATATCACTGCTATTAAAACACATGAAAAATAATCAAAGTGAAAGAGTTTCAGATAGAAGGAAGCAGTCTATCTACCTACATTTCAGCTATAGCAGTAATAATATCAAGGGCAAATAAACAGAACTTCATTTCAAGCCGTGACTTCGTGGAATGCTTATTTACTTAATTTAATATAAACCAATCTGTTAGGGGCTATAGTTCTACTCAAGCCTCCATATTCTGCCTAATATCCTCAATTACTCAGGAAAACAATATAATATGTAAATGAGTGCACACTAGATGTTATGTAATTACTAGGTCAGTGTGGCTATTGCTTGGTTGAAGTGCTCTTTTAAATGAGTAATTAAAATGTGGAAAATATTTCAAAAATATTTGAGAGCTAATACAGAATTGTTCTTTCAGAAACAAGAAACCAAGTTCAAATGCTCTAGGCTTTAAAGCAGGAGGAAAATATTAAATTCTGCATCTTCTCAGGTGAAAATCACATTTTGAATTATACTACTGGGTGTTACAATTACTGTAATTTAGAAAGGTCACTATTATCATATGAGCAAACAATTTTTGCTATTACTGTTTATCTTAATATAGCAACATATGCTCTAGTAGATATACAAAGAAAATAGCCTTATATTAAAATTGTTTACCTGCTGTGTGGAGAAAGAAACTGTTGAAATTGTATATAGAAAAGACCTCTCAGGTCACCCAACTCATCCCTAGCAGAGCAGAGAAAGATTATTTCCTAAAGAAGCATTTCCAGGGTTTCAAAAAATAAACCAACTATTCACATATCAAATTGAGTAAATTGTAGGAGGTAAAGATGAGGTCAGTGACTACCTCAGGAAAGGAAGAAGTGTTACCATCATGAGCCAAGAAAATCATTGAGGTCTTAGAGAAAAAGGATAATATGGAATTATTTTTTTATCAAACCAAGGCAAAACACCAGGTCATAGAACTGCCAGTTGAAGATATTAGGTCAAAGTAAACCAAAATGGATTTTAATTAATAGTGAAGACTTGGAGATGCACAATAACTAGCAGGATGAGTCCTCTCATTTAGGAATCTATAATCCCTGCAAATACTAAAGGGGATATTATTTGGCAATGGATACAAAATATAATAAGAAGTCAGTGAGAGATAACCCTCTGATAGTACAACCAGCTTTTAATTTTCTTTACAAATGGAAGATTAAAAAATTATAGAAACAATTCAATCTCATTCATTAGCTTTGACTTCCTTGGCCTCATATAAAATTCTTTATTAAAAAAAGTAAGTAATCACCTTTGATTGATTTGGGCTTTGATCTCTGTTTTTTGATAGAGGTCCAAGGGACAATGGAGGGAAGGTGAAAAAGAAGGAAAGAGCCTAAATAATTCACAGACTAGAACATTATCACCTCAGAAATTGAGAGGATCTCTCCTCTCCCCTCAACTCCCCTCTCCTCCTTTCTCTTCTTCCCTCTTCTCTCTTCTGTTCCCCGTTCCTCCTTTCTGTTCTCCTCTTTCCCTCTTTCCTCCCCTCCTTTTTTCTCTCTTCTCTTTTCCTTCAACATTGAGTATATAACTGGATAAATGAAATCGATTTCAGACAATGTGTCCACAATGCATCCAGCTGTGATTAAACTGAACCAATAGGAAATAATGCCTCTGACAAAAAGTAAAGAGATGCACTGAGGATAAATGGTTATGTTGCCAAAGTGAGAAAAATGCTAAAATTAATCTAGAGGGACAAAATGTCAAGAACATCAAGTGAATTAATGAAAGTGGGAAGGATAGAGCATTGTAGCATCACATCTGAAACCATACCACAAAGGAATAATCATTAAAACAATTTGATAAGAAATATATAGGTTGATCAGTAGAATATATTGGGTACACAGTATCCAGAAGCAAACAAGTACAGTAAGCTAGGGTTTAAAGCCAAATACCCCAGCTATTATGGCAAGAACTCATGCCTTGACAAAAGCTGTTGGGAAAACTGGAAATCAAGTCTGGCAGAAACTAGGTATACCCCAGCATCTTGCACCATATATGAAGATAAACTCCAAACAGGCATATTGTTTAAACATAAACAGTAACATCATAAACAAATTAAAAGAGTTTGAAAGAAATTATGCTAGATCCATAAATAAGGAAAGAGTTTATGACCAAACAAATAAAGAAGATCACAGGAGGTAAAATGGACAATTTAGACCACCTTAAATTTAAAAGTTTTGGCACAAGCAAAATCAGTGCAGCTAAAATTTGAAAAGTAGTAGGCAAATGAGAAAAAAATACTTTTGCAGCAAGTTTCTCTGATAAAGGCCTCATTTCTAATGTTTATAAGGGAATTATCCAAATTTATGAAAAAAAGCCATTTTCCACTAAATAAGTGGAGAAGGAATATGAAGAAACAGTTTTCTAAGGAATAAATCCAACTTAATATTCACATGAAATAATTCTGAGGTACCACCTTATATTTACCAGATTGACCAAGAGGATAAAAAAGGGAAATGAGAAATACTATGATGGACTGTGGCAAAAAAAAGTACATTAATGAATGCCCTATTATGGGTAGCTAGATTGTGCAATGTATATAGTACACTGGGATTGGAGTCAGAAAGACTCATCTTCCTTGAATTCAAATGAAGCCTCAGACACTTACTGTTATCCTGGGCAAGTCAGTCAACCCTGTTTGACTCAGTTTCTTCACCTGTAAAACAAACTGGAGAAGGAAATGGCAAACTACTTCAATATCTTTGCCAAGAACATCCCAAGCAGGGTCAGCAAGAGTTGGACATTGCTGAAAAGACTGAACAATGACAACAAGTACTTCCAATATCAAGAGATATATAGAAAAGTAGATTCAGGGAGTAAGGTTTCTTATAGTCTACAAAAATGTTGCCATAGAAAAGTATCAACCTTCAAGCCTCAAAAGAGCGCCATCTAAGGGGAACTTCTATGAAGAGAATTCTATGAAGAGAAAAAGACTTCCAGTAACAGGAGTTGTATACTATCCATTTTCCACAATTTTTTAAAAATTTAATTTACTTAATTCACAATATATGAAAAATTATTAAACAATCACTTTTTAAACTTTTGAGTTCAAATCTCTCTCTCTTTCTCTCCTTTTTCCTCTTCCCCTCACTGCTCCATGATGAGGTAAACACTTTGATTTCAATTGCACATATGAGATCATGCAAAACATTTCCATATTAGTCATTGTTGTAAAAGAAAACACAAAAATAAAATAATAAGAATAAAGTTTTTTTTAAAGAACATTGAAATGCTTAGAGTCTCTCTGGTTCTCTCTGGAGGTAGATTTTCATCATGGGTCCTTTGGAATTGTCTTGGATCATCTTGATCAGAGTACTTCAATTTTTCACAGTTGATCTGCTTTACAGTATTGATCTTACTGTGTAAAATGTTCTAGTGTTTCTCATATCATTTTTCATGAGTCTCTCTAATAAGTCTTTCCAGCTTTTTTTGAAACCATCCTGTTTGTCATTTCTTATGACCAAGAGTATTCAGTCACAGTAGTATAATACAACTTGCTCAGCAATCCCCCAGGTGATGGGCAGCCCCTCAATTTCTAATTCTTTGCCACACAGGAAGAGCTACTATAAATACTTTTGTACAGAGAGGTCCCTTTTTCTTTGAATGCTTTGGTATAGACACATAGAAGTTGTGCACACAGTTTTATAACCCCTTGGGCACACTTAAAAATTGTTCTTCAGAACAATTGGCCTAGTTCACCACTCCATAAGCAATACATTAGAGTTCCAATTTTTCCATATCCTCTCCTGCACTTGTCATTTTCTTTTTCTGTTATGTAGTCAATATGATAGGTACAAGGTATCTCAGAGTTATTTTAATTTACATTTCTCTAATCAATAGTGATCGAGAACATATTTTCATATGATTATTGATAGCTTTGATTTCTTCTTCTGAAAACTGCCTGTTCATAACTTTTGAGCAGAGAATAGATTTTTTTTTTATAAATATGGCACAAGTCCATACATATTTGAGAAATGATGTCTTTATCACCAAAACTTGTTGAAAAATTTCCCCCAATTTCCTATTTTCCTTTTAATTTTTGTTGCACTGGTCTTGGTTGTGCAAAAGTTTTTAATTTCACGTAATTAAAAGTATCTGTTTAACATTTTCAAATCTTCTCTATCTTTTGTTAGTCATAAACTTTTCAAATACCTACAGATTTGATTGGCAAATTTGATTTTTCCATACTCAACTAAATTACTTGTGGTATCACCCTTTATGTCTAAATCATTTATCCAATTTGACCTTGTCTTGGTGTACTGTGTGAGAGTTGGTCTATGCATTGTTTCTGCCAAACTGCTTTCTAGTTTTCCCTCCAATTGTTGTCAAGAGGTGAGTTCTTGTCCCCTGAACTTGGATCTTTAAGTTTATTAAACATTAGTTTACTATGATGATTTACTACTGTACATTGTTAATCTAATCTATTTCACTGATCCACAACCCTATTTCTTAGTCAGTACCAGATTGTTTTGATTATTACCACTTTGTCATGTAGTTTGAAAACTGGAACTACTAGTCTGCCTTACTTTCCTTTTCTTCATCAATTCCTTGATATTCTTGACATTTTGTTCTTCCAGATGAATTTGTTACCATTTCTTCTACCTCTTAAAATAATTCTTTGATAGTTTGATTGTTATGTCACTGCATGAATAAATTAACAGGAAAATGGTCATTTTTATTTTATTGGCTCAACCTGCTCATAAACAATAAACAATTTCCTCTGTTGTTTAGATTTGTTTTTATTTCTGTGCAAAATGTTTTGCAATTTTATTTATACAATACCTTGGTATGCTATACCAGGTAGATTCTCAAGTATTTTGTATTGTCTGCAGTTATGGAATTTCTTTTTCTATTTTTTCCTGCTAGGTTTGTTGGTAGTCTATAAAAATGCTGATGATTTATGTGGAATTATTTTATATTATGCAACTTTACTGAAATTGTTAATTTTTTCAGCTAGTTTTTTCAGCACTTTATAAGTATGCATCATATCATCTGCAAAGAGTGATAGTTTTGTTTTCTTTTTGAATATTTTTATTTCTTAGTTTTTCTTCTCTTATTGCTATAAGCATTTCTAGTACAATACTGAATAATAGTGGTTATGATAGGGGTTTTTGCTTCACCTAGTTCTTATTGGAAAGGCTTCATGTTCATCCCCATTACAGATAATGCTTGCTTTTGGTTTTTACCATTTTAAGAAAGGTTTCATTGATTGACATAATTTTTAGTGTTTCTAATAGGAATGTGTGTTGTATCTTGTCAAAGATTTTTTCAGTATCTATTGATGTAATCATATGATTCTTGTTGGTTTTATTATTGATAAGGTCAATTATGCTAATAGTTTCCCTGATACTATATATGCATTATCAGCATAAATCACTCATGGCCATAGTGTATTATCTTTGTGATAAATTGCTGTAATCTTCCTGCTAGTATTCTATTTAAAAATTTTGAATTAATTGATATTCAATAAAGAACTTGGTCATCACTATTCTTTGTTTTTGTTCTCCCTGGTTTGAGGTATCCAAACAATATTTCAGTCATAAAAGAAATTTGGTAGGACTTCTTTATCTATTTTCTTAAATAGATTTTTGGTAGATTCACTTGTTAAGTCATTCAGTCATGTTTGAAGAAGAGCTGGACACAACTAAGAGACACTAGTTAGGTCGTTAGTGGATGCCCATCTAGCTAAGTAACTCAGTGAATATAGTGCTGGGCTTGGAGTCAGTAAGACTTGAGTTCAATTCTGGCCTCAGACACTTACAAGATTCATAGCTCTGGGTAAGACACTGAACCTCTGTTTACCTTAATCCACTGGAGAAGGAAATGGCAAATTACTCTAGTATCTTTGCCAAGAAAACTCCATGGATAGTATGGTCTATGGGGTCATGAAAACTCAGAAACAACTGAATGACTGAAGAATTCACTTGTGAATCCAGTTGATCTTGGGAATTATTTTTCCTTAGGGAGTTCATTTATAGCTTGTTTTAAGTTCCCTAAGTTAGGGTTGTTTGAGTATTCTATTTCCTTTCCTGTTAGCTTGGGCATTTTATTACTTTTTTGGTAAATATTTATCCATTTCATTTTGATCAATAGTTTTATTGCAATACAATTTGGCAAAATAAAGTGCAATCATTGCTATAATTTCATCTTTTTTGCTGGCACATTCACCCTTTCATTTTTGATACTAGTAATTTGGCTTTCTATTTTTAAATCACACTTAGAGATATAATTTTCCCCCAACTAGTACTTCACCTATATCCTGAAAATTTTGGAAGATTGTCTCATTTTTTATTCTCTTTAATGCAACTATCGATTACTTTTATGATTAGTTTTTTAGGATTACACTGATTAATTTCCAAACAGTTTTTAAATCTATGAACCTATGGCCCTTTATTAAATCTAACTTTTATTGCATTATGGCCTCCAAAGCAGACATTTAATATTTCTACTTATTTGCATTTGGTCACAAGGTTTATAATGCCTTGGCCATTTTTGTGAAGGCAACTTGTATAGCTGAGGAAAAGGCATGTTCCTTTCTAACCTCACTCATTTTTCTCCAGAATTCTTCCATATCCAACTTTTCTAAGAATCTATTAATGTCCTTGGCTTATTTCTTTTTTGTTTATGGTTAGATTTAGCTCTGAGAGAGGAAAGTTGAGATCTCCTACTATTATAGTTTTACTATTTCCTCCTGTAATTCATTGTAGCACTAATGTGATATTCACAGCACCTACGTGGCCATGAATATGCCAGCACAGTTCTTATGGAAGACAGAACCAAAACATTTATTCAGACACCAGAATGCCAAATCCCAATATCAGAAAGTCAAATCCATCATAGGAATAAAGAAATCTATACACAATAACAATGCACAGAGCAAGCCCCAAACCTTTCCTCTTAGGCTTCACACAAAACAGCTCCCTTAAACAAATCACAAACAGTCTCCCTTAAACAAAATGCCCTTCTCTCACTCACAGTCAGCTGCCTGCTTGCCTATTTCCTTCAGTTCAGAATGTTGTCTGACCTCCTGTTCCACCCATTCAGTAAACTCCCCCCATTACAGGCTCCATTTGACTCAGACTTTCTTGTGACCCAGGCAGGTCCCCTTGTTCTAGTGCTTCATGACAATGTTCTTTAAATAACTCTTGTATGATTGTATCAAAATTCTTTTTCTTGATCACAGCTTTCAGATTATTTGATTATTCTTATGTTTTCTTGATCTGTTCTTCAGATCAGTTGTTTTTCTAACAAGATGTTTCACTTTCTCCTCAATTTTTTCAATCTTTATGTTTTGCTCTATTTCATGGTCTTATAACATTGTTGGCTTTGCCTTGCCCAACTCTAATTTTCATTTCCCTCAAATTTATTGATTTATTTGTTTTCAGTTTTCAACAATCGCTTCCATAATCTCCAAATTTTCTCCCCTCCACACCCTCCCTCCTCAAAACAGCATGCAATCTTATATGAGTTCTATGCGTGCATACATATCAAGCACATTTTCACATTAGTCGTGTTGCATAGAAGAATGAAAATGAATGGGAGAAACCATGAGAAAAACAAAACACAACAAAGGAGAAAATATTCTGCTTCATATTGTGCTGTGACTCCAGAGTTCTATGGAAATGTTTTAGGTCCTTGCATTGCTGTGAAGGGCTAAGTCTATCAAAAACTCTCCTAGCACACTGTGAATGTTACTGTGTATAATGTTCTCCTGGTTCTGTTCATTTCACTCAGCATCAGTTCATATAGGTCTTTTCAGGTTTTTCTGAAGTCTGCTGGTTCATCATTTCTTACAGCACAATAATATTCCATTACATTCATATACCACAATTTTTTCAACCATTCCTCAGTTGATAAGCATCCTCTTGATTTCCAGTTCTTGACCATCACAAAAAGAGATGCTATAAATATTTTTGTACATGTGATTCTTTTTCCCATTTTTATGATCTCTTTGGAATACAACCCTAGAAATGGTATTGTTGAGTCAAAGGGCATGGACACTTTTGTAACACTTTAGGCATAGTTCCAAATTGCTCTCCAGAATGGTTGGAACAGTTCACAGCTCCACCAATATGAATTAGTTTTCCAGCTCTCCCACATCTTCTCCAACATTTATCATCTTTCTGTTTTGTCATGTTAGCCAATCTGATAAGTGTGATGTGGTACCTTAGGGTTGTTTAGATTTACATCTCTCTAATCAATAGTGATTTAGTGTATTTTTTCATATGACTGTAGATAACTTTAATTTCTTCCTCTGAAAACTGTCTGTTCATATCCTTTGACCATTTGTCAGTTGAGAGATGGTTTGTATTCATGTGAATTTGACTTGGTTCTCTATGTATTTTAGAAATGAGACCCTTTTCACAGACACTAGTTGTAAAAATTCTTTCCCAGTTTTCTACTTCCCTCAGAATCCTGGTTGCATTGGCTTTGTTTGTGCAAAACCTTTTAAATTTGATGTAATCAAAGGTATCCATTTTGCATTTCATAATGTTCTCTAACTCTTGTTTGGTCATAAATTCCCCCATTCTCCATAAATATGACAAATGCACTATTCCTTGCTCACCTAGTTTATTTATGGTATCAACCTTTATGGATCATGTGCCCATTTTGACCTTATCTTGGTATATGATATAAGTTGTTGGTCTATGCTTAACTTCTGCCATACTCTTTTCCAGTTTTCCCAGATGTTTTGTTAAACTGAGTTCTCATTCCCGAAGCTGGGGTCCTTGAGTTTATCAGACAGTAGACTGCTATTGTCATTGATGGTTTTTTCATAATTTTCTTCCTTTACTTTCATTTCTTTATCTAATTTTCCTGTATTACTCTTATTTGATTTTGGAAATAATTTTTTTTAGCTCTTCTAGGATTTTTTGCTTTGACACTTTGCATGTAACTGTTTTGGTTTCATTGTCTTCTTCTGAGCTTGTGTCTTGGTCTTTTTGCCATCATAGTGGATTTTTATGGTCAAATTTTTTCCTTGTTTTGCTCATTTTTCCACCATAATTTCTTGTTTTGGATTTTTTATATTAGTGTTTATTAGTGTTGGACTCTTTTTATTGTTTTATTATTAGTGTTGCACTCTTTTTTCCACCATGGTGGGTGTAGGGGCTTTCTCATGATTTTCTTTCCGCCTATCTCATCACTCTTCAATGTTATGGCAAACAAAGTAAGATTGTTTGCTGTTTTTGTTTTAGCATAATCAAAAACCTCTGATTGAATAATGTGATTAAAGAAGATCTTCCCCACCTATTAATGCACCTGCGAAGATTTTTAGGAAGGCCCACACGTTTTGTTAATGAGGCACTGATTCTCAAGGGTTGTGATACTCTCTGACTCTAAAAAGTGTATAAGCACTCTGAGGTGTGGTTTTACTTTGATGGCTTAGTTTTTGGAAGAAGCTTCATGTGCCAGATGAGACTCTGAGAAGGTGCTAAGCAGCCCCCAGCTTTGAAAACCCAGATGCTTGTGTTTTCTCCTCTCTGGTAACTATGTATGTGTGCAATGGTGAGACATTTGGATCTCTCTACAGGTCTATGATGTAGGTATTGCTTATGTCAAACAGTTGGAAGCCTGTCTGTTGATTTTTATTTCTCCCTATTTTCTCTGAGGTTCAGGGTGCTGACATTCACTCCTGAAGTGAGTGAATGACACATGTGCTAGATTAAAGTGATTGTTGATCCCTCAAAAGTTTTAGAAAAGCAGATGTAAGAACCTGTGATCTCAGGCCCTCCTGTGTATGTCAGGGTGCTTACTTTTACACTCAATCTCCTTTGTTGAATCCTTGCCCAGATTAGAGCCTCTAATTATAGATGTTTCACAGGGGGTTGTCCTGGGCCGTCTACTCTTCTCCTTCTGTATTGCTGCACTTGGTGATCTCCACAATCAACCAGTCTCCCTTAAAATTATTCAATAAACAAGTACAGTGGCATCTCATATTTTCTACATCTCTCAGTCAATTGTAAGCCAGAAAAGCTGTGGTCATTATTGAATTGAATTGTTGATTATCGAGTACTGTTTGTAAAAGACTTTTTGATTCAAGGATGCCTGCAGTGCATATATTTGATTCATAAAAAAATTTGCTTAGATGGGAAAGTAGGCATATAAACCCAAATATATTTTTAAACATTTTTCAGTTCTCATATTTTTAGATGAATCTTAATTTTTATTAGTTGTCAGTATTATAATTTCTAAGCTATTATAGTAACTCACCAAGTTACCATCGCCAAAGTTTTCCTTCTACTATGAGTCCCTTCCCTCTGAGATTATCTTCAATTTACCTTTTAGACATTTCCTATACACACACAGACATATACACAGACATTACATACATATTTTAGTTTTCAACATACGGTACCATAAGATTTTGCATTCCAATTTTCTCCCCATCACTACCCTCCTCCATCCCAAGATGACATTCATTCTAATTACTCCCTTTTCTGATCTTCCTTCTCTTCTATCAGCTCACCTTTCTCTTACCCCTTCCCCTTCTATTATCTTGTAGGGCAAGATAGATTTCTATACCCCATTGCGTGTATGTTTTATTTCCTAGTTGCATGTAAAAACACTTTTTAGCATTCCTTTTTAAAACTTTGAGTTCCACATTCTTTTTCTTCCTTCCTCCCCACCCACTCCCATCAAGAAGGCAAACAATTCTTGGGAAGGTGGCCTAGCGCTACCAGACCTCAAATTGTATTATAAAGTAGCAATTATCAAAACCACTTGGTATTGACTAAGAAACAGAGGAGTAGACAAATGGAATAGACTTGGCACCCAAGACACAGTAGGCAAGGAATATAG
>CM053769.1:427167007-427216163 GCA_028658325.1 Potorous gilbertii | reverse complement strand
ACAAATGGGGAGAAAATTTTGGAACCCAAAATTTTGTGAAAATGAATGTAAAAAGTTAAATAAATTTATTTAAAATTGAAAAAAAAAAGACAGAAGAATCCCAAATTACCAATATCCAAAATGAAAAGGGTGAATTCACCTCCAATGAGGAGGAAATTAAAACAAAAATTAGAACTCACTTTTCCCAATTGTGTGGCCATAGATTCGACAATCTAAAAGAGATGGATTATTATTTTTAAAAATATAAATTTCCCAGATTAATAGAAGAGGAAGCTGAATACTTAAATAGCTCCATCTCAGAGAAAAAAATTGAACAAGTCATCAATGAATTCCCTAAGAAAAAAATCTCCAAGGTTGGATGGATTTAAAAATGAATTCTATCAAACATTTAAAGAACAGTTCATTCCAATACTACACAGACTATTTGGGAAAATTGGGGAAGAAAAAGTCCTCCCAAATTCTTTTTATGATACAAATATGGTTTTGATACCTAAACCAGGAAGAGCCAAAACAGAGAAAGAAAATTGTACACCAATTTCTCTAATGAATATAGATGCAAACATTTTAAATAAGATTTTAGCAAAAAGAATTCAGCAACTTATCATGAGAATAATACGTTACGATCAGGTAGAATTTATATCATGAATGCAGGGATGGTTCAGTATTAGGAAAATTATTAGCATTAGTTATCATATCAACAACAAAACTAACAGAAGCCACATGATTATCTCAGTAGATGCAGAAAAAGCTTTTGACAAAATACAGCACCCATTCTTACTGAAAACGCTGGACAGCATAGGAATAAATGGAACTTTCCATAAAATAATAAGCAGTATCTACCTAAAACCTTCAGCAAGAATTATATGCAATGGGGACAAGATAGATGCATTTCCAATAAGATAGGGGATGAAACAAGAATGTCCATTATAACCACTATTATTCTATATGATACTAGAAATATTAGCTGAAGCAACAAGAGAAGAAAAAGAAATTGAAATAATTAGAATAGGCAAAGAAGAAACTAAGTTATCACTCTGCAGATGATATGGTGATATACTTAAAGAATCCCAGAGAGTCAAGTAAAATCAACTTGAAATAATAAACAACTTTGGCATAGTTGCAAGTTACAAAATAAACCCACACAAATCATCTGCATTTCTATTTATTACCAGCAAATCCCAACAGCAAGAGGTAGAAAGAGAAATCCCATTTAAAGCTTAGATAGACATTAAAAAATAATTGGAAGTCTACCTGCCAAAACAAACCCAGGGACAATAGGAACACAATTACAAAACACTTTTCACACAAAGTCAGATCTAAGTTAAGTGGGAAAACATTAGTTGCTCATGGGTAGGCTGAGCCAAGATAAAAAAAGACAATTTTACTTAAATTAATGTACTTGTTCTGGGCCATTCCAATCAAACTATCAGAAGATTATCTTGTAGAGATACAAAAAATAATATCAAGATTCATCTGGAAGAATAAAAGGTCCAGAATATCAAGGGAACTAATGAAAAGAAATGCTAGGGAAGGTGACCTAGCTGTATGAGATCTCAAATTGTATTATAAAGCAGCAATTGTCAAAACCACTTGGTACTGGCTAAGAAAGAGAGGGGTAGACCAGTGGAATATATTAGGTACTCAAAACACAGCAATCAATGAATGTAGCAACCTACTGTGTGATAAACCCAAGGACTTCATTTTCTGGGATAAGAACACACTGTTCTACAAATATTACTGGGAAAACTGGATAATAGTGTAGTGGAAACTGGGCATAGACCAATGCCTGACATCATACAGAAGAATAAAGTTGAAATGGGTACATGATCCAGTTATGAAGATTGATAATATAAACAAATTAGTGAAGCAAGGAATAATATGTTTATCAGATTTATGGAGAATGAAGAAATTTTTGACTAAACAAGAGGTAGGAAACATTATGAAGTGCAAAATAGATCATTTTGATTATGTTAAAATGAAAAGTTTTTGTACAAACAAACCCAATGAAAGCAAGATTAGGAGGGAATCAGAAAACTTGGAAAGAATTTTTGCAACTAGTGTCTGTGAAACATGCCTCATTTCTAAAATATGTAGAGAACTGAGCCAAATGTACAAGAATACAAGTCATTCCCCAACTGATAAATGGTCAAAGGATATGAACAGGTAGTTTTCAGAGGAAGGAAACTAAATCTTACTAAAAGGTATTATAGACAATGTAGTAATATCAATACTAAACTTAGTGGCATTGCATCCATATTCTTGAAGGAGAAGTTAAGTAAGTTACAGGAAGAAATAGACAGCAAAATTATCCCAGTGGGGGACCTCAACTGTCTCCTCTCAGAACGTGACAAATGCAACCAAAAAAGAAACAAGAAAGAAACTAAGAAGGTAAACAGAATATTAGAAAGTTAGAAGACAGTGGAGTGAAAGCACAGACTCATCTGAGCGCCACCACAAACTTCTGCAGATACCTCTAGAAAGTGAATCTGAACAAATTTCAGAGTGCCAGAATCCACTAGGAGACAGAGGGTGGCAGATTTCCAGCCCATGATAGCTAAAACGTCAATGGGAGGAATCTGATACACTGAGTCTTGGGAGTGCAGAGCATACAGGTTGCACCAACACAGACTCAGTCATAGCCATAGCAGAACATGACTGACCCCAAGTAGACTGAATCAGAAGCAGTACTGCAGTTTCCTAAGCCTCTCAGAATTGGACTGGAGTCCAGAAGAACTGAGTGAGAGACAAGCACAGGACCCACAGCATAAGTGCAGCCACTTCTGGGGCAATCAGCCCACAGACTAAATGTTTGAAATGACTTGAATTTCTGGAAGACAAGATGGCAGAGTAAACTGAAAGTGCTCTCACTCTTCTCTTGTTCACCTAAATAACCTAGAGAATATTGTCCCCAGGAAAAATCCTGGAATAGTGGAGCCAGAAGAATGAGAATAACAGTCTTTTAGTTCGGGAAGCTAGAGAAATGATGGGAAGGGTTTCTCTTGCTGTGGTTGAAAGGGACCAACGCAGGAGCAGAAAACATCCCAGAAAACATATCCTCAGTGGTACAGCAGAAGAGCCTGAGCCCCAGGGGTGTGGAGCTGGTAAGCACCAACAGCAGGATGCCAGGTGTACTTTAGCATATCCAGGGAAATTGGGCAGACACCAGGGAAGACTGGGTTAACTAGCCACTGAGCCTGCCTCTGCTCTACCTCAGCCTAAGGGAAAGAAGAGACCTATGACTGTACCACCTTTCCTCCATACCTCATGCCCATGGCTTCAGTGTAACCCTGGGAAAACTCAGAAAAACTTCACTTGTCTTTGGCCTTGGAAAACACCAGCCAACTCAGCACCAGGTAAGCTGCAGAATTATATAGCTTCTAGCTGAAAGAATCAAAGACCACAACACACAAAACCAGAAACCAGTGTCCAAACTCCCAGCATAAGAAACATGGGATGGAGCCCCCTATACCACAGAAGCAGAGGTCCACTTTAAAAGCCAGAAAAAAAGGCAATCACAATGAGCAAGAAGCAAAGAACATAGACTCTTACATTGTAGACAGAGAAGACAAAAATATGAATTCAGAAGAGGACAGCACTAATAATATGCCTACATCCAAAACTTTAAAAAGGCACTATAAACTGGTCTCAAGCCCAAAAAGTATTCTTGGAAGAGCTAAAGAAGAGTTTTAAATGCCAAATTTAAGAAGTAGAAGAAAAAATGTCCAATGATTTTAAAAATACAGTTGACAAAATGAGAAAAAGAAGTTACTGAAGAGAACAGCTCATTAAAAAGTGAAACTGACCAAATGAATAAGGAAGTCTAAACTTAAATGGGAAGGTTGGATGAATGTAAAAGAAAGTACAAAGGTTAGCTGAAGAAAACAATTAATTGAAAATTAGAATTGGGCAAGTAGAAGCTAATGACTCTATGAGGCATCCAGAATCAGTGAAACAAAATGGAAAATATCTCATTGGAGAAAAAACTGACCTGGAAAAAAAAACAATCCAGGAGAGAAAAATCTAAGAATTATTGGTCTAGTGGAAAGGCATGATTTTTTTAAAAAGTCTGGATAACATCTTCCAAGAAATCATCAAGGAAAATTGTCCTGAAGTCCTAAAGCTAGAGGACAAAATAATCATCGGAAGAATCCACCAATCACCTCCTGAAAGAGAGCCCAAATTGAAAACGCTAAGGAATGTTGTTTCCAAATTCCAGAACTACCAAGTCAAAGAGAAAATACTGTAAGCAGGCAGAAATAAATGATTCAAAATTCGAGGAACTATAGTCAGGATCACACAGGACCTTGCAGCTTCTACACGAAAAGATCAGAGAGATTGAGATATGATATTCCATAAGGAGCTTGGACTACAACCAAGGATCAGTTACCCAGCAAACCTGGGCATAATCTTTCAGGCAAGGAAATGGACATTCAATGAAATAAACGATTTCCAGACCTTCCTGATGAAAACACTAGAGCTCAATAGAAAATTTGATCTTCAAATACAACACTCAAGAGAGACATAAAAAGATAAAAAAGGAAAAAATATTATTGAATATGGGCAAATTGTATACATCCCTATATGGGAGGATGATACTTTTAATATTTAGAATTGTATATTTAGTATGACATTTCAAAAGTATATACATAGATAGAGGGTGTGAGTATAAATTAACTGATGTGATGATAAAAAAAATACCTAATTAAAGTGTGCAAAGGGAGAGAGGAAAGGAGGAGGCAGAAAGGGGTAAATTACCTCACATGAAGAGGAACAAAAACATATAGTAGAGGGAAAGAAGAGAGGGAGATGAGCATTGTTTAAGCTTTACTTTGACCTGATTTGGTTCAAGGAAGGTAGAACATACTCAGTTAACCATGCAAATCCAACTTGCACTACAGGCAGTAGAAGGGACAAGGAGAAAGAAAAGGGAAGGGTAGTTAGAGGGGAGGAAAGAAATATTAAGGAGAAAGGGAAAGGGGGGCTGATAGAAGGGTGGGAAGACTGAGCTAGGCAGTGGTCCAAATTAAAACTCTTGAGGAAGAGAAGAGAGAAATAAAAGCATAAATGGGACAATGGAGCAGGAGGAGAGAACTGAATGGAAAGACACAGATAGTAATCATAACTGTGAATGTGAATGGGATGAACTCTCCCATAAAAGTGAAGCAGATAGTAGAATGGATTAAAAACCATAATCCTACAGTATGTTGTTTACAAGCAACACATTTGAAAAGGGGGATATACACAGAGTAAAGGTAAAAAACTGGAGTAGAATATATTATGCTTTAATTGATATCAAAAGAACAGGGGAAGCAATGCTAATCTCAGACAAACCAAAAGTAAAAATATATCTACTCAAAAGAGATAAGGAAGGAAATTATACCCTGCTAAAAGACATAGATCAGTGGAATAGGCTAGGTACACAAGACACCGTAGTCAATGATTATAGCAGTCTACTGTTTGATAATCCCAAGGACCCCACCTTCTGTGATAAGAATTCATTGTTTTAAAAAAGCTTCTGGGAAAACTGGAAAATAGTGTGGCAGAAACTGGGCATAGACCAATGCCTGACACTGTATACCAGAATAAAGTCCATATGGGTACATGATCTAGGTTTAAAGTCTGATGCTATAAACAAATTAGGGAAGCAAGGAATATTTTATTTGTCATATTTATGGAGAAGGGGGAAATTTATTAGGAAATTAGAAATAGAGGACATTATAAAAATGAAAACTGGACAATTTTGATTACATCAAATTGAAAAATTTTTGCACAAACAAATCCAATGCAACCAAGACTAAGAGGGAAGCATAAAACTAGGGAAGAATTTTTACAACTAGTGTCTCTGAGAAAGGCTTGATTTCAGAAATATATAGAGAACCAAGTCAAAATTACAAAAATGTAAGTCATCCAATTGATAAGCAGTCAAAGGATATAACAGGCAGTTTTTAGAGGAAGAAATCAGAGCTATCTATAATCATATGAAAAAATGCTCTAAATCACTACTGATAAGAGAGATACAAATCAAAACAATTCAGAGTCACCATATCACACCTATCAGGTTGGCTAACATGACAAAAGAGGAAGAGGATAAATGTTGGAGAAGATGTGGGAGAGTTTTGGAACACTAATTCATTGTTGGCAGAGCTGTGAGCTGATCCAACCATTCTGGAGGGTAATTTGGAACTTTGCCCAAAGAGCAACAGTTTTTCTTGGGCTCTATCCCAAAGAGATCATAAAAATAGGGAAAGGGCTTACATATACAAAATATATTTATAGCAGCTTTATTTTGTGGTGGTCAAAAACTGGAAATCAAGGGGATGCCTACTAATTGAGGAATGACTAAACAAGTTGTGGTATATGATTGTGATAGAACAGTATTGTGGTATAAGAAATGACAAACAGGATGGTTTCAGAAAATCCTGGAAAAACTTATATGAACTGATACTGAGTGAAGTGAGCAGATTCAGGAGAATATCATACACAGTAATAGCCACAGTGTGTGAGGACTGTTTCTGATAAACTTGACCCTTCACAGAAATCCAAGGACCTAAAACATGTCCAAAGGACTCTTGATGCAAAATGCCATCCATATCCAGAGAAAGAACTATGGAGTTGGAACATTTTGTTTAGGTTTGGTTTTTCTCATGTTTTCTCCCATTCATTTTAATACTACTATGCAACATGACTAATGTGAAAATGTGATTAATAAGCATGTATGTGTAGAACCCATATATGATTGCACGCCATCATGAGGAAGAAGGGGGAGTAGAAAACATTTAAAACTTAAGAAAGTAATTGTTGAAAACTGAAAGAAAATTAATTATAAAAATAAACAAAGAAAACCTCAAATGAGGTCACAAAGAGTCCAAAAAAAAAAGGAAAAGTTACATATGACAAACCTTTGGAGAAAACTGAATGGTTACAGAAAGGAATTTTTCTTAGCAACACATGGCACCTACACAAAAATTGAGGATGTAATAGGATATTAAAAACCTCAAAATCAAATGTAAAAAGACAGATATTGCAAGTGTATTTTTTGGACCATTCATTCAACAAAGGGAAATTGAAATATTGATTAAAAATTCATTGGAAACTAAATAATCAATCCTAAAAAATAAGTGGGTCAAAGAACAAATCCTAAACATAATCAATAATTTCACTAAAGAAAATGACAACAACGAGACAACATACCAAAAGTTATGGGATGCAGCCAAAGTAGTAGTTAGGGGAAATTTTATTTCTCTAAATTTTTACATCATCAAAGTGGAAAAAGAAAAATCATTAAAATGGGCATGCAACTAAAAAACTATAAAAAGAACAAATTAAAAATCCCCAATTGAACAGCAAATTGGAAATCTTGAAAATCAAAGTTGTGATTAATTTGATGGAAAATTTTAAAAAATATTGAGTTAATAAATACATCTAGGAGATGTCTTCATGAAAAACCAACAAGACAGATAACCCTTTAGTTAATTTGATTAAAAATAAGAAAGAAAAATCATATATCCAGCATCAAAAATTAAAAGGGTGAAATCCCCACAAATGAAGATAATGTTAAAGTAATCATCAGGAAATATTTTGCACAATTATATGCCAATAAATCTGACAATCTGAATGAAAAGGGTGAATTTTTACAATAAAAATTACCTAGATTAACAGATTAGGAAATAAAATGTCTAAATCACCCTATTTTAGAAGAATAAATCTAACCAGCCTTTAACTATCTGGCCCTAGAAAAAAATCCCTGGGGCCAGATGAGTTCATGAATTCTCACCTTTTAAAAATCATTAATTCAAGTACTATCTAAACTATTTGGAGAAATAAATGGAGTCCTATCAAACTCCTTATATGATATATGGAGCTGATACCTAAACCAGGAAGAACTAAAACAAAGAAAGAAAATTATAGACATATTTTCCTAATGAATATTTATGCAAAACTTTTAAACAAAAAACTATGAAGGGAATTACACCACTATATCACAAGGATTATATATTACGGCCAGGTAGAACTTATACTAGTAACAGATAATTGATTAAATATTAGGAAAATTATCAATATTGTTTACCACATCAATAACAAAGCCAATACAAATCATATGATTATTTCAATAGATACATAAAAAGCTTTTGATAAAATATAGCACCCATTCCTATTAAAAATTAGAGAGCATATGAATAAAGGGAATTTTCCTTAAAATGATAAGCAGTATCTATCTGAAATCATGAGAAAACATTATCTGTGATGGGGATAAGGTAGTAATCTCCCCAATAAAATCAGGGGTAAAGCAAAAATGCCCATTATCACCACTATTATTCAATATAGCACTAGAAATTTTAATTCTAGCAAGAAGAGATGAAAAAGATACTGAAAGAATTAGAATAGGCAACAATGAGAAAACAACTATCACTTTTTACAGGCAATTCAATAGTTACACTTTGAGAATTCTGGAGAATCAGCTAATAATGACGAAATATTTAACAACTTTAGTAAAGTTGCTTGATGTAAGATAAACCCACATAAATCATCACCATTTTCTTATGTGACCAATAAAGACCAGTAACAGATGATAGAAAGAGAAATTCTATTTAAAATAACTGTAAACAATATAAAATATTTCGGAGTCTACCTGTCAATGCCAACCCAGGAATTATGTGAGTACAATTACAAAACAATTTTCGCACAAATAAAGACAGATTGAAACAATTTCAAAAATACTAATTGCTTATGAATAGGCTGAACTAATATGATAAAAATGATAACTCTGCCAAAACTAATTTACCTATTCAGCTATACCAATCAAACCACCAAAAATTATTTTATAGAACTACGTAAAATTCATCTGGAAGAACAAAAGGTCAAGAATATCAAGGGAATTAATGAAAAGAAAATGAAACAAAGGAAGGTGGCCTAGTAATGCCAGATCTCAAACTATATTACGAAGCTGTAAATCATCAAAACTATCTGGTACTGACTAGGAAATAGAGTGGTGGATCAGTGAGTGGCATAGATTAAGTACACAAGACAAAGAATTCAATGACCTTAGTAACTTAGTATTTGATAAGCCCAAAGACCCCAGCTTTTGATACAAAAACTCACTATTTGACAAAAAAAAAACTGCTAGCAACACTGGAAAACAATGGGACACAAACTAGGTGTAGACCAACATCTCACACTGTAAACCAAGAATAGGTAAAACTGGGTATATGGTTTATATATAAAGGGTGATATGATAAGCAAATTAGAAGAGCAAGGAACAGTATACCTGTTAGATCTATGATGAGGAGAAGAATTCATGACCAAACAAAAGATAGAAATCGTTACAAAATGAGTTTGGTTATATTAAAGTAAAAAGCTTTTTTAAAAAACAAAACTCATGCAACCAACATTAGAAGGAACACAGAAAGCTGAGAAGTAAACTTTATAGCAACTATGTCTGAAAAGGCCTCTTTTCTCTAATACAGAGAGGAGTCAAATTTAAAAGAATACAAGCTATATTCCAGTGGATAAATGGTCAAAGGATATGAATAAGCAATTTTCAGATGAAGAAATTAATGTTATCAATAGGCATATAAAGAAATGCTCTAAATCACTTTTGATTATGATTAAAAGGGAAAATGACAAATGTTAGAGATGTGGGAAAATTGGAACAGGTAGATCATAAACTGATCCAAAAATTCTGGAGAAAAATTTGGAGCTATACCCAAAGGGCAACCAAACTATGTGTGCCTTTTGATCCAGCAATACCACTACTAATTCTATATCCCAAAGAGATCATTAAAAAGCAGAAAAGACTTACACATGCAAAAATATTTATAGTAGCCCGTTTTGTCGAGGTAAATATTGGAAATTGAGGGGATGCCCATCAATTGGGGAACAGCTGAGCAGGCTGTGATATATGAATACAATGGAACGCTAATGTACAATAACAAATGATAAACAGATAGATTTCAGAAAATCCTAGAAAGACTTTGTATGAACTGATGCAAAGTGAAATGAGCAGAACCAGGAAGACTTGTACACAGTGTCAGCAAGATCGTGTCATGATCAACTATGAATACCTCAGCTCTTCTTAGTAACACAATGATCCAAGCTAAATACAAAGGACTCACAAATGAAAATGCTATCCATATCCAGATAAAGAAATGGTGGTCTCTGATTACAGATCAAAGCATTTTTTCCATTTTATTCTTTCTTGTGTTTTTTCTGTTACGTCTTCCACAGCTGTGAATAATATGGAAATATTTTTACATGATAGTACTCTCATAACCTATATCAAACTGTCTGCCACTTTCAGAAGTGGGAAGGGGAAGGGAAGAGAAAGTTTGGAACTCAAAATGTTGTTAAAAGTGAATGCTAAAAATTTTATTGACATGTATCAGCAGGGGAATAAAATACTATTAAAACAAACAAAAGAAATAGATTAGAAGGAACCCTTTGCTGGCACTGAGTACAGCTATCACAGATTGACAACTCTTCTTTATATACCTGTCTGTTTTCCATTTGCAATTCTGTGTCAGTTCCAGGGCATTCTTATATGGGATGAAAATACATGTAACTCTAAGAACTTCATCATTAATAAGGCAGTTAAAAGGAGTTTACATAGACAGAGGGAATAAATGTGAGTCAATTGTGTTGAAATGATCTCCCAAAAAATGGTGTAAGAGAGAAAGAAGAATATCCTTGGAGAAAGGAAAAAGAGAAGAATGGGGGAAGTTTTCTCACATAAAAGAGGTTCACAAGGAAGAGGTTTTTGTAGTGAAGGAGAAAGTGGAGGGAATGGTAGGCAATGCTTAAACTTTCTTCTCCTCTGAAGTGGTTCAAAGAGGAAAGAATGTGCCTGTGTGTGTAGGGGGGGGTGTATGTGTGTATATGAGAGTGTGTGTGTGTGTGTGTGTGTGTGTGTGTGTGTGTACAAATACATACACACAGGGTTGTGTTTAAAAATGTAATTTACGCAATAGGGTAATAGGAGGGGAAGGTGTTAAGAGAAAGGGGGGATGATAAAAGAGAGGACAGATTAAGGGAGACAGTGGTTATAAGCAAAATAAACTTTTAATGTGGGACAAGAGAAAATAATAGACAGAAGAAAATGGAATGGAGGGAAATACACACCTAGGTGGCACAATGGATAGAGTGCCAGGCCTAGAGTCTATAAGAAATTATGAGGGGGTGACTTCAGAAAAACATAATGCAATCTCTTTGACTGATGCAAAGTGAATTGAGAAGAACCAGAAGATCATTGCAAACAGTAACAGCAATGGTGTAATGATGAGCAACTATGAAAGCCTTGAGTAGTCTGATCAATACAGTGATCTAAGACAATTTCAAAGAACTCATGATGAAAAAATGCCAGAGAGAAAACTGATAAACTGAATGCAAATTGAAGTATAATTTTTCACTTTTTTCTTCCTTTTTAGAAAATGTGGCTAATATGGAAATATGCTTTACATGATTTCACTTGTTTAATTGATATATTGCTTGCTTTCTTGATGGGTGGGACTGGAGTGAGAGGGAGGGAGAAAATTTGGAACTCAAAATTTGAAAAGAAAATAATGTTTAAAATAAATAAATAACTCATAAAAAAACTAATAAAAAGAAAGGAGAGGACCACTTAAAGAGATGTCTCTACTATAATATGAAGGTCAATGGAAACAGACCATACGGGTAGCAGCTGCTATCATTAAGCAAAAGAGCAATTATAAGTGTAAGTTGGTTGGGGTAGCAAAAACTTTGTTTTTTTCAATTACACTCATTATCACAAAAACTAATAAGTACTAAATTATACTGTCTACATCAGCTGTCCGCATTATGGGTAGAAGAAGATTTACTTAAAACCAATGGGTTAACTAAAATTTCTAAATGGTTGAATATATAACCTCTAATGGTGGGGATAGAAAAGGGCATCCTTTTGTGTTCAACTACGGATTTGGGAGGTTGAAATTTTGGAAAATTTGCATAGTTGGTGTATAAATAATATGGTTATAATATTCTTTATTGTAGTACCACAAGATATTAAGCACAATATTTTAACACATTCCTATTAAAATTGATGTTCTTCTCATGTTACTAGTGTTTTACCCCTACTCTGTTAGGGGAAACTATGAGATTTGCTGAATGTTTTCCCAAGTATCAGAAAGAGAGACATTTGATTCATTCTTTTCATTGGCAGTTTATGTTACCATGTTGGCTGATCACCTTTTTTCATGTAGTCCTAAAAGTGGTTTTGTCTTGTTGTTTATGTTTTCCTATCTTTATGGGAAGACTTACAGCCTGGAGGAGGACAAGTTGTATAACAGGACAAATTTTGCCATGGATTAAATAAATTAAATAAAACTTTCCAAGAAGCCAATTATTTAATGATTATAATTTGGGTCACTTTCAAATGATCAGGCTTTTCCAAATATCCTTAAGTAAGGGTATAAAATTCATTATGAAGCAAAGTCCAAAATTACTGGATATTTTCATATATAATTCCTGCAAGAATGCATTCACTTTTTTGAATAAAAACAAATTTAACCCAAAGTCAACAAAAGCAAGATCAAAGCAATAAATTCAATACAGATAACAATAAATGTTGTCCAGTTATCATTTAATATGTTATGCACAAAACAAGATCAAATTTGAATTGATGTTGAATCTTACTGCCACCATCAGTCACCTTAGGCTTATGACACAGATGAGTTGGGTTATATCACTCTGCTTGCTACTTTGGACTGTGTAGTATATAAATTCAACTTTTTAAAAAATGTGTGAAAGTTAGAATGTACTCCAAAAATAGTTATATTTCTTAAAGCCATTCATTTTGTTTTGAGGTTAGTGTGAATAAATTTTTGAAGTGTATTTTAATAAAAGTGTTTTTCAAAAAAAAATTCAACATAAAAATTCCTAATAGCTTAAGAAAGATTAGTGGTAATTATTTAATTTTTCAGCAACAATTGTTTTAAGTCTTTTGTTGTCTCATTTTGTAAAAAGTTAAAGACTACTCCTTTGTGACAGATAATTGATTTGAAGAGCAGTTGAAACCAGTATAAGAAAAGAAATTAGAGGTGGTTTAAGTAACAGAAATACACAAAGAAAGAGGCAATTCTAGGAAATATGCTAATATATATGTATGTACACATATACATACATATATTTGGGATGCACAAATATTGAAATAAAAGAATTATAGTTATATTTTCTTTTTATGGATACTTCTGCTGCAAATGTCATGACATTCAAAAATTGAAATTGGATTTTAAAAGTATACACACAGAATATGTTGGCAAAGAAAATATTTCCAGAAATTCTTTTCATGCTTTAGCAATAAATTGCTTTTATATTTTAATTCTTTCATTTCTGTACCTAAATAGTAAGCATTTCTACATATACTATGCCACAGAAAAACAATGATTGTATATAAAGTCATCAGTCTTTTTTAAGAGGCTATCAAAAATTCAAGATTATCCTGATTGTATTTATTTTGAATGTCATTCTTTTTCCTTATGTATATTTTCTTTTATCTACTTCATGATTTTTACTTTTATATTTTGGTAACATTCTTTCTAGTCTTCCTCTCCTTAACCCCAATACACCCCACCAATGTAGAAAAGAAAAACAAAATCCTTGCAGTGATAAACATAGACAAGAAAAATAAATATATGTGTATATATGTGTGTACATATATGTGTGCATACATACACATATGTATGTAGTTATTTGTGTGTGTATATATGTATATGCTATGTCCAAAGATGTATGCCTTTCCCTGCACATTAAATTTATCCCTTCCTCTCAAGTCAAGAGTAGCTGCTTCACCATTTTCTAAAATTATCATTGGTTATTTCAGTGATCAGAGCTTTTAAGTCTTTCAAAAAATGTTTTACAATGTTGTTATTGTATATTGTTCTCCTGTTTCTGCTCACTGTATTTGAATTCAGCTATCTTTAAAATCATTCCTTTTGAAATCTCTTACAACACAATAATACTCCATTGCATTTATATACCATAATCTGTTCAATCACTTTCTACTTAATGGTTTCCTCTTTTGTTTCCAGTGTTTTGCTGTAACAAAAAGAGCTGCTATAAATATTTCCATATTCATGAGATCATTTCTTTTTTCTTTGTTTTAAAGTACAGGACTAATAATAATATCTCTGGGTCAAAGGGTATGCAAGGGTTTAATGACTTTTGATAGAATTCCAAACTAATTTCCAGAATGCCTGGACCACTTCACAATTCCACTAACAGTGCATTTGTGTGTTTATCCTCACAAAGCCCCTCCAACATCTGTCATTTTTATTTTCAGTCTTTGTTGAAATCTGATGGGCATGATGTGGAAACAGAGTTGCTTTCCTTTCATTTCTCTTAAAATAACGATTTGGCCTTTTATTTCATGTGTCAGTTGATAGCTTAGATTTCTTCCTTTAAGAATTGCTTCTTGATATCCTTTGATTATTTTTCTATAGAGCAATGGCTCTTAATTTTACCATATATGAATCAGGTCCTTCTTTAGCGATTTTTAGTTAGCTATTTCCCTTCTAATTTTAACTGCATTAATTTTGTTTGTGCAGAGCCTTTTCTATGATCCTCTCTATCACTTGTTTCATCATGAAGTCTTTGATGTAGAAGTTTGATTCTGCTGTCCTCCTTTGACTATATGCCCTGATCTTCCTTGTATCAAAGTAAGATTCTATAGTCTGAGTACTTTTGTGATGTTTACTCATCTTCCCAGCCAAACACTAGACTTTCTAACTCTTTGTCAAGGTAGTACTCTGCTTCCAGTGGGGTTGGGGGTAGGGGTAGGTGTACTGTTCCAGGCTTCATGGATTTTGTGTCAGCTGATCAATCCCCCAAGGTCTGTCGGCCCTGAGCTCCAGAAGTAGCTTCTGCTCCTGCTGCTGTTGTGACTGGGGGCAGACCCAGAAAGACTGCGCATTCCCCTTTCACCAAAGCCCCACAGAGTTTTCCCACTGACCGTTTTTGGGTTGAGAAGTCTGCAAACTGCCACAGCTGCCAATGACTCAGTCCCCTGAAGGTTCCTCCATCCAGTCTGTGCTGGTGCTACCCATATTGGAATGGACTCCTTGCCCAATCTTACCCTTCCTGTCCACTTTCCAGGTTGTCTTGGGAGGAGATTTGTTTCTTTCTATCATTTTGTGGGTTCTGTTGCTCTAGAATTTGTTTAGAGTCATTTTTACAGGTATTTTCAGGACTTAGGGGAGAGCTCAGGGAAGTCTCTGCTTTTTCTCCATCATCTTGACTCTGCCCGACCACTGATCAATTTTTTTTGTACAGATTAAAACAAACTTTTTTACTTTTATTTTTCTTGGGGTTTTTTTGGGGGGGGATTTCTGTGTTTTTATAACATAACTAATGTGGAAATATGTTTGCATGACTGTACATGTATTACCTATATCAAATTACTAGCTACCTCAGGGAGGGGATAAGAGAAGGAAGGCAGGAGAGAATTTGGAACTCAGAATTTAAAAAGAATGTTACAAATTGTTTTTACATGTAATTGGAAAGAAATACAGTGCAGGAGCCATATAAAAAAATTCCCACTCATCTATGACTTTTTCATCAGATATACTTGAAATAACTCTGTTCCAACAGAGATCCATTCTTTTCCTTGTAGGACTATACTCAGCATTGCAGGGTAAGTTATGCTATGTTTTAAGCCTCTATCATTTGCTTTTTAGGGTAGTGTATTCCAAGCTCTTGTTTTGTTTATAATAGAAGATGCCAGGTCTTGTGGAATTCTGACTGTTGTACCTTGGTACTTAAACTACTTCTTTCTGGATGTTTGCAATATTTTTTCTTTGATATGAAACTCTGAATTTAGGCTATGGCATTTCTGGAACTTTACATTTGGAATTTCTTTCAGGAGGTGATGGATGGGATTCTTTTTTTGCCCTCAGTTTTCAATAGATGGGGCAGTTTTCATTTGTGATTTCTTAAATATAGGGTCTGAGCATTTTTTAATATCATGATTTTTTTGTGAGTCTGCTGATTCTTAAGTAATTTCTTCTTGACCTATTTTCCATTTACTTGCAGTATCAGATATTTTACATTCTTTTGTTTTTGTTTGCATTTTACTCTCTGATGTAGTGATTGATTTCTGTTTGATCTATTCTAATATTTAAGGAGTCAATTACTTGACTTTACCCAAGTTTACTACTTATAAGCACCTTTCTCTGCACCTAATTCTTTCCTTCAGAGCTTTTATCTTTTGATCCATTTCTTCTAGATGTTCATGCAATTCTGCTGACATTTCAGGTGGTAGGGATGCTGAAATACTGACACATCAGATCCTGCTTAAATTTGACACATGCCTTCTTGAAACCAAAGAAAAACAAATTTATTAAAGATTTGCCATATTGGGTTGACTCTTAAGGAGCCTAAACATTTGTAATGCTTGTATTAACAAGCAGATCATTTTTGCACAAAACCAAGTTTAGAAGGAAAGCAGAAATCTGGGAAACAATTCCTATAGCCAGTGTTTCTGATTAAAGTCTCATTTCTAATATATATAGAAAACTGAGTAAAATTTATAATATAAATTATTCCCCTATTGATAAATGGTCAAAAGGATCTGAACAGACAGTTTTCAGATGAAGAAATTATAAGCAATAAGACCAGACACAATCTCAGCTAGACAAAGTCAGAGATGGATTGAGTCTGAGTGCCTTCATGGAGGCAATATGAAACTTAAATAAAGAAAATCCATGGGAAAGATCTTTCATGGGTGGCCTTGATGAGACTGGGGTAACTAGTGATGTAACCAATGGTCAGAAACAACTGGAGGCAATTAGGAGGTGTCAGACAATGAAGGGCTTAGGTGGGAAGCAGGTGGGACAATCAAGAGGTAACAGATGATGGAAGGTCAGGCTAGGCCAAGAGCAGCAAATTTTAGTATGAAAGGCTAGGTTAAGTGGGAAAATTCAAGGGGAGTTCAGGATGGTTCTCAGAGTCTGAACCCCATCAATCCCTCCTCAAACAGGTAGGATCCAAATTCTTTTGGGGTAAAGAACAAAGGCCTCAGCTTCTGAAACTGCTTCCTGCTGTCAAGGAACATAGAGTTGTCCCTGCCTCTAGGGGTCCTGTTCAAGTGGTATGTAGCCTGAGCATTCACCTGGATAGTGATGGCTTGCATTCTGGAACCTGGCAAGGAGGTTAGACAAACATGAACCAAACAGACACAAAAGAAATATAAAGAAAAGACAATTTCCCTGACATACAAAACAATTCCTCTGGAGAGAATTAAAGGTGACTATGGCAAGGCCAAAGCATAGAAGGGCATGTTTTATAGGGGACATATTCCCAGTCAGATATCCCCTTTATTTCCAGATTGCTCCATTGGCATATAGAACAAGGAAAGCATATTTTGAGTAAATAAAAACATCATCTGGCCTACGTCAGGTACTAAGGTATGGGTCAAGACTCCCAAAGCCTGTCTTCTTTCATTAACATACAGAGTGAAAGGTTTTTCTAGATTGGGTAGTGCTGTTGTAGTGCTGGGGTGGTGGTCAAATTAGTTTTCAGCATCTCAAAAATTTTCGCCTAATCCAGACCCCATTTTAAAGGAAGTAAGTCAGAATCTTTAGTAAAGTCATAAAGGGGCTTACCAATAAAACTAAAATTAGGAATCCAGAGACTACCGAATTCAACCATGCCTAAAAAGGTTCAAACAGGAATAGTGCTTTTGCTCTCTGAGGTTAAAGAGAGAGAGAGAGGTTGGCATGAGTTCATGACCCAGATACTTTATGGACTGGCATGCCATATGGACCTTGTACAAGGAAACCCCATAGCCTTGAGTGCCCACACTGATCAATTTTTAAAAGATACTTTGGAAAAAGCCATGTCTATGAATCAAAGAGATTACTTATTATTATATAAGCTAAAAGTAAAGAATTGCTAAGGATAACATTGGTGATACTTGCAGCTATTGATATGATTGAAATGATACTTCATAAATCATATTCAAAGAAGTTTCAAACAGTTCCATTGGGAAATAATAAAATGGGAAGAAGAGTTGTCCATATTTCAAAAGACCCTTATGGTCAATTAATTAACTAAAATGCCCCGTTTTGTATCACAAGTAGATGAAGAAATACACATAGCCAAACATTCAATTACATATGAAAAATTTTATAATACAATGATATAGTATGATATATATGAAAATATAATTGATAGATTTTAAAAGGAAATTATTTGACACGTAATAAATATAAAGAATTTTGTACTAATGGAGCTTACTCAATCTCATGATGAAACATTGGTCACCTTGCATATTCCATAGATTATCACTTGTAACCAGAAATATGCTAGTCTTCCTCAACTTGATTTTAAAAGTTCATTAAAAGGAAAGCACTTTGAAAATTATATAACAATATTGGGTAGCACTTAGACATTACTGTATTATTGTTAAACATGATTCTTTTGGGTATTTGAACTAAAAGAAGAAATAGCCATTCTTATTGATAATAAAAATGAGTTGAGGATGTGAAGCCAAGACGGTGGAGAAAAGCCAGAAAGTTGGCTAAGCTCTCTCCAGTTTCTCTCAGAAACAACATTAAATCAATCCTCTCAATGATTCTGGAACAACAGAATCTAGGAAAAGATGGAAAGAAACAATTTTCCAGCTGAAGATAGCTTAGAAGGACTTTAAGAAAAGTCAGTCTCACTTGAGTAAAGGGGAGCACAATCCAGCACAGACAGTGTTCCCACAAGTCAGTGAGAAGCTCATAGCCACAGAGACCAAGGTCCCACAGTTCAGAAGGATATCTGTGAGGCCTCCAACCCTGGCACAGAAAGCAAATTACCGGTTGTAGAAACCAGGAAGCAATAGGTGTGGCTAGGCAAGACTACTTCAGTACAGTGAGCAAGCTACCAACACCTGAAATATCAGCACACAAAACCAATGACCAGACCCCTTACCCCCAGAAAAAGAAGTTTGGGACAATGCCACCTGTGTTCCAGCAGGAGAGTTCAAATTTACAAGTCAAGAAGTAGGGGAAAAAAAGCAAGAAGCACAAAAGAACCTTGACCATAGAAAATTATATAGGTACCAGGGAAGATCAAAACACAAAATCAGAAAAGGACATTATCAACATACCTATATTTGAAATGCCAAAGGGTAATGGTGAGTTGTTCTCAAACTAAAAATACCTTCTTGGAAGAGCTCAAAAATGATTTTTAAAGTCAAATAAGGGAGGTAGAGTAAAAATAAGGAAAAGAAATGAGAAGTATGAAAAAGAGAGTCAACAGCTTGGAAAATGAAAGACAAAAATTGACTAAAGAAAACATTTCCTTAAAAAATACAGTCAGCCAAAATTTGGGGAAAAAAATCACTGAAGAGAGCAACTCCTTAAAAAGTAGAATTGGTCAAATGGAAAAGGTGGTAAGAAAATTGTTCCTTAAAAATTAGAATTGGGTAAGTGGAAGCCAATGACTTTCTGAGACATCCAGAATCAGTCGATCAAAATCAAAATCATGAAAAAATAGACAAAAACAAAAAATAGCTCATTGGACAAGCAATTGACCTGGAAAATAGATCTGGTAAAGATACTTTAAGAATTATTGGACTATTTGAAAGCTATCATCAAATAAGAGCCTACGCAACACCTTTCAAGAATTTATCAAGGAAAGTTGTCCTGATATCCTAGAACCAGTGGGTAAAATTGTTATTTAAAAAAAATTATAGTTCATCTCCTGACAGAGAGCCCCAAATGAAAACTCCAGAGAATGCTGTAGCCAAATTCCAGAATTATGAAGTCAAGGAGAAAATATTGCTATCAGCAAGAAAGAAAAAAAAATAAATATTATGAAACTACAGTCAAGATTACACAGAACTTCACAGCTTATATATTAAAGGGCAAGTGGCTTGGAATATGACATTCAAGAAGGCAAAGGAGCTTCAATTAAAACCAAGGATCAACTACCCAATAAAAGTGGGCAAAGTCTTTCAGAGGAGATGAACACTCAATGAAATAGGGGAATTTCAATCATTCCTGATGAAAACAACAGAGTTGAACAGAAAATGTGATCTTCAAATACAAATCTCAAGAGAACCATAAAAGATAAATAAGAAAGAATAAATGTTATTCAATAACTTAGGCTATTATTTACCCCTCTATAAGGAAAGATGATCCTTGTAATTCTTTAGGACTGTATCTTTATTAGAGCAGTTAAAAGGGGTATGTACAGACAGAAGATATAGGTTGACGTTGATGTGATGATATAGCAATAATTAAGGGATGAATAAAGGATTGTACTGGAAGAAGAGGAAAGGGAGAGGAAGAATAGGATAAATTACATCATAAGAAGAAGTACAAAAGACTGATTACAGTAGAGGGAAAGAAGGGAGGGGTTGAGCATTGTATGAGTCTTACTCTCATCATATTTGACTAGAAGAAGGAATAATATACACATTGGATTCATATAGAAATCTATCTCACCCTTTAGGGAAATAAGGGGAGAAAAGAGAAACGATGTCCTTTATCACCACTGTTATTCAATATTGTTCTAGAAATGTTACCTTTAGCAATAAGAAAAGAGAAAATAATTGAAGCAATAAAAATAGGCAATAAGGAAACAAAGGTAACCATCTTTGCTGATGATATGATGGTATTCTTAGTGAATCCTAGAGAATCAAATAAAAAAACATTTGAAATAGTAAACAACTTTACAAAATTGTAGGATATAAAACAAGCCAACATGAATCAACAGAATTTCTATATATTACTAATGAAGCCCAGCAGAAAAACATAGAAAGAGAAATTACATCTAATAGACAATGTAAAATATTTGCAAGTCTAACTGCCAAGACAAACCCAGGAAACATATCAAAACAATTACTAAACACTTTTCACCCAAGTAAAGTCAAATTTAAACAACTGGAAAAATACCAATTATTCATGGGTAGACTGAGTTAATATATTAAAAATGACAATTATATCTAAATGCATTTACTTATTCTGTGTCATATCAATTAAAGTACCAAAAAATGTTTTATAAAGCTAGAAAAAATCATAACAAAATTCATCTAGAAGAACAAAAGGTTAGAAATATTAAAGAAAATTGCAAAGGAAGGTGGCCTAGCAGTACCAGATCTCAAGCTATATTATAAAGCAGTAATTATCAAAACTACTTGGTACTAAGCAGGCAGCTAAGTAATGGAGATATGTATCAACATCTCACCGTATGCCAAGATAAGTCAAAATGAGTGCATGATTTAGACATAAAGAGTAACACCATGAGCAAAATAGGAGATCAAGGAATAATTTCCCTATCAAATCTGTGAAAGTAGGATGAATTTGTGACCAAATAAGAGATAGAGAACATTATGAAATGCAAAACAGATCATTTTAATTACATAAAATTAAAACATTTTTGCACAAAACCAAGTTTAGAAGGAAAGCATAAATCTGGGAAACAATTTCTATGGCCAGTGTTTCTGATTAAAGTGTCATTCCTAATATATATAGAAAACTGAGTCAAATTCATAATATAAATTATTCCCCTATTGATAAACGGTCAAAAGGATATGAACAGACAGTTTTCAGATGAAGAAATTAAAGACATCTCTAGTCATATGAAAAACATTCTCTAAATCACTATTGATTAGAGAAATGCAAATTAAAACAGCTTTGAAATACCATTTCACTCCTATCAGATTGGCTAATATGACAGAAAAGGAAAACATTAAACATTGGAGAAGTGGGAAAATTGGAACACTGGTGCATTGTTGATGGAGTTGTGAACTGATTCAAACATTCTGGGAAACAATTTAGAACTGTGAATGGCTATGAAAATTGTGGCTGTGAATGGCTATGAAAGTGTGAAGGGTTATGAAATTGTGTATACCCTTTGATCCAGCAATACCTCTGCTACTCTGTATCCCAAAAGGATTAAAAAGGAAAAAGAACTCATATGTACAAAAATATTTATAACAGCTCTTTTTGTGGTGCCAAAGAATTCTAAATTGAGGGATGTCCATCAGTTGGGGAATGGCTGAACAAGTTGAAACATACAAATGTAATGGAATACTATTTTGCTATAAAAAATGATGAGCTGGAAAATTTCAGAAAAATCTAAAAAAACAAACATGAATTGATACTGAGTGAAATGAGCAGAACCAGGACAACATTGTACATAGCAACAGCAACACTATGTGATGATCAACTTTGATAAATTTAGCTCTTCTCAGCAATCCAGTGATCTAAGACACTTCCAAAAGACTCATGATGGAAATGTTATCCACATCCAGAGAAAGAACTAGGGAGTCTGAATGCATATGGAAGTACACTATTTTCACCTATTTTGTTTTTTCTTTCTCATAATGTGATGGCAATCAAATTCATATCTTTTGCTGGTTTTGTTTTACTAAAAGTGATTCTGACTGAGTAATGTGATTAAAGAACATCTTTCCCACCCATTGATTGGTCTGCCCATTGTGGGAAGCTTGATTAGGGGAGCTGTTTTGTAGGAGGGCCCCAAGTACCTTTTGTTTTTTTCTATTGAGGCTCTGGGTCAGAGGGTTATGCCTTATGACTCTAAAAAGTGTATGAATACTATGAGCTAGATGTTTTACTTTAGGGGATTAGCTTTTGTAAGAAAGTTTGAATACCAGATGAGGACTCTGGGAAGTCACTTTAAGGAGCCCCTCAGCTTTGAAAACTCAGGTGTCAATGCTTCCCTCTCTGGTAACTAAGGTTACAGTTCTGTACCTGTCTGCTGAATTATGGTCAGGCAGAGGAAGCCATGTCAATTGATTATTTTGGGGCTTACTTGAAATTCAGCGTTCTGACTCCCCTAAATTAGGTGAATGATGTATGTGCTTGATTAAAGGAATGATACATGTGCTTGGTTAAAGTGATTGTTAACTCCTTGGAAGTTTCTTTCCTTTTATGAATGCAGATCTAAGAAAATGTGATAGCATGCCCCCCTGTGTATGTTGGGGTGCTTACTGTTGCACATGGTTTTTCATTTTTGTTCTGATTCTTCTTTCACAAGACAACTAATGTGAAAATATGTTTCACATGATTATACATGTATATCCTATATTAGATTGCTTGCCATCTTGGGAGGAGAAATAAATTTGGAACTCAAAATTTTATAGAAGTGAATGTTGAAAACTATCTTTACATATAAATGAAATCAAAAGCTATTAAGTGGAAAAATATAAATCAATTCATTTATAATACCAGTTACTTCATACATACTACATATTTGGTAGTGTTTTGGGGAGAAATGTATATTCTAAATAACTTAATGTGATTCCTCAGGTTCATATTGTGATCCAGAAAGATAAAATGAATGGTTAGAACTTTTCGTAACGGGGGTTTGATTCATACACAAAGTACATGTGCTGTCTTGCCACATTTTTGAGAATCTTGCTTCCAGAAAAGTTCTGAAGGTCTGTAATGCAAGTACCTTAACGTTAGAGCACTGGAGGATGTCTATACATTATATATATATACATATTTCTAAATATAGCATTATTATACATTATATAACTGTTTCTAATCAAGTAGACACATGATGAAAGGGAAATCCTTTCATTGACTAAGAGGCATTAAAAATTAAACAAATGTAGCCAAAATCAGGAGAACAGAAAATTGGGGCAGAGGGATTTTATAAACAGTTTCTCTGAAAAAGATCTCATATCTCAAATATATAAAGAACTTTGTCAACTCTGTAAGAACACAATCATTCCACAACTGAGAAATGGTTAAAGGAACCAATTTTTAGTCATATGAGAAAAATGCTCTACATCACTGCTGATTAAAGATATACAAACTAAAACAACCTTGAGATAACATTTTGTACCTACCAATATTAGCTAAAACGATGGAGAGGAAAGCAATAAATTTTGTGAGGGATGTGGAAAAATTGGGACATTAATTCATTTTTGGTGAAACTGTGAAGTAACCTGACCATATTAGAAAGCAATTGGGAATTATGTCCAAAGAGTTTAATTAAATTGTCTATACCCTTTAACCCACCAATACCACTAATAAATCTATTTCCAAAGGTGATTAACAAAAAAGGAAAAGAACTTCTATGTTCTAAAATATTTATAGCAGCTCTTTGTAGTACCAAAGAACTGGAAATTGTTAGGAATCCTGTCAATTAGGGAATGACTGAAAAATTTGTGGTATACTATTGTGACAGAATACTACTGTGCTGTAAGAAATGATGAGCTCAATGATTTTAGGAAAACATGGATAGAGTTGCGTGAAATGATGAAGAGCGAAATAAGCAAAACCAAGAGAATATTGTATATGGGAGCATCAACATTGTTGTAAGAACAATTTTGAGCGACTAAGTCATTTTTACTATTACAAATACCAAAATAAACTACATGGGACCTATGAAGGAAGATGATATCTGCATCCAGAAAAAGAACTGGTAAATAGAAATATGTGTAGAATAAGTATATATATATATATATATATATATATATATATATATATATATATATACATATCAGTATGCATAGACATATTTATATCTAATTGTAGACATATCTATGCTGAGGGAGGGATAAAAAAGAAATTTACATGATAATTTTATTATATATTTAAAAGGAATAGCAAGTCATACATGATAGATTTGCAGTTTCATGTACAATCATCTTTTTTTATTATATTGTTATGGGAATACTTGTTTTATTCCATAAATTAAATATAAAATAAGTAAAAATGTAAAGGGGGAGGGCTGAGTTAACACTGACCTAGTAACCTTTGACTTCTTTATTCAAGATTGGATTCCTTGGTTCACAATAGCCAGTGAGAGACAATACTAAAAGAGTTGTCTATTTTCTTGGTATCTTTTCTCCATCAAAGCCACAAAGCCATTCAAAATGGGCCTTAGTTTTTGGATTCCACATTTGTAGTTTTCTCTTTTAGGGGAAGAGATCTTGTGAGTTTTGAAAGGTCGGGAGAACAAGCATCCAATCTTCAGTAACCACATTTTATAACCAGTTCATTAACAGTATCCTAAAATCCTAATAGCTGAGCCATGTTCAGCTAGCCTTATCTAACCATAGCTGAGGGAAGGATTTATCCAACAGTGATACCACATGTGAATTTGCACTTGGTAGAACTAATTCTGCCTAGGAACTGAATTAAGCTTTGAGCCTACCTCCCAAGAAACTGAAGTAGAATAAGAGAAAGTGCTGGTTGTCCAGGGTTGAGAAAATCGAATAAGATAACACTTGTATAGCACACTGTAAACCTTAAAGTATAATATGCAATGTATGTGTTTATATATATTCTAAATATTCAAATGTGCTTATCTTCCTAAAAATACATAAATTATTATTATACATAAATGAGAAAACGTTTTAATGTGTTGTATATTGAAATGTTTTGTTTTATTTTGTTTTAGAAAAATAGACACATTTGAACAATTAGAAAGGGACAAATGATGAAAGAGTGGTTAAATTTTAAAAGCATAAAAGAAACAAATGTCTCTTCATAATTCCACTGTATTTTAGGGTCACATAAGAAGTAGGATAAAGCTAAGTCTCAGAAGCGGTTATGCTTTGTATGCTGAGTTTTAAGAGATAAAAGAAAAGTGAAGGGGGAAAGCACACACTAGAAGAGAATTTATGTTTTTGCATAATCGTAAGAAGAATATACAAATATGCTGGATGAAGCAGAGGGAGTATATCTCATGAAGTATCACCTCTCTTTGTCATTTAGTCTATTAATAAGCATCAATTGAGGCAGGCACTATTCTAAGCACTATGGATACAAAGAAAGACCATGCTCTTAAGGAGCTCTCATTCTAATTGGGGAGATAACATGTAAATAACTGCATACATTCAAGATGTTCTTCTTTGAACCAGGCAAAGGAGACTTGAATACACAAACATGAATGCATTAAAATCAGTAGGGAAATTCATGGGGATGCGTAGAGGAGAAGGGTGGAAGGAGTGTGGGTTAAAAGCTTGATTAAACCACATCTCAAGAGTTAAAACTCTAAATGTGAGAATTTACACTTTGAAAATTGGAAAATACTACAAATAAAGGATTGATTTATCATTTTTGTGTTTTTTATTTTTTTTATTTTTCATTTTTAACACAGTTCATATCACATAAAACAATTCCCACTTTTGGTCAGGTGATACTTCTTTTAAAGCATTTATAATATAGAACACAATCAATTTTTTTAACACTAACCAACTGAGACATAAATAATAACTATGTATGCTAACTTCACAAGTCTTCAACCTAATTGTCTCCCACACTATTACTAAGAGTTAAAGGATCTTAAGTTATTGTTGTTGGTCTAACATCCTAAGTCTAATAGCTTAATTTTAGACTTAACCTCGGGTGTTCCCCTACTAACACGGTATAATTTAACAGATCTGGTATTAAGATTACAAACCTTTTGACTATAGGAAATTGCCACTAAGAATAGGGACATTGCAAGGAAACAATATCTCCCCAACATCATGTCAATTCCAGGCAGGAGTAGATTGTCAACTTTCATTTAGTCAGATTTAAAGTCTGTCAGGTGTAAGTGGGGAAGCTGAGTCAGGAGAATCCTCCCTCAGCCCAGGCTGAACAGCCACTCTCCCATGAGATCACCTTTTGCAGTTCATACCAGCATCTCACAAGCTAACTGGCATTATGAATTGGAGATTCAGACCACATTTCTTGCTATCCATACCTGGAGTTAGACTCAGAAGACCAGTCACTTAATAGTCCCATGGAATCTTAAAATAGCAAATTCCAATAACCAGGTTTCATATATGACTATAATTTCACACCGGCAAAGGAACATCTTTTGAGGCAAGTCTTAAGTGGCTGACATGCCTTTCTATACATGTCCTAGTTCCTGATTAAATAACAATCATAAAATCAAATTTACCATTAAAACCTTAACTTTTCCATCATTGCCAAATTGTACCCAAGGTTGCTTGCCTCTAGGAAACTTAGACTAAAATTCTTTCCCCCAAATTAAAGATATCTCTGATTTAGTTTCAGTAATTAATTCAGTCAATTGTTTTAATACTAATTGCTTTTACATCCCTTTGTAATACGTCCAATTTTTCTCCCCGTCTCTCCCCTCCCGCACCCCCAATACCTTGCATTCTGATTGCTCATTCCCTCAATGTGCCCTCCCTTCTATCACACCCCGCCCTTCCCTTATCCCCATCTTCTCTCTTTTCTTGTAGGGCTAGATACATTTCTATACCCCGTTACCTGTGCTTCTTATTTCCTGGTTATGTGCAGTAATGATTGTCAACATTCTTTCCTAATACTTTGAATTCCAACTTCCCTCCCTCCCTCCATCCATACCCTCCCCCACTGAGAAGAAAATTCAATACAGACTAAGCATGTGTCATTTTGCAAAAAACTTCCACAATAATCATGTTATATAATACTATCTATATTGCCATCGATCCTATCCTATCCCCCCTTATTTTTTTATTCCCTCATTTGACCTTGTCCCCTCCCAAAAGTGTTTATTTCTAGTTACTCCCTTTTCCCATTTGCCCTCCCTTCTATCATTCCCCTCACTCCACTTGTCGCCTTCTCCTCTACTTTCCTGTAGTGTAAGATAGATTTTCATACCAAATTTAGTGAGCATGTTATTCCCTCCTTAAGCTATATATGAAGACAGTAAGCTTTACTTTTCCCCTCTCCTCTTCTCCCATTTTTCCTCCATTGAACAAGATTTTTCTTATTTCTTTTATAGGTTATAACCTGCCCCATTCACTTTCTCCCTTTCTCTTCCCTGTATTTTCCTCCCTCACCCCTTAATTTTTATTTTACATTTTTTATGTGTACCATCTCTTCTGATTCAACTCAATCTGTACTCTATGTCTGTGTGTGTGTGTGTGTGTGTGTGTGTGTGTGTGTGTGTGTGTGTGTACAATCCCTCCACCTACCAAATACTGAGAAAAAAGTCTCAAGAGTTACAAATATTATCTTTTTATGCAGGAATGTAAACAGTTCAGCTTTAGAAAGTCTTTTCTGATTTCTCTTTCCTGTTCATTTTTCCATGCTTCTCTTGATTCTTATGTTTGAAAGTCAAATTTTATCTTCAGTTCTGGTCTTTTCATCATGAATGCTTGGAAGTCCTCTATATCATGGAATGATCATTGATTCCCTTGAAGTATTATACTCAGTTCTGCTGGATAGATGATTTTTGGTTTTAATCACATTTCCTTTGACTTCTAGAATATCAAATTCCAAGCCTTTTGGTTCCTTAATGTAGAAGCTGCTAGGTCTTGATTGTATTTCCACAATACTCAAATTGTTTCTTTCTAGCTGCTTATAGTATTTTCTCCTTGATCTGGGAACTCTGAAATTTGGCCACAATATTCCTAGGAGTTTCTCTGTTCAGGTCTCTTTCAGGAAGTGATCAGTGGATTCTTTCAATATTTATTTTGCCCTCTGCTTCTAGAATATCAGGGCAGTTTTTCTTGATAATTTCATGGAAGATAATGTCTAGGCTCTTTTTTTTTTTTGATCATGGCTTTCAGGTAGTCCCATAATTTTTAATTGTCTCTCCTGGACGTTTTCCAGGTCAGTTGTTTTTCCAGTGAGATGTTTCACATTATCTTCTATTTTTTCAAACTTTTGGTTTTGTTTTTTAACTGCTTGGTTTATGTCATAATTAGTAGCTTCCCTGAACTCAATTCTCTCTTTTAAAGAACCATTTTGTTTAGTCAGCTTTTGAACTTTCTTTTCCATTAGGCTAATTATGCCTTTTAAAGCCTCTTTGTCCTCACTGGCTTTTTGGGCCTCTTTTTCCAATTGAGTTCACCTCTTTTTAAAGGTGTTATTTTCCTCAGCATTTTTTTGGTTCTCCTTTAGCAGGCCGCTAACTTGCTGTTGAAGCTACTCTATTGCTTGAACCCATTTTATATTCACTGTGGAGGCACTGGAGGCAGGGGCCTTGACTTCCTGTGAAAGTGTACCTTGTCCTTCCTCATCTGAAAGGATGGGAAGAGAAACCTGTTCACCAAGAAAGTAACCTTCGATCGTCTTATACATTTTTTCTCTTTTTGGGGCATTTTCCCAGGTAGTTACTTGACTTCTGAATCCTTTGTCAAGAGGAGGGTCCTATTGTTCCTCATCTCCCCAGTACTATGTTCAAGGCTGAGATTCCACTCAGCTGAGATTCCTCTCAATTTTCCTGGGGCTTTGGGTGGGGGCAGGGCCATCACTGAGGGCTGAGGTTTAGATCAGCTGCTCCCTACTGCCAGAGGCTTTAAGCTGAGCTGCCTGGACAATGGACCCAGGTTGCTTCCTGTAGCTGCCTGCAGCCTGCTGCTGCTGATGCTACCACCTGGGGCTATTGCTGGAGGAACCCCATTCCCCTCTTGCCCAGCTGAGAAAGCCCTCCCACACTGACCTTTGGACCTTTCTTTGTTGCTTTTGCTTTGAGGGATCTTGGACCTTCCCTGCTGAAAACTCTTTCCCTGAGGTCTTTTCAGATCGTGTTCCTCCCAGTGCTAGGCAACCAGGGCTGGGCTCTGCCTGGCTCAGTGACCAGTGAGATAGACCTTTCCTGTAGGCCTTCCAGGTTACCTTTGGCTGGAAACCTCTTTCACTCTGTTGTTCTATGGCTTCTGCTGCTCTAGAATTTATTGAGAGTCATTTTTTACAGGTATTTTGTAAGCTATGGGGGAAGCAATCAAGTATATGCATCTTTCTACTCTGCCATCTTGGCTCTGCCCCTCCATTTTTGTTTTTTTTCTAGATTTAAGAAAGGGATGGAGACAATAATTTATATTAAGCTTGACAGTCTACATTTTTTTCAGAGAGGATGGTTATTACACATTTACAATCACACCACTGGCTACAAGCCAAAACAACTTTAATTTGTAGGACAGATCACGGAAGTTGGAGCAAAAGAAAAGGAAAAGATAAGAACCAGTAATGAATATTTCTTCTAAGTGAAGAGAAAACAGAGGCATGGTATAGTATTGCTTCAGTCAGTCAATAAGTACTTATTAAGTACTTACTGTGTGTCAGGCAATGTACTAACCAGTGATACATTCTGCTTTTTATGTATTGTTTTTCTTTCACTACTTTCTTATGCATAAAGCCATGAAGGGAAAAGTAAGGAATAATTATAGGAAAGTGGTGCTGTGTTAAGTTCAAGAGGAGGTCATATCACCCACAAACACCACAGTAAAGTTTATAAATGCATTACTTAAAAATGAAAAGGGGAATTATCTGGAGACTCCTCCACACATCTAGTCCAAGGTTGCACAAAAGGATGACCAGAATTTTCTAGAAACCATGAAGCAGACAAGCAAGAATTGGTGGAAGGTACATGACAAAACTGCCCTGCAGTAGGACAGTCTAGCAAGAGAGTGATTCTTGCAGCCCTGTGGCAAAATCTTAGTGCAAGAAAGGCCATTCCTGGCACATGGGAGATAAAAGGAAGATTTCCACCATAAGAAAGTCTTTAGAGTTGTATGGCAAGAACCCAGAATGGGAGCAGTTACAAAGTCCAATTATAAAAGGATGATGAAGAGATTGGTGGCAGGGAAATTATCCAACAGTCTATTACAATAGCCAGCTGGTGGAGTCTGCCTGCCTTAAATCTCTCCTTACTCCAATCCATCCCTCATTTAGCCACCAAAGTGATTTTCCTAAGGCACAGGTCTGATCATGTCACCCTCCTACTCAGCAAGCTCCAGTGACTCATTATCCACTCCCAGATAAAATAAAAAATGCTCTGCTTGGCATTCAATGTCTTTCATATCTTAGTCCTCTCCTACCTTTCCAGTCTTCTTACTACTTAAATCTCCTCACCCTCCCTCCATTCCAACATACTCTTTGATCTAGTTCTCCTGGATATTCCATAAACATGACACTCCATATCTTAGTTCTACACATTTTCCCTGGCTGTCCCCTATTCCTGGAACACTCTCCCTCCTCCATTCATCTCCACCTACAGGATTTCCTCTCTTCCTTCAAGCCCCAACTAAAATCCCATCTTCTCCAAGAACCCTTTCCCAGTCCCTCTTATTCTGATGTCTTCCCTGTTGATTATTTCCTATTTATCCTCTAGATTATTTGTGCACATTTCTTTGTTTGTTGTCTCCCTCAATAGATTGTGAACTCCTTGAGGCAAAGGATTGTCTTTTGCCTCTTTTTATATCCTCAGAACTTAGCATACTGCCGGGAACATAGCAGTTTAATAAATTGATTGAGATATAACACACTCATGATAGTGGCAATATCAGAGGAGAAAGGAGATCTATATGAGAAATATTAGGAAAGTAAAATCTATAGGCCTTGGCAACAGATGAGGTTGAGATGAGAAACAGTGAGCAGCCAAGGAAGATGCCTAGCTTGTGAGCCTGGATGTTTGAGAAGATGGTGGTGTCTCTGATAATAATATGTGTGTGTGTGTGTGTTACATAGTTGCATGCTGTCTCCCCCATTAGAATGTGTGGGTATTTGGGGACAAGCACTTTAGGAAAGACAGTTTTTGTCTTTTTTTAGTTCTTTTCACTTACTGCAGTGCCTGACAAAAGGAAGTGCTTACCTGTTCATTGACAGCAACATTTCATTTACCAGTCAATTATGTACACATGTAATTGGGCACTGGTCAGTAAGCCCAGTCCTTAGGAATACACAGTGTTGTAACAGGTTCTGTTGTGCTAGCCATATGGTGAAGTCTCTGATTGGCTGCAGTTGTGAAACTAGGACTAGAGATATATTCAAAAGGCACCAGACAATGAAAATTTCAGCCCTGCTCTTCATGTGCTTTGGTATCTCTTGAGAGACAATGCTGTAAGGGGAAAGGCCTTGGACATTCTTCCCCTTTCAGGCCAGCATATGACTTACGAATGTGGATTTTGATTCTTTGCCTTGGAATCTGTTATTTTATAGTAGATGAAGGACATCGTTGCTGTTGTTTGTCCTTTGTTTTTGAGGACTAATGAATGACATCATGATGTTGGAGAATAGCAAATGATGGGTGACTTGACTTGCATGTGAATTAGATTGAAGTGAGTCAGAATCATCACTATTCCAGAGTCATCAAAGTCCAGGGGCAGGACAAAAGTCAAGATGACTGACTAGAGGCTCAGGATCCAGTGGGTGATCTTGGCAACTTCAATATATAACCAAGATCTAAGTGTAACCAAACCACCTGTTTCAGTCACCTTCATTGCCACTGCAACAAATTATTCTCATCCAAAACTTACATTGTTAAGTTTTAGTTGAGAGAGCAAACCCAGAGTCAATGACCCCATGAATCCATGCCAGATTTTGTATATAGCTCAGCATCGATGACCAAAGGAATGAGACTGGCCAATGTAGGTCAGTGACTGAGCATGGTTCACCCAGAACATTAAAAGTCTAGTCTGATAGAGTCCATGTGTAATGAAATAACAGGTCTTTGAAGCTGGGAAGGAAGCCTGTGGCTGCAAAGCTAAGAAGAGATGTCTATTGTGCAAGGAATGATGGCTCTTTTTCTCTTTCCAGAAACCCCTGCCCTGGTTCAATAAATGACTCTCACTGGTGAATGGAGGAGGGCAGTTGAAGGAGGCAGACTGGCTGGGTGGTGGTATAGGTTAGATTGAAAGAAGAGCCTCAAAAGACTGGGTGAAAGGGGTACTGGGATTTGACTGGAGGGCTCTAGATCCACATCTTCCTAGGAGTATTATTTTGCCCCAGCAGTCAGCTAATAAGCATGGGTGGAATCCCCCTATTCCCCTGGCTCCCTCTCTTCCATTTGTTGCTTCCTATAGTCATTCAAAAGCAGCTGAAGAGTGATGGAGGATTTATTCTTTAAGAAATCTTAGGGGAAGCTTTAGCCACCCATTCCTCACCAACATTCCCATACACCTTCTATTCATAATAAACATCTGAATTATCTAAGGACAACCTACATAAATATGGAAAGAAACATGAGTAAGAAGTATGCGTTCTTTTTATTTTCTCAGGCATGAAACAACCACTTAAAAGTAGAACTTTCTTTTGTGCCTAGAAGGATCCAGCAGAGGTTTGGAAGACTTTGTTCTGAATGAACTACCTAAAGGGTATTTCAGGCTAGAAGGAAAAGAATCTGAGAGTGTAAACGCAGATGGAAAGAAAGTGTGGTGTAGTGAAAAAAGGCACTGGATCTGGTTTTATAATAATGGGGTTAAAGACAAATCTGACACTTCATACCCTGATAACCTTGTGAAAACTCTGCCTCTCCTGGATATAGTTTCTTTATCTATAAAATGAGGGAATTGTATTAAATGACTTTTAAAGTTGCTCTGTTCCTATGATCCTCAAAATATTTTTAATGTGACTTGAGTTATATGTTATTGTAGCATATTGTATCATGCTGCACACAAAGCAAGGGGAGGTAAGTGAAAAGACGTCTCTAAGTTTGATGCAAAAATCAGGAGAATTTACATAGGGCAATTCTTTTGTCATTGACTATTGAACTAGGCAAGTAATACATACATAAATATATAGATGCATTTGTTATTCAGTTGTTTCAGTTGTATACAATTCTTTGTAAATTCATTTGGTTTCTGGGGGTTTTTTTTTTCAGAGATATTGGAGTGGTTGCCCATTTTATTTTCCGCTCATTTTACATAAGAAAAAACTGAAGCAAACAAGATTAAGTGACTTGCCCAAGGTCACACAGCTAAATGTCTGATGTCCAATTTGAACTCAGGAAGATGAGTCTTCCTGACTCCAGGGGCAGTATCCACTCTGTCACCTTACTGCCCACACATACATACATACCTTCATACGTACATACGTATAGAAACTCTGGTCATACAAAAGATTCACAAATAGCTAATAAACTTCATTATCAAATAAAAGCAGCAAATAGAATTTTAAAAATTCTACAGTAAGAATAAACCAAAGAATGTTCAAGAGCAGATGAATGCTTGAGCTGGGTATGAGATAAGATCTCAGCTCAAATAAGAAAAGAGAATTATATTACCTAGTGGGAGTCTTCTGTAAACACTGTCTAGGGATGCAGGAACTAGAAGTTGAGGGACATGCTGGGAGAGGAGGGGATTTCATCTGCATGCCTGTGGCTCAGGGCCTCCATTCCACCATTGAGAAGTTCATACTTGGTCTGTGTCTCTGTCTCTGTCTTGACCTGTATGTCCAACTAACTGAATTGAGTCCTTTCTCCACTCATGTAGTCTCATGGCTCAGTGTGTTCTCAGTCATTCAGGAGTCAATCTGCATAACATTTTCAGGGAACCCTCAGAAAAGCAATCTCAGATATGGTTAGAAATTTCATCTATACCTTTATCTATATCTATCTGTCTATCTATCTATCTATCTAATTTATATATATATATATATATATATATATATATATATATATATATATATATATATATATATGTATACACACATATAGCTAGGTGGCATGGTGGATAGGGCACTAGGTATGGAATCAAGAATACTCAGCTTCATATGTTCAGCTCTAGCTGTAGATACTAACTAGCTATGTGAACCTGGACAAGTCACTTAACCTTGTTTGCTTCAGTTCCTCTTCTGTAAAGAAAAACTTTATGAGTTCTATGAGCTGGAGAAAGAAATAGCAAACTACTCCAGAATCTTTGCTACAAAAAACTGTGGTCATTGAAAGTCACACATGGATAAAACATCTAAACAACAACTATCTTTCTATCTAATCTATCTAAATACACATACACATATATACATTTTTATGTGTATATGCATATGCCTATATATGTATGTATATATTTCTGTTTGTATCAAATTTCTGTTTGCTGCTATCTTTGACAAAGAGATGGGAAGGGTCCAAATTGGTGAATGTGGACTAAGGTCTACCCCCCTGCTTTATGGAAGCAGTTTTCATTCTGATTACAGACTCATATCTCTACACAAGATATATTTTAAGTGTAATCTGAGAGCATTCTTGGAAATAGGAAGGAATACCCAGCATTGGCAGTTCTGGATCCCTTTAGCTATGTTTCTAACAGTGCTAACACAGTTCTGCTCCTGCATTAAAGTGAGCCAGATCCTAGACATCCATCTATGATACATACAAGCCATGTCTATGTATGTAGCACTTAGTTTATATACATATTTATATATATATATATATATATATATATATATATGTATGTGTATATGCACATGTGTAAATACATACTCATAGAAAGCATTTAGATTTCAATTATAAATCACATTCTCTGTTCTTTATATTTCCCTTGGGCTGATTTAGGAAGTGGTTGCAGCCAGGCTCTGCAATTTTGGTAAATTCTCAGGGTGAGCCCACTGTTCAATTGTCATGTTAACAGACTGGCTTCCCTGCTGAGAAAAGCATTGGATATTTTATTGCTTATATTTGAACCCTGTTCTACCTCTTCACCTGTAGCACGCTACATAACCAAGACTACTGTGGTAAATTAATTTTCTGAATCATGGAGAACAAATCAGAACAGGGAGGGAGGAGTGAACAAAACATTCATCGGGAAGTGAAATTGATCAGGACAATGGAAATATGAAAAGAAATGGCTCAGAAAATGGAGAATCTTACTCCTTGACTCAGAGTTGTGAGGAAAGGAGAACATTTCTGGTGGGCAGAGAAAAGAGAGGATCTCATACAAATTGGGTTTAGTCTGATACACAGTGCCCATGATTCTTTCAAGAGTGACTAGGCAATCACTGATTTTAAGTTTTCTGGATACAAGCAGAAAACAAGTCTTTGTTACTGATGTCACACTGCATGCCTCTCTCTTGAGATGGAAAATATAGACCTTCCTTTGAAACTCTGTGCCTCTCCCTTGTCTCCCAGCCTCTCCTTGCCAGAACTCTCTATAAATCAATAAAATATATTTAGAAGAACTGCCCATTATCTGAACATTCATCCTGGATTTGCCTTTCCCTGTCCATCCTCACTTTTCTATTATCTTTTTCACTGACCACCTTGGAGATAGTATCCAGAAATACACTGTTTTTAGCCTCAGTGGAATTAGAAGTAGGACACAGTTACTATGGGGTACAGATGGGGGAGTTGGGATGAGGGTAGTGGTAGAGAAATAACTTCCAGAACTGAGCTTAAACCCAAAATACTGGTGAATTCCTGAACATGTTCTGAGTAGTGTGGCACTTCATGGTTGAAGTTTAGCCCTCTAATATGATTGTTTAATAATATAACACAATTTTCATAATATAATCAAGGTCAGAGAATGTTTCTTTTTCAAATGGAGTGTGTGATTACTCCTATGTCAGTCTCATTAATAATCAAGCATATCTTATTTTTCTATGGTTCACCAACCTGCTAATACAAAAAAAAAATGACTACAGGAGTCAAGATGACGTATTGTTTAAAGACTAGGACAAAACGGTATGGTCAGATGTGGCCCTAGAAATGTAAATCTATTTGCGAATAGCTGGGAAGACAAATTCATTCCAACAATAGCCAGTACCAGGGCAAGATTAAAATGTATATGCATTACATAGTTTGAAATAATTGTAATCAAGACGGGAATTACCACAATTGAAGAATTTCACTGATAAGCTGAATCCCATGTATAACACAATCAAATTTTCTGCCTCATTCAGTCTTACCAGTATTCATTTCCTGAATGTTCTGATTAATTTAAACTATGGTTAATTGAACACTGAGATATTCAGGGAAGTATAGACAGGAATAATTTACTATGGACAATTTTCACCAATACACTTAAGATTTAGAAGCTGTGTAGTTAGAAGGAGACAGCCCAGATGAATTACAATATTTTCAATAAATGCCTATCATGGAAGTAGAGGTTTCCTTAAGGGTTTATGATGGAAGGGGATGTAAAATACTAAGGTGAGAGCACTTATTTAAATAGAGGTGCTTTATTAAAGTAAATGATAGCCTGTCTTCTGGTTATTTCTGGTATTTCAGTACTGAGTGATAGAAAAGACATTTAAGTGATATTAAAGTATTATGTTGGAATTAGGAATTAACTTTCTGTTTCCTTTTCTCATGAAACGAATTTTAAAATCAGTAATTCTTATAAACAATACTTAGATAAGATAAATTTTTAGACATAAGAATTAGATAATTTATGAATGAAGCACATGAGATTTTATAGATTTTTAAACATTTAACATGCTTTATGAGACAGAAAACGTGCTTACCAGGCACTGGTTACTACCCTTTTACTAAGTCATTTAGTAATTCTCTTTTACTACCATTAGGAGTCAGACAATATTCCCACAACCTAAATATACCAAGAAAAACTGGAGTTAGTTGCTATTTAATATTATTAGGAACTAATTTTAGTGCACTAGACCTTTTGGTCCTTTTGTATATTTATATATTTTATTTGACTAAACTGGAAAATCAAGTCACAAGTAAGTAGTTTTAATAAGAGTAAGATTGACAGTCACAAGATCACCTTGTCAAGAAATAGTGTTATGAATTACTCAGATGCCTGTTTGTTTAAAAAGGTTGCATTTAATTTAAAATAATTGTTATACTTATAAAACTTCCAACAATCCTTTCACATTTACAAAATGTATGTTTAGAGTGATAAAACTGACACACATAGGTAGCAATATCCTAAAAATATGTAATGATGTATTTTCTGATTTTATTCAGAATCGTACTTGTCTATAGTTTTAAAGCCTTGATCCTATTGATCAATGCCAAATTTCCCCCAGGTGAATTAAGCACAGGTGTGTCATGATAAATAGCTATAGAATTATGCCAAAACTTTGATTAGAAGAAGATTAGAGAAAGGCAAAATGTGCTAGTTGGTGTAGAAATCTCAAATCCAGTAAACTAATTTCTCACAGATTATATGTCTCACATTGTGAAAAGTGCTGGAGATTCAGGAAAAGGCAAAAGCAGTTCTGATTATCAAGGAGCTCATAGTCTAGAGGAGAAAAATCAAGCTATTGAAGGACATTAAAAAAACAAACATGTAGTATCTTCTCCATAATACATAAAAGGTAACTCTTCTATATCTTAGGACCATAGGGTTATTGTTCCACACTTTGTGTGAGGCAGTGCTCATTCAGTGAATAGGCATCTTTAAGAAGTGAGCCAGTTGCAAATCGTGTCATCATCTCCCTGATGTCTTGATTCTCATTAAAAACAAAGGACAAACACAACAAATGAGTAGTCCAAGCTGCCTAAATGGGGACTCAGCTGGGAAGTTCCAGTTGGGCAACTCAGCTTGTCCTACCCTCTTCTCTCCTCTAGTCTTCTTTCTTCTCCTCTCCCTTTACCTGAGGGTGTTCTGCCCAAAACAATGTAAATTTTTATGGCTGAAAGCAACCTAGTTAGCTTAGGGTTTACTGATTATATTTCTTTCTCAAAGAGCCTTAAATCCAATTCACTCTGGATCTCTTGGATTGAATAACAATAGGTCCCTATCCATACATCACTTAATGGTTATTTGGGCCCTCCTGGGTCAGAGTGACTGCAAATACTATCTGTATAAGAAGAGCACTGATAATTTGGTTTTCCTCTTTCTTTTTTAAATAAAATTAACAAAATGTTTATCTATTTTATTGCTTTTTCTCATAAAACCAGCTCTTAGTTTTACCTATTTTTCAATAGATTTCTTATTTTCAATTTTATTAAACTCTCCTTTAATTTATAGAATTTCTAATTTGGTATTTAGTTGGGGATTTTCAATTTGTTCCTTTTTAGTTTTTTTAGTTGCATTCCCAATTCACTGATCTTCTCTTTGTCTATTTGATTCCTGTAAGCATTTAGAAATATAAAACTTCCCCTAAGAAACCCTTTTCCTGCATCCCATAAATTTTGATATATTGTCTCTCTGCTGTCATTCTCTTGGATAAAATTATCGATTGTTTCTATGATTTGTTGCTTGGGCCATTTGTTCTTTAACATGAGTTTATTTAGTTTCCAATTAATTTTAATCTTTCTTTCCATGGTCCTTTATTACATGCAATTTTTATTGCATCATGATCTGAAAATGATGCATTTAATATTTCTGCCTTTCAGCATTTGATTGTGAGGTTGTTATGCTCTAATATGTGGTCAATTTTTGTGTAGATGCCATTTACCACTGAGAAAAAGGTGTGTTCCTTTCTATCCCCATTCAGTTAACTCTTGAGGTCAACCATATCTAATTTTTTTAAGGTTACATTCATGCACTTAGCATCTTTCTTGTTTATTTTGTGGTTAGATTTATCTAGTTCAGAGAGGGTAGGTTAAGGCCCCCACTAGCATAGTTTTGTAATGTATTTCTTCCTTCAACTCCCTTAACTTCTCCTCTAAGAATATGGATGGTATATCATTTGGTGCATATAAGTTTAATATTGCTATTACTTCATTGTCTATGGTACCTTTTAGCAGGATATAGTTTCCTTTCTTATCTCTTTTAACTAGATCTGTTTTTGCTTTTTCTTTGAAATCAGGATTGCTAATCCTGCTTTTTATTTTACTTCAGCTGAAGCACAATATATTCTCCAGCCTTTTACTTTTACTCTGTGTATATCCCTATGCTTCAAATCAATTTCTTGTAAACAACATATTGTACAATTATGGTTCTTAATCCACTCTGCTATCTGCTTCCATGTTATGGGAAGATTCATTCCATTCACAGATATGATTACTGTATGTATCTTTTACTCCACCTTATTTTTTCCTGTTTATGCTTTACTCTCTCCTTTCTCCCCTTCCCTCCTCATTAGAGTTTTGTTTTCAACCAACACTTCCTACAATCTGCCCTGCCCTCTATTAGCCTCCTCCCTTATCTTCCCTTTACCTTTACTACTTCTCTTCTCCCTTCTATCCACACCACTTCTTTCCCTTTCCCCTTTTCCCTCTTACTTCCTATAGGATAAGCTAGATTTCCATACCTAACTGATTATGTTGTTCCATCTTTAAGCAAAATCTGATGAAAGTAAGGTTGAAAGAACACTCATCTTCCCTCCCTCTAATGTAATTTTTGTGCCTTTTCATGTGATATAATTTACCCTTGTGTGCCTCCTCCTTTCCTCTTCTCAGTACAATCCCTTTTCACCACCTAATTAGAGGTTGAGGTTTGCAGAAATTCTGATGATTTTTCTACTTTATAAATATGTTTATTTTATATCCTGCAAGTTTCCTGAATTTATTGCTTCAATTAATTATTTGACTGACTTTTGGATTTTCTAGCTAAGTCATCATGCCATCTAAAAATTGATCATTTTCTTTCTAATTTTTCATTCTCATTTGTTCAATTTCTTTTTCTTGTTTTCTTGCTTTTGCTAGCATTGTTAAATAGTAGTAATGACCATTTTTTATCTTTGATCTTATTAGAAAGGCCTCTTTTTCTCCATTACATATAATATTTGGTTTTGGTAGATATTGTTTTCTATATTAAAGACTATTTTGTTTATTCCTATGCTTTCCATTGTTTTTAATAGGAAAAGGTGATAGATTTTGCCCAAAGGCTTTTTAATATCTATTGATATAGTCATATGCTTTTAGTATTTATATTATTAACATGATTGATTTTATTTATAATTTTTCTTATGTTGGACAAATTTGGTGTTTCCAGTGTAACTCCAACCTGATCACATCATAAAATCTTTCTACTATATCGTTGCAGTCTATTGGCTAATATTTTACTTAAAATTTTTGCAGTAATATTCATTAGGGATATTTATTTATACTTTTCTTTCTCTGGTTTGTCTCTTCTGATTTGGGTAACAAGGCCATATTTATATCATAGAAAAGAGTTGAAAGGATGCCTTCATTTTTTACTATTTGAAACAGTTTGTTCAGTGTTCTTTGACTTTGTAATTGAATTCACTTGTAAATTCATCTGGTCCTTAAAAGTTTTTCATTTGGGATTTCCTTTATAGCTTATTTAGTTTTTTCTGATATTGGATCCATTTCTTCTTTTTTAACCAGAATATTTTATATTTTGTAAGTATTTATTCATTTGCTCTAAATTGTCATTTACATTGGCATAGAATTGGGCAAAATAAATTCTTACAATTTCCTTTATTTTTTCTTCAACTCTTGTGAACTATTCCTTTTTACTTTTGATTGTTCTTTTTCCTTTCTAACCAGATAAGACTGCATTAGTTTAGACAGTATTAAATTTATTAGTTTAAAAGTACCTCCCAAATGTAATGATTTTTTTATTTCACTCTTCTTTATCTCTAATTTGCAGAATTTTTAAGAAGTCTTTCTCACTTTGGAAAGCTGATTTGTTCAAGTTTTTTGAGCTTTGCAGTTTTTCTTTCTCTCTTTTATCAAAGGAAGTTTATAATAATATATTTTCCCTCTTAGAAATTACATTCTTTTACTTTCAGGGAGTTTTCCATTTCTTTAATAATTCATTCTTAGAATCTTCATTTCTTTAAAATTATGATATTTAATTTCTAATTAATTTTAATTATTTTCAAGAACTTTTCATTGAAAATAAGTTTTATTGCATTGTCATCGGTGAGTAATGTTTTTAGTATTTCTTCCTTTGTATATTTTACATGGTTTTCATGCCTCAATATGTGGCGGATATTTATTAAGAAATCATGTACAACTAATTATCTTGTGTGTGCGTGTGTTACACACAATATATGTGTGTATGTATATGTATGTATATTTTATATATGTACATATATATATGTATATTTTATATATATATATATATACACATATGTATATATATACACACATATATATATTTGCTTACTTCTATTCCCATTCAGTAATTCCCAGGAAAGACTAATCATCTATAACTTATCTAATGCTCTATTCATTTACTTATCTTCTTTCTTATTTATTTTTTTGTTAGATTTGTCAAAGTGTGAAAGAGATGCATTGAGAAGTCCCACTGTTATAGTTTTGCTATTGATTGCTCTCTAATTCTATTAATGTTTCCTTTAAGTATTTAACTGCTATACCATTTGATAGAAGAGAGGACATGTTTTAGAAATAGCACCTACCAATGTCTCTTTCTCCCCCTCCAACACTGGTTAGGGAAAAACAATAAAACCAGGACTTGATTGGATCAGGAATTGGGCAAGGTTCAACCTGTAACTTCTTTGATAGAGATTCCTGGTACCCTCTGGCTATGTTGCCATAAATTCCTGGGCATCTGAGGCATAATATGTCCCTCTTACCTGGGTCAAGTCACATTTGATTTAGTAGTTTCTGAAGACCACACATGCCCCCATATATTACTCTACTAAACCGATACATTTTCACGTGAAGATGAAACTATGGCCTCCAATCTAGAGGGTTTGAGTCCAGGAGTTTAAGTTACCTTATAGATCTATGAGACTGAATCCATGAGACAGAACAATAGGAGCAGAAGTGAGAAACAGTAAATAAACATTTCTTAAGTGCCTCTATATACCAGACTCTGTGCTAGGGATGCAAGTGCTGGGGATACAAAAAAAAAAGGTAAAATATTTTTCATACTTTCAGGGAGCTCATAGTCTCATGGGGAAGACAACATGCAAGCAACTATGTACATACAAACAGCCATGTAGGTACAAGCAATGTATAGACAAAGTATATAGAAGATAAATTGGAATTAATCAACAGAAGGGTGACCCTAGAATTAAAAGAGATTAAGAAGTGCTTACAGTAGAAGATGAAATCTTAGTTGAGACTTGAAATAAGTCAAGGAAATCAGGAGAAGGAGATCAGGGAGAACCTTCTAGGCATACATGACAGCTGAAGAAAATGTCAAGAGTTGGGAAATGGAGTATCTTGTTGAAGCAACAGTAAGGAGGCCAGTGTCACCAGATTTCAATGGATATTAGGAAACATGAATTGTAAGAAAAAAAGAAGTAGAATAACCACATTAGGAAAGATTTCTAATGTCAAACAAAGCATTTATACTTGATTCTGGAGGTGACGGGAAAGCATTGTATTTTAATGGGGGGGGTGGAAATATATAACATCATCAAACTAACCATTTTGGAAGATCTCTTTCACAGATGAATGGAATAACTTCCATTAACTGGAGTGGGGAAAGGCTAGGATATCAACAATTAGGCTATTACAGTACTACAGATGGGAGGTGACGAGGGCATCCATCATGATACTAAACCTGTTAGAGTAGAGAAGGAGGCATATATGAGAAATTTTATGATGGTAAAAATCAACAGGCCTTACAAACAACTGGATAAGGTGGTTAAGAGGTGAGAGAGTGAGAAGCCAAGGGTGGCACCTAACTTGTGAACGAGGGTTCCTGGGAAGATGGTGGTGCCCTTGACAATAATAGGGAAGTTTTGAATGAGAGAAGGATTGGGAGGAAAGAAAATGATTTCTGTTTTAGACATGTTGAGTTTGATGTATCTCCTGGACATCCAGTTATAGGGAGATGCAAGTCTGGAGTTCAAATGAGACATTAGAATTAGACAAGAAGATTTGAGAATCATCAGCAAAGAATGAAAATCGAATCCCTGGAAGCTGATGAAATCACCAAATGAAATACAATGGAAAGAGAAGAGAAAAGGGTCCAGGACAGAGCAATAGGAGACAACCAAAATTAACAAGTGTGACTCAGATGAAGATTCAGAAAAAGAGCTTGAGAAGTAGTCATATAGATAGGAAGAAAACAGAAGAGAGTTATGCACAAAAACCTAAAGAAAAGAAGTACTCAGGAGAAGATGGTGAACAACAATGCTGAAGACTGTAGAAAAATCATAAACGATTAGGACTGAGAAAAAGTCATTAGATTTGGTGATTAAAATATCATTAGTAAATTTGGAGAGAATAGATTCCATTCAATGATGGGATCAAAAACCAAGTGTTACAAGAGTAAAGAAGAGTTAGAGAAAAGGAAGTGGAGATACCTCTTATTGATGGCCTCTAGTTTAGTAACAAAAGGGAGGGGAAATAAGGAAAAATAGCCATTTGGAATGAATAAACCAAATGAAGATTAGTGAGACATGGACATGTCTGTAGGTAGCAGTGAAATAGTCAGTAAAGAGGAAGAGATTGACATTAAATTAGTGTAGGCATGATAGAGAGAGGAATCTGCTGGAGAAGATGAGATGAAATGAGATCACTTGTGCTTGTAGAGGGACTTACTTTAATAAGGAAAAGAGCTATCTCTTCTGAGACTTCTAGAATCTTGGCAAATCCCTTTGATTGTTTGAAATACCCCTGACTTATCAACATATAATGATACTTTTATTTATTTGCTTATTCATTAATTAGTTTATTGGATGGGGGAACATGATTAGGTATGAACTTTACAAAGATCATCTTAATAGCTTAGTGAAGGATAGGTAAAAATCAGAGAGATTTGTATCTGGGAGACCAACCAGTAAGCTTTTGCAATACTGCAAATGTGATGTAATGAGGGCCTTTGTCAGAGTGGCAAAAGCTTATTAATTAATTTATATGTTTGGGTATAGTTTATTAAATTGTTTATTTTCCTATTTACTTGTTTATTTATTCATTTCTTTGTTTATGTATCTATCTATCATTTATTAAGATTTCCTCCTCTGAGGGACCAAAGAGTTGGGTAAGGTTACATGAAAAAGTTCAAATGAATTACCAGAGCAAGGACTGCTGAGATCTGAGTCAATGTTGTGTCTCTTTCTGCAGCTGAGGAGGCTTGAGCAGCTATCTGAGCATTGATCGTTGCAGATTCAGCTAAAGGAAATGAGTTATATAGATGGGATTTTTGTGCCTTCTCTTCAGGGGTATGCAGAGAAACATTTAACTAGCTCTCAAAAGAAAAAGCACATGCATCAGAGTTTTAAGTTTGATCTGTATTAGTAACATTTTCTCCATCACTCTTAAATCAAAAAAATCAATAAAACAATAAATCAAGATCCTATTTATAGTATTTACCAATTCCTTAAGTATAAATGCTAACACTGAAAATTTAATAATTGGCCAGTAGGACCTGACTTCAACACACTCCTAATTCTCTCCTTCCATAGGCTGATCACACCCTCTAACCCAATCGTCTCAGGAACAATTAAAATTTGCCTTTTCCCTCTAAGAACTAGACAAATCTAACCACAAAATAAACAAGAAAGAAGTTAAGGAGATGAACAGACTTTTAGAAAAGTTGGATGTGATAGACCATTAGAGAGAATTGAATGGAGATAGCAAGGAATATACTTTTTCTCAGTGGTACATAGCATCTACACAAAAATTGACCATGTATTAGGGCATAAAAACCTCACAATACAGTGCAGAAAAGAAGAACTGTTAAATGCATCCTTTTCAGATCATGATGCAATAAAAATTACATGACATAGAGAGTCATAGAAACATAGACCAAAAATTAATTGTAAACTAAATAACCTAATCATAAAGAATAAGTAAGTAAAACAACAAATCATAGAACCAATCAATAATTTCATCCAAGAGAATGACAATAATGAAACAACATACTCTCATGGCACAGAGTCAAAGCAGTTCATAGGGGAAATTTTATATCTCTAAATGCTTACACAAATCAAATAGTTCACTAGGAGGTAAATGAATTAGGCATGCAACTTAAAAAACTGGAAAAATAAAAAATTGAAAACCCACAATTAAATAACAAATAAGAAATTCTGAAACTCAAAAGAAAGATTAATGAAACTGAAATTAAGGAAACCATTGAGAGGGTCCAGAAGAGTAAAGATGCCAGAGTAAAGTCAGGGCCTCATCTGAACTCACCCCCAAACTCCTCCAAATACCTTTAAAAATGACTCTAAACAAATTCTAAAGAAGAATAACCCACAAAAAGATTAAGTGAAACAAACATCTAGCCCAAGACAACTTGGAAGGTTGGCAGTAAAGGTCCATTGCACCAGAGTGTGACAGGAGCACAGTATAGCACAAAACACACAACTCTAGGTCTGGCCCCAGAAAACCAGGAGCAAGCCTTGGAAGTGATTGAATGAGTAGTGGCAGTGGCAGCCACAGCTTCTAGAACTGTAAGCCCACAGACAGTAAGGTAGTCAAAAAACTGATCAGAAGGAGATTACAAGGGTCCTTTTTCTAGCATTGAGCCAGGACTCTGTTACTTTGCCCGTGCTCAGATAAAGATCACAGTCCTGGGTGGCAGTCCTAAGGGCAAGGAAGAGCACAAGCATGGTACAGCTTAAGGCCACAGTGGAGGGGGAGCCCTCCTCACAAGTTCCAGGGCAGAAAAGAGTGTTTGGAGGGGATCACAGAATAGAGTACAGGCCAGGAGAATAATAAATATCTCTCCTTGTATCATAACACCTTGGAAGAGCTGAAAACATACAGGTTCCTACAAGTATCTCTAAAAATGGCTGCATAAAACCCTGAAGACTGCAATAGTGTGCCTTCCTCCTTGGAAGCAGAGCCCTATTTTAACAGAGTTAAAAGTCAAAGAAAAGACTAGGAAAATTAACAAAAAAGAAAACCCAGAAAAAATTGACTAGAAAGTTACTATGGTGACAAGGAAGATCAAAACACACAACTAGAAGAAGACAACAAAAACAAAGCTCCTACCTCCAAAGTCTCCAAGAAAAGTATGAATTTCAACAGCTCAGAAATTATTTTGAAAATCAAGTAAGAGAGATGGAGGAAAACCTGGGAAGAGAAATGAGATTGATGCAAGAAAACCAAGAAAAATTAGTCAAAAGCTTGGTAAAAGAAACATATACACACAAAAAAAAATACTGAAGAAAATAGCACTTAAAAAAGACTAGTTCAAATGGTAAGAGATATCCAAAAATCAATGAGGAGTCAAATGCCTTAGAAAGCAGAATTGGTCAGATGGAAAAGGAGGTCGAAAAGCTGACTGAATAAAATAATTTCTTAAAAATCAGAGTGGAGCAAATAGAAACTAACAACTATGAGAAAAGAAACAATGAAACAAAAATAAAAGAATGAAAAATAGAAAACAGTATGAAATATTTCATTGGAAAAACAGCAGAAATGGAAAATAGATGTAGGAGTGACAATATCAGAATCACTGGACCACTTGAAAGTCATGATTTTAAAATATTTATTGGTGTTTTCACCAATAAATAAGATCTCTTTCTGGAGGTAATCAGTGGGTTCTTTTGATGACTGTTTTACCCTCTTGTTCTAGGACCTCAGGTGAGTTTTCTTTAGTAATTTCTTGAAAGATGACTAGGTAGGGTTCATACGAGGAACACAAGCCTGGTTCAATATTAGGAAAACTATCAGCATCATTGATTGTATCAATGACAAAATGAACAGAAATCATATGATTATCTCAAAAGATGCAGAAAAAACTTTTGACAAAACACAATATCCAGTTCTTTTAAAAACACTAGATAACATAGGAATAAATAGAGTTTTCCATAAAATGATTGACAGTATCTATCTAAAGTCATCAGCAAGCATTATATTAAACATATAAAAGTTATAACATTTCCCAATAATATCAAGGTGGAACAAAGATATACATTATCACCAAGATTATTCAATATTTCACTAGAATTATTAGGTTTAGCAATAGGAGAAGAAAAAGGAATTGAAGAAATTAGAATAGGCACTGAAGAAACAAAACTGTCACTCTTTGCAGATGAAATAATGGTAAACTTACAAAATCTTAGAAGATTAGCTAAAAAACCACTTGAAATAATAACTTCGGTGTAGTTGCAGGATATAAAATAAATGCACACAAATCATCAGCATTTCTATATATTACTAACAAAGCTCAGTAGCAAGAGATAGAGAAATTCCATTTAAAATAACTGTAGACAATGTAAATATTTGGGAGTCTACCTACCAAAACAAACTCAGGAACTGTATGAGCACAATTATAAAACACTTCTCACACTAATAAAGTCAGATTTAAATAATTAGGAAAATGTCAATTGCCCATGGACCTGTTGATCTGATATAAAATGGCAATTTTACCTAAATTAGTTTAACCTATTTATTGCCATACCAAAGGACCAACAATTAATTTAAAGAGATAAAATAATAATAAAATTCATACGGAAGAACAACAAGTCAAGAATATCAAAGGAATTAATGAGAAAAATTCAAAGAAAGGTACCAAATCTAAAACTGTATCATAAAGCAGAAATCACCAAAACTGTTTGGTACTGGCTATGAAACAGAGTAGTGGAATAAATTGGGTTCACAAGACAGAGTAGTCAAAGACAGTAGTAACTGATTGTTTGATAAACCCAAGGACTCCAGCTTCTAGAAAAGAACTCACTATTTGACAGAAACTGCTGGGGAAACTGGAAAATGATATAACAGAAATTAGGCATAAACCAACATCTTACACTGCATATCAAGATAAGGTCAAAATGGCTACATGATTTTGATGTAAAGAGTGATATCATAAGCAAATTAATAAAGCAAGGAATAGTTTCCTTATCAGATCTATGGAAAAGGGGAAAATTTATGGTCAAACAAGAACTAGAGAATAATATCCACTGCAAAATGGATAATTCTGATTAAATTTAAAATGTTTTGCACAAAGCCAACACCACCAAGATTAGAAGATAAGCAGAAAGCTATGAAACACTTTTTTACTGCCAGTATTTCTGATACAGGCCTCATTTCCCAAATATATGGAGAACTGAGTCTAATTTATTAAAAATACAAGTTATGGGGGCGGAGCCAAGATGGCGGAGTAGAAAGACTCACCTATACTAGGTCCGAACCCACAGCCCATAGATTTCCTGTAAAAAGAACTCCTGACAAATTCTGGAGCAGTGGAAGCCGCGCAGAAACACAGTGAAGGAGATTTCTGTTGCAGAGAGCCCTGAAAAACCGACCGCAGGGGCGCCCCGGGCGGGAGCGGAGTCCTGTCCTGCCGAGAGCTCCCCTCCCCCGCCCCGGCCACCCGGCACTGAGAGGACCGAGCAGAGCCCAGCAGGCATCGGGGACCTGAATCTCCGGCGACCGTGAAGGTCCATCCACCCTCAGACGCACAGGTCAGTGAGAGAGACGGGCTGAGAGGGGAGCGGGGGATCTCCGGGACTCGGACCCCCTGGGAAGCAGCCGCCACGGCAGAGGCTGAGGCAGCTTGGCCAGAGGAAGAGGCAGCTTGGCCAGAGGAAGAGGCAGCTCGGCCAGAGACTCCCAGAGTGGGCTGGAGCTCCACCCCAGCTCCACTACAAAGGATCTCTGCATAAACCCCCTGAGGGAACTGAGCCTGAGAGGCGGCCCTGCCCCCACCTGAGAACCACCCGATAAGCCCTTATTGAAGAGCCGTCAAGCCTGCCGCCTAAAGCCCTGAGGCTGGGGAGCAGCATTTGAATCCCAGACCCCAAGCACTGGCTAGGCGGATTTAGGC
>CM053769.1:427111942-427166507 GCA_028658325.1 Potorous gilbertii | reverse complement strand
TCCCTTTTCTGGGCATTTTCCCAGCCAGTTACTTGATTTCTGAGATTCCTCTCCACCCCCGCCCAGATCTGCCCAGCTAGTGCTTGGGGTCTGAGATTCAAATGCTGCTCCCCAGCCTTAGGGCTTTCAGCGGGGGGCCCAGCTGCTATTCAGGGCAAGATTAAATCAGGTTCTCAGGTGGGGGCCTCCCAGGCTCAATTCCCTCAGGAGGGTTTATGCAGAGACCTTCCATAATGGAGCTCCTGCTGAGCTCCTGCCTGGTCCGGGAGCCTTTGGCGCCCACTGCCTTTGCTGCTGCCTCCTGAGGGGGCCTGAGTTATGGAGACACCCTGCTCCCCTCTTGGCCAACCCAGAGGTCTCTCTCACTGACCTGTAGTACCTGTGGGTGGAGGGGCCCCCACGGCCACCAGAGATTCTGTCCCTGAAGCCTGCGCCGAACTGCTCCTCCTGGGCCTATGCAGCCAAAGTAGGGTTGGGTTCCACTCTGGTCCTGTGCACGACGGACCTTTGGTGAGGGTTTTTCAGGTCTTTCTGGAACAGAAATCTCCTCCACTCTGTTGTTCTGTGGCTTCCACTGCTCCAGAATTTGTTAGGAGTTCTTCTTTACAGTTATTTTATAGGCTGTGGTTTTCAGAGCTAGCATAAGTGTGTCTTTCTACTCCTCCATCTTGGCTCCTTCTGTCCAAATTTTTTTTTTAATGAGAAAAAGTGCAGTTCACAGCTATGACTAGGAGGAAAATTGTTAACCAAAATTTTTAACCAAAAATCTCTTCCATATTCCTAGGGAAGGGAAAACATTAATTGGGAAAAAATTTTAGCATCAAATGTATTTAATGATTAGGGATCCCATATCCAAAATATGCAGATCACAAATTCAAATTATGATTATGGTATAGCAGAGAAAAAGTCAACCTTAATACCAGAAATATGAGCTCTGTACTAGATATGGGCAAATCACATAAATTCTAAGTTTCCATGGGTAACACTTTAGGACTCAGTGTTACAGAGCTGATGCTGAGCTGTGCTAGCAGAAGGAGTCACATCACTAGGAGTTCCTCATACAATGTAATTGTAGATTAGTATAAAAAAATTCCCCAGTAAATCAAAGGAAGAATTGTATAAATTGACAACCACATGAAAGATGGCTCTAAATCACTAATTATAAGAGAAACGGAAATCAAGAATACTCTGAGGTTTTACCTCACACTCTGCATACTAAAAAATAAAAAAAAAATGGAACTGGTCTATGGGCTGATTCTTTTTTCAGTTTTTGCTGATTTCCCTGGCCATTTACTTGACTATTGAGCTCTTTGTCAAGGTAGATCTCTGCTTTCAGTGGGGGTGGGGGTGTACTGTTAGCCGCTTGATTCCACCACAAAAGCTAAATAAATTATAGTACAGGAAAGCAATAGAATATTACTATGCCATGAGAAGTTATTAATATCAGTAATTCAAAGAACTATGGTATGATTTAAATGGCCTATATAGACTAAAATAAGAGAACTGAAAAAACATAACTATAATAATATAAAAGAAAAACAAATTAATATAATTAGCTTTACAATTAAATTAGAGCTCCAGAAACAGTCACTGTCTCTGCCCCTGCTGTGACTGCCTCAGGTTCCTCTTCCCCTTTCCCCCTCCACCACCCTGATGCTGGGACTAGACCACTCCGCTCTCCCACAATGGTTCCACAGGATTTTTCCACTGAACTTTCAATTTGTCCTCAGCGTTTTGGGGTCCTGATGTCTGGAAACTACCACAAGTGTGAGAGATTCAGTCTCCCCAAGGCCTTCTCAGGTCCTATCTGTGCTGGAGCAACCCACACTGGACTGAGCCCTGTGTGATGACTTTACAGGCTGTCTTGGGCTGGAGATTTGCTTCACTTTGTCATTTTGTGGGTTCTGCAGTTCTAGAATTTGTTCAGAGCCATTTTTATAGGTATTTGGCTGGGCTTGGGGGCAGAACTCTAGAAAGTACATGCTGTTGTTCTGCCATCTTGGCTCCCTTGATTCAGAACTGGTCTATGGTAAAAAGAATATGGAAAGACAGTCTTGCCAGTTCACAGTTGGCAGAGCTGTGAATTGGTACAACTATTCTGAGGACAATTTAAAATTATACTAAAATAAACAGAATAAGTATATGATACACTTTTTGATCCAGACATCCCATAACTGGTCATGGAGGTCAAGGACAGCTATAACAGTCTCACATACAACAAATCATTCGTTGAAATACTCTTTCTGTCAATAAATAATAAACTGAAAATAAAGTAAACATCCATCAGTTGGAGAATGGCTAAATAAATTATAGTACAGGAATGCAACAGAATATTGCTATGCCATGAGAAGTTATTAATATCAATAATTCAAATAACTATGGTATGATTTAAATGGTCTATATAGACTGAAATAAGAGAACTGAAAATACATGACTATAATAATGTAAAAGAAAAACAAACTTAATATAATTAATTTTACAATTAAATTGCAGTTTTGAATTGGCCCTGAAGAAGAGTTAAGAAAAATGTGCCTAACTTTCTTATTTGTAAAGGTGGAACTCCATCGATATTTTATATTACAAATACTTTCAGATACAACTGATGTGCTGATTGCTTTTCTTGGGATTTTTTTTCTCTTCCTTTTTCATAAATTCACTGGATTGGTGAGGGAAGATGGATGTATTCAGAAATTTAAAATTATGGAAAAGTAAAAGAGTTCAATAAAAATTTAAAATAAAATTAATATAGGTTTGCAATTCTTTTTGTAGACTAGCAAAGTGATTAGTAAGACGGTCCGAATTTTCATCTTAACTTGTAGGATATTTTAAAAATTGAGAAACATCCAAAATAAAATGTATGATTTTATAAATGTGTTCTCTATAGCTTTGACTTTTTCATTACATAATTACTTTGTCTTTCAGGATCACAGGTCCTTTGAATTACACACATTTTTTCACAAAAACTCACCAAATATATTGTAGCACCTTCTCTGTGCTACTTCCCCAATTTGTACTCCTATTCATAGGATAAATCTTTAGAATGCACTTATTACTCCAGGTTTTAGGGGTAAACCTGTGGGTTTTTATGTTGAGGATTATGAGATCCTATCAGTATACTTTCAATGAACAAGCACTCAGTACACATAATTCTTATAAAAAGCATATAAGGTGGCATAATAAAAATAGTAGATATAAAATATTCCCATTGTAAAGTGAAGTTACACCTCACATTTAGAGGAGAAACCAAACTGATTTGTCTTGATGTTTGTGTAACAACACAGGTATATTGTGTGCAAGTGAAGCTGGAACACTCATTCTCTCCCTCTTCAATTAAGGGGACCTTCTTGTCTGAACCCACCTGTCCCAAAAAGGTGTAATCCTGGGAGGTTAGGGGCATGAAAATTCCTGTGGGTCCCCAGAACATGTATATGATCCACAATTTCTCCAGTTCTTACCAAACACATAGGAAATCAAACAATAGGTCCAAAATCACCTCTCATTATGATAAGCTTTATTATTGTTCAGTCATTTAAATCATGTCTGACTCTTTGTGATCCTACTTGGAGTTATCTTGGCAAAGATACTAGAGTGGTTTACCATTTCCTTCTCCAATTCTTTTCACAGGTGAGGAACTAAGGCAAACAGAGTTAAGTGATTTGGCCAGGATGACACAGCTAGTATCTTACACCAGATATGAATTGAGGAACATGAGTCTTTCTGACTTCAGACCCAGCACTTCAATCCACTGAATTCCTTAAGTGTTCCTACTATGATAAGAAGACCAACTTAAAATGGAAAAAATTCAGAAAATTCCTAAAGAGATTTGGAGCTCCCAAAATGGGATTAAGCACTTGGTATTGATTATTCAGGAACTTGGGACTAGAAAGAAAACCTTATTCTATGGATCTGAAACCTCAGACAAGCTGTTTGTAGCTATGTCACAATTAAGGCAATCTAGTTCTACTTGCAAAGTAAAAAGAAAATGAAGATGAATGAGATCCTATAGTGTACTCCAGGTAAATTTCTGGGCACTAGCATTCTAAGCATGAAAAAATCTATATTGCTCATTATTAACTTCCAAATGGATATAATATAATAGTAATAATATTTAAGTACTCAGTAGTACAAAATTTATATAAAAAACTGGCCTGACTCATAAGAGAGACTTTCTAATTACAGTCTAAAATAAAAAGGAAAAATATGCTAATTTTTCTCTAGTGCATCCCTGAAAAATAAAGTCATATAAGAAAGAAAGTCTCCAGTGGAGAATCTTTCCAGGGAGTCCCTGAAATGCATAAGGGACCTAAATATGTCCCAGGGACAAACCATTCAATGTAGCACTGCCTTTCAACTACTTCTCCAACTCACACAAACATTTGCAAATTGGATTCCCAGATGAGTGCTATATCATAGTCTAGGGTAGTCTGTGGAATCAACCTTCAAAAACTATAAACTCAAGGATTATTGTCTCCAACCATTGTTCTCCTTTCTATATTTACCTCAGAAACACCCTCCCACAAATACAAACAGCCCATGTGGAAGGTAAGGCAACTATGTAGGATGCATTTATGACAAAGAAAACTCACAACTCCTGGTACTATAGGTCCTGGAATCCTTTTTCTCTCTCCTTGCGTATAGCATCTCTGAAAGGATGATTGGCTAGGTTACCAGAGTCTGATTCTTTACATAACAAATTCTCTTCTCTTCATCTAGGAGTCTGGTTTCTCAAATTTCTTCCTCTCTAACTGCCTTTTTATATCTAATGATCTCTCAAGTGTAACTCAAACTGTCTCGAACCAATAAACATTCAAATTTCAGTAGAATACTTCCTACTCTGTTGATAAAATCCATGGCTAATAGAGTAGAGAAGAGGGAAATGCCCTCTCCTACATCCATAGGCTCTCTCTTCCAAGGCCATACTTCTTCAGATTCTCCAGAATTTAAAACCCCACAGGAAAATGATTAATTTGCTGTTTTGTTTTGTTATCCCCCCTAATATATGAGACTGTTCCTTCTAATGCATTCAAAGGACCTGTTCACATCTCATAAAAGGATCACCTGGAGCTAATACCTTGTTTAATCATGAACACTTCATTGTCTTTTTAATCAACTAAGCTGGGGCTGGGTATGGGACAGGAAATAAAATCCTTCAGTTTATACATACCAGTTTCCTGTACTCTGTCTTGATGCCATCTCACTGTTTTACATTTGTGTGAGATGGACCATGTGTGTCCTACTGAAAAAAAAATCACCATTCTGGGAGTCAGAAAATCCTGCCTCAAACACATATATTAGCCATGTGGCTCTGAGCAAGTAAGTTATGTTTCAATATACTTAGCAACTTTCTAAGATTATAGGTTGCAAACAAGGTTTCCCACATGGGTTCATAAAGGGAAATAAAATCACAAGTCCATTTCCTATCCTTAGAGAAGTTGCTCTGCCTCCATATGGTTATTTTTTCAAAGAGCCTTCCTCTTCTTTTAATGGATTATTTCTATAGAGTTAATAACTCTTATAACAACTCTAACAACTGTATTTAATTCCTCACTCTTATTTCATAATGTGAACTTTCCCATGAAGCCTGGAGGTGTCAAGACTGAATGAGGAGGAATATTTTAACTACTGCTCATACATATTGATTTCATCCTGACATCTATTAAACTTCATTAGTACAGTGTCCAAGACAATTCTACCACATTAGATGATTTTCCTTGAAAAATTCTCTCAATTGTATAGAAATATTTTTCTGTGATCAACAAAATGACTACAATTTGATAGGACTAATGATTAAACATACTTATTTTGTCTGATTATGCATGCATATATGTTGCAAGATTTTTTTTCTTGGGGGGAGGGGAAGTAGGAGGAAGACAAAGGCTTTTGTTAATTAAAATAATTTAATTTAAAACATTTTTCTCTGTAACATTGATGTCAATAGCTTTGTCTGACAACAGTTTCAATAGCACATCCTATTTGTATAATCAAATGTGTATCTGTAGTTATATTCTATTCACTGTCAATGTAAAGTAGGAAAATGTTAGTTTCTCAATTAATTGATCATAAATTGCTTCAGACTTATAGGTATTTAGCCTATGTAGGAAGCCACATCATTATCTACAATTTAAGCTAATTACATGTGATTGACTAAGTATCTTTTTAATCATATCAATAGCTACAGGTAGCATCCATATTTGTTCTGTTAAATGAGAATTGTTTTTCACTTATCAGTTCTAAACAATGCAAGCAATCTTTTTGATGTTCAAGACAGTTTTTCAAAAATTTTGTTTTTGTTTTTGAGGTGTCTAATTTACTCTCTAAAAATTATCTTGTATTCCCAATGATTTCTGCATTTGCACTTTAGAGATGTCATTTTAATATAATAGGTTTCATTATTTCTTCAGTTAAAGTATTTTATTATTTTTTCTCTCCATGAGTAAAAGTACTTGTGAACTCTAATGATAAATATACCGTATCTTATTTTCTGTATTTGGGCTTTTTACTTTGTGAATCTGCTATTTAAATTGTCTCCATTGTCATTTCTTGTACTAGTTTCATCTGTTCCAGTGGATTTTCTCTTCAAACCATATCTATTAGATATGAAATGATATTACTTCACTTAAAAATGAGACAATAAAATGAAAAACAATTAAATTCTCATTTCTCATTTTCATTTTCACATCATTGTTTATAATCATTGACATTGCAATTTTGAAATTTTACCTTTTGAGGGAAACCAGCTCATTGTATTGCCTTGATCAAAACAAATGGCATGAAGAATATTATCACTTTCTACATGAATGTTGTTTAATTTCAAGTTTACATATTTGATGTTCAATTGTAACAAGTAGTGAAACAGCAAAACTCATTTGTGTCATACAGACTACAGAGAATATGAGAGATGATGCCCATGCAGACCAACTCAAATTTGACTGTTATACAAAATTAAATAATATCTCTGACAGAGATAATTTCACCTAGTTCTTATTTTTATTGTCTTTTCTGTGAAATTTGTTGCTTTTTTTAAAAAAATGCTACTGACAGATATAGACTCAAAGAATATCATTGATGAAAAGTCCCCATATACACCAAAATATTTAAAGTGATGCTTTTTGCGATAGCAAATAATTGGAAACAAATAAATGACCACTGACTGAGAAATAGCTAAACAAATTGTGGTATATAGATGTAATGGAACATTACATTGCAGTAAGAAATTACAAACATAATGGATACAGAGAAGCAAGGAAAAATACAGGGAAGCAAAGAAAGAAATATCAACTTATATAAAGTGCACAGGACCAGAAAAACAACATATACAATTACTAAAAGAAAAGAAAACACCACAAAATGGTAGAAAATGAATATTGCTTGATGGATCCAAAAGGGCAGAATAAAAGTAGAGATGTACCTGATATCTTCCCCCTAGCTCTCCAAATACCTTTTAAAAGTGGCTCTAAACAAATTCTAGAGTAGCAGAAGCCACAAAAAGATGGAGCGAAACAAATTTCCAGCCCAAGACAGCTTGGAAGGTCTGTTGCACCAGAGTGAGAGAGGAAGGTAGTCCAGTACAATCCCCTCTGACTTCCTATAGGGTAAAATACATTTCTATACCTAAGTGAGAGTATATTTTTCCCACTTTGAGCAAATCCTATGAGTGTGAAGTTCAAACAATGCTTGCCTCCCTCCTTTATTTCTCTCTACTGCAATAGGTCTTTACCCCTTGTCATGTGATGTAATTTACCATTTTTTGCCTCCTCCTTTTCTCTTTTCTCAGTGTAATTCTCTTTATCACCATTCAATTAATTATTTTTTATCATCACCTCAAAGTCAGCTTACACCCATGCTCTCTGTCTATGTATACCCTATCTAGATGTCATTACAAAGATATAATTCTCAAGTTACAAGTATCATCTTCCCATGTAGGGATGTAAACAATTTATCCTTATTGAATAACATGAATTTTTTTTCTTTCTTATACACCTTTTAATGATTCTCTTGAGTCTTGTATTTGATGATCAAATTTTCTGTTCCTCTCTGGTCATTTCATCAGGAAGGTTTGGAAGTCCCTAATTTCATAGAATTTCCATCTTTCTCCCTGAAAGATTATGCTCAATTTTACTGGTTAGCTTATCCTTGGCTGTAAACCAAGCTCCTTTGCTTTCAGAAATATCATATTCCAAGCCCTCTGGTTTTTTAACATAGAAGCTGCTGGGTATTATATAATCCTAACTGTGATTCAATCATATTTAAATGGTTTCTCTCTGGCTGCTGTCAGTATTTTCTGCTTGACCTCATAATTCTGGAATTTGACTACAATACTCCTGGCAGTTTTCATTTTGGGATCTCTTTCAGGAGGTGATCAATGGATTCTTTTGATTCATTTTTTTATCCTCTGGTTCTATTACTTCAGGGCACACTTCTTCAATCATTTCTTAAAATATGCTATCTAATCCCCTTTTTTGATCATGGCTTTCAGGTAGACCAATAATTCTTAAATTATCTCTCCTGAATACATTGTACAGGTCAGTTATTTTTCCAATGAAGTATTTTTTGCATTCTTCTATTTTTTTCCATTTTATTGACTTTGTTTGACTGATTCTTGATGCCTCATTCTAATATTTAATGCATTATTTTCTTCAGTTAGCTTTTTTCAAAATTTTTTCCCATTTGATCAATTATACTTTTTAAGGGGTTTTTCTCTTTAGTGAGTTTTTGTACCTCCCTTTCCATTTGACCAATTCTCCCTTTTAAAGAGTTATTTTCTTCCATGCATTTTTCCCATTTGTCCAAAGGTATTCTTTATTTTATTTTTTTTTATTTAGAGTTTTTACCATTCACTTCCACAAGATTTTGAATTCCATATATTATCCCCATCTCTCCCCTCCCCCTACACCAAGAAAGCATGCATTCTGATTACCCCTTCCCTGAATCTGCCCTGCCTTTTACCAACACCCCCCCTTATCTTATCCCCTTCCCTTCTATTTTCCTATAGGGCAAGATATATTTATACCCCATTGCCTGTATATATTATTTCCTACTTGCATGTAAAAATAATTTTTAACATTCATTTTTTATAATGTTGAGTTTCATATTCTCTATTTCCCACCTCAGTGAGAAGGCAATCAATTCAGTATTTGTTGTACATGTGTAGTCATGCAAAACACTTCCATAACAGTCATATTGTGAAAGACTAAATACATTTCCCTCCATTTATTCTATTCTCTCCTTTAACCAGTAATTCTTTCAAAGTGTTTGCTCCTGATTAGCTCTTTCCTCAATTTTCCATTCATTCCATCATCCTTCTTCTCCCCTCCAATAAGAGGGTAGAATAACAAACTCCTCTCAGTGCCTTTCTTTATAGAGGGCAGTAACTGGACTCAATCCACTCCACTTCTCATCTGTACTCTAGTTTCATCTCCATGGAACAATATGCTCCTGAATTGGGTACACCTTCTTATCCCCCCTTTCATTGCTTTCTGCCTCCTATTATATATTTTTACCCCCTTTAGATTGTAGCTCTTTGAGGGGAGGAACTGCCTTTCTTTTTTAAATTATATTCCCAGGGCACAGTGCCTGACACATAGTGGGTGCTTAATAAATTTGAATTGGATTGGATTAGAATTTCTTATAGTCCACTAGTCAGGTTGTACTAGCTCCCTCCTGTCACTTAATTTCTGAATATTTTCAAAAGTTATCTGTATATTTTAAAGTCAATTTGCATAAGTATGTGCTCTATTTTGATTGTTGTCTTATAGTAGTGAAAGAGTAATGTAAGTAAAGACAATCAGAGTAATTGTTAGCACCCCTCTTGGCTCAGTCCACCAACTACTGCAACTTAGTTCCCTCAGCATGGTTGAATACTGTTCCTTTCAGAGTTCTAAGAGTAACCTAGAGGAGTTGTGTCTTCAAATACTATTGATATGCTCTTCCTAATATTAAGCAACCATTTGGGATCAATTAGCTTTTAAAAATGAATATTTACTGAGAAGTTATAGGAAATTACAGAAGTTACAAAAAAAATCCAAAGCAGGAATGTTTTTTTCCCCTCTGTATACTCACGAACCCTGGGAAGACTAGGCTCAAATTTCAATTGCAAGGGTAGTCAGGGTCATGTGTAGAACACATTGACCAAAAATTATCTCATGACTTCTGACCCTGAAAATCCATTTTTTGGAATTCCCACAGTTTGCTTTTTGGTGCAGTATTGCTAATGAAAGTCATTACCTTGTGCAGTGGGGCTAGCTCCTTAGAGTATGGGTAAATCTACTGCTGGGCAGGGTGCAGACAATCATTTCTTGGGGATAATTATTCACTGAACTCAACTACTATTGCTACTGGTTCTGGTGGCTTCTGTTTCTATTTTCACTTGTTGATGATCCTGAAGTTTTGAAGCATTTCTCGATACTCATTAACCCAAGATATTAAAAGAAGCCATACAAAAGATACCAATGAAACTGAAGGTCCATACAATTATGGAGTGAGAGATGGGGCTGCCTTCTCTTCTCCACCTAGAGACTAAAACTGCCAGGGAAGAGAGGAAAAGATCAGCCACTCAAACATTTAAGATGAACTCTCAGTTCCAACTCCTTCACCAATTAGATGACCCTTATCACCATTGCGCTAGTTTCTCAGTTACTCATGGCCAGAAGAAGGTTCAAGACTCCAAACATTGAATTAGAACCAGAGAGAAAACAATGTGCATACCCTCTATTATAGGCAAATCTATGCATGTTTGAAGGACTAATTTATTTCCTTGCCCACACAACTGCCCCCTCTCATTTTATATTTGTTTAGCAAAATAATTCAGTCTGGTTGTATTGCAAAACTGAATTACCTTTGTGCTCTGAAGTAGACCCATGGTTATTTTAATCTTTCCAAATTCAGCAATCAATCCTCATGTGACATCAATTTCATGCTTTCCTGTGCAAAAATTGACAGTCAATTTGTAGTTAGGGTCAGTTTATATTCATTATCACATTGTATGTGCAGAATGATTTCTAAACATATGGTAGTGGTGGCTCTATTTTTCTCCATTATTTAATCTCTTTTCTCATGGGGATGTTCCTTCACTGACCATAGTGATCTCAGTTTTGTTCATTGTATTATTAGTGATATTCAGTGGGATTTCCATGCTTAGGCAAAGATTATATGACCTATTAAAAAGGATAGAAAAAAAATAAATGGAAAAATAGTAAGTCAAATGACTAGAAAGATGATATTTTTCTTATCATCGGCATTGTTATTCAAATGGTAAATTTCCCATTCCACATTTCCAGAAAAAGTTAATAACATGAAACAGTGACACATCATTTTAATAATTAACTAAATTTTCCCACCTTCATCACTCCAAATCAATTTTATTTGAAAAATTAAAAGGATTCTCTTTTGGACACAATAAATCAGAAATGTGTGGTTTCAACACCATAACTCAGAAAAATAAGGTGGCCAATTTGTGAGGAAAGTGTAGCTAGTGAGAATATGTCTTCATCCCCCTCTAGCAGACAAAAACAGGAAACTAATACAGTAAATATACACCTCCTGGACAAATGCTTATTTTAGACTGGATCATTATGGTCCTGATGGCATAACTGCCAAGTGAGCATCAATGCCTTTCTTCTGCAGAGCAATGCAGAATGGGGACTCTCTTAGTCATGGGCACTTTTTACTGTGTCTTTGTCCCGTACCGTGTGTTGGAAAAGTTTTGTGGGCCAGAGTGTACCATAATTAACCTGAAGTTTGAACACAGAGAACACTGAAGAGGTAGGTAATTACAATCATGTCACAAGGTCTTAAAGACAACACCTTTTAAACGTTTCCCTATTCTCTCAGTAGTTCCTGTGTCAGGGGTCATATATATGGCAACTGGTAATGCAGATATACTACTTCCAAGCTCCATCTTCTATGTCATCTGTGAACCTTTCCCTCATCATCTCAGGCAAAACAACATTATATCTCAGAGATTATTGTCCTTTACTTACATGATATTTAGCTTGTGGTAAATATATTCTCTATTGTAGTTATTTGTGTGTAAATATTTACCTAGTGTAGTTATTTGTGAAAATACTTTACCTCCTTAATTAAACTGCATATATCTGAAAGTGAAGGCTATGCATTCCATATTTTTTATACCTCATAGTCTTGGATCCACTGAAATCTCAAATACTCCTGGAATACATTAATAAAAAGGGACAAATAAACATCCCACAAAATTGTTAATATCTTCAAAAATAACTTAAGTGGTAGAAAAGAAAGCAAATTCATTGTTAGCTGATGACACCAAGATGAGTAAATATGGTCAATAAATTAGAAAAGTGGTTAAGAACAAATACAATTCAATTATTTCAGTTGAGAACTACTGAAAAGGAAAATTATTTTACATTTATCTCCTCAAAGATAAGCCCTTCTGCATTTACTTCTGATTTCATTCCTCTCCTATTTTCTCTAGCAGAATGCTCCTACAATCATCCCTTCTCTCATTATCAACTTTTCCCTATCTACTATTTTCTTTCTTCACTATATTAAAAATGCTTAAGTATTCCCCATCCTAAAAACCTTAGGAGAACCTACCATTCCCTCAAGCTGTTACCCTACATCTCTCCTCCATTTCTCAGCCAAACTCCTAGAAAAAGCTGTCTACATTCATTGACTCTCCTTTCACTCACTGCTCAATCCTTTTTAACTTGTCTTCTCAACTCTCAAATCAACTGAAATTATTCTCTCCAAAGTTACCAGTGATTTCTTAATTGCCAGATTTCTTGGTCTTTTCCAGTTCTCATTTTTCTTGACATCAAAGTAGCACTTGATGTAGTTGACAACCTACTGCTCCTGAACATTCTTCTCTCTGGGTTTTCATAACATGATCATCTCTTGGTTTTTCTCCTTTATATATGAGTATCTCCTCTAAGGCTCTTTTCCTGGTTCTATATTGTGGCCACTAACTGTGATTGTACCCCAAAGTTCTGTCCTTACCTCTTTTATATATATATTCTTACTTGGCAACATTATCAATGTGCATGAATTTAATGGAGCAGTTAGGTGGTGGAGTGAATAAAGTACTGTACCAGGAGTCAGGAAGACCTGAGTTCACAATCCAGTATCAGACCCTTACTAGTTACAATGACTCTGGACAAGTTACCTAACCTCTGATTGCCTCAGTTTCTTCATGTGTAAAACAGGGATGATAAAAACAGTGCCTAATTCCCACAGTTGGTTGAGGATCAAGTGAGATAATAGTTATAAAACTCTTAGCATAGTGCCTAGTATATAGTATAGTATGGTATATAGTAATCCAATTATTAAAATGCCAGAAATTATTATTATTTCTAATACAGTATCACTAGGTGGTCTCTACATACTTACAATGACTACCCAAATTATGCTTTCTAGATTCCTTTTGAGGCCTTTGTCATATGCATAGCCTGCTCTTTCCACTCTATTCTCCATATTCATCCCCTTCCTCTTTCTTTCTTCCCCAATTAATTTCTTTTCCCTTTTCTTTCCTTTTAAAAATACTTTTATTGATGTTTCCTGTTTCTTATATCACCATATTATCCCTTGTATTTCTCTCCCTTGGGAGGACCTCCCACCCTCACCAAGGGGTAGGTTAGGAATGTCTTCTCTTATCTCTTCATTCAAGTTCTATATGATTTCATGCTTTTGTTACATTTACTTTTTATTTTTGATGTGTTTTTTATTGCCACTGTCATAGTTACTATGCATATTGTTTTCTTGGTGCTGTTGACTTCACTCTGCATTTGTTTATATCGATCTTTTAATGCTTTGAATTCATTGCACACATCATTTCCTACAATGCAGTAGTATTCTATTGCATTAATATATGATGATTTAGTTAGCCATTGCTCAATCTACTTTATTTCCAAAGCTTAGCTATCACACAAAAAGTGCTGCTATAAATATTTTGGAGTAAATGGGAATTTTTTTCCCATTATCAATGACTTTCTAGGGATATATGTCTGGTAATAGTCACTTTATTTACATAATTACAAATTGCTTACCAAAATGGCTATGCCAATTCACACCTCCATCAATAATGTGTTAATGTTGTTTTTTCCTTTGCTCTCAAAGATGATTGATGACATCATAAGCATGATGTCAATTTGTGCATGAGTTGGACTTCAGTGAGACAGGACTGTGCAAAGTTGTGAGCCTTGCTCTCTCCTCCTGAGTCATTGGAGTCCATTGTCAAGGAAAAGGTGAAGATAACAGATGATGGCCCAGGATACAGTTGGTGACCTTGCCCTTTTTAAATTAAGATCATTCCAAGATCTTTTTGTCTGTGGTCTCCACATCCATTCAATGACTTAAGACTAGGCAATAATTGAGACAAAAGATGGACTCATCTATCATGAAAAAGGTATCAACTAGGCAGGGAGTTTATAGTCAAAATAGGAAAAAATTGCTATTTATTCATTCTAAGTTATTAATAACTAAATAGTGTATCATAGAGATTTCTGGGAGCCATGATGGAAGAGTAAGCAGTAAACTGCTGTAGCTCTTTCATATTCACCTCCAGATAACCATAAAATATCACCCCAGAATAAATCTTAGAACAGGGAAAACATAAGGTGGAACAGTCTTTTACCCTGGGACACTGGAGGATCAAGAAGAAAGGTATGTCTCACTTGGATTAAAGGGGGGTATATTCCAGGACAGAAAGCTCCCAGCAAGGCACCAGGAAGCCCAACCTCAGTAAACCAGTGGGAGATCATGAGCCACAGTGTGCTGGAGCAGGCAAACTCCAGCACAAGGACCCCCATGTGCCTCAGCATAGCCAGGAGAACCAGCAGAACTCAGGGTCTAATAACCACCATCTGCTTATGATAAAGCCAGGGGATGGGGCATCCTTCAGCAGCTGAGACTCCACTTGCTTCTGTATTACTTAGGGCAGGGAGGCATCTTCCAGAAGAGGGACATCTGAATGCTTCAGCATTGCCCTGCATGGTATCCTATAACAATCAGACTTCCAGGTGCTTCAGGATGACCCAGGGCAGACAGATATTCTCCAGTGGCTGAACTTCAATGTGGCTAATCATTGACCCTCACAGACATTCGAACACAACTGGACTTCTATGTAATTCAGCACAGTGCAGGGAAAACAGGCATCCCCTGGTAGCCAGACTTCCACAGACTTCAGTATAGCCCCCTAGGAAATGCAGAGAAACCTACTGGGCTGCAGCATATGCCAGATATCACTTCCTATGGCCTCCAGCAGCTCCACTCATCCACTCTCCCCAACCTCTCAACATATTACCAGACACAAAGATCTCCTGTGGGCTTCAAGGCAGCATCACTGTAGCACCACATAAACATCCAGGGCCTGTAGCCACTGGTACAAGATTCTTGAAACAGAGCCCCTGCTGCCTTGGGAACAGAGATCAAAAATTTTAATAAAGGGAAGGAGGCTAAAAAAATAGAGCAAAAAAGCCAAAATCAAATGGCCATACACATTATGGTGACATGGAAGAACAACACAAAAACTCAGAAGAGGAAAACAATGTCAAAAACACCTATGGGCAAAGCCCCACAGGAAAGTGGAAAATGGTCTCAAGTCTAGTAAAAACTTATGGAAGAGCTCAAAAGGGATCTTTAAAATCATGTAAGAGAGGTAGAAGAAAAATAGGGAAAAGAAATGAAAGTGATGCAAGAGAATTATGAAAAAAATACTTAATTTGGAAAACTGCTTAAAAAATAGACTCAGTCAAATGGAAAAGGAGATACAAAAATCCACTGAAGAAAACAACTCCAAAGAGAAGAGTTAGACAAATGGAAAAGAAAGTGTAAAAACTAGTTGAGGAAAATAATACCTTAAAAGTTAGAACTGAGCAAGAGCAAGTTAATGAATCTATGAAACATGAAGAATCAAACAAAATAAAAATAATTTTTAAAATGGGAGAAAATGTGAAATATGGGAAACATAATTGACCTGGAAAATAGATCTAGGAGAGCCAATATCAGAATCAGTGGGCTACCATCATCCAAAGGAGGATATGGATAGTATCTTTCAAGAAATTATCAAGGAAAACTGCCTTGATGTTATGGAACCAGACTGGGAAAAATTGACATGGAAAGAATCCAATAATCACTCCCCAGAAGAGATTTAAAAATAAAAAATCCAAAGAACATTATAGTCAATTTTCTGAACTATCAGTTCAAGAAAAAGTACTCCAAGTGGCCCGAAAGGAGCAATTCATATATTGGGGAGTCACAATCATGACTGCAGAGGACCTGACAGCTGCAACATTAAAGGATTAGGGGTCACAGAACATGCTATTCTGGAAATCAATGAGTTAGAACTACAACCAAGAATCACTTACCTGACAAAATTTAGCATAATACAACAAGGGAAAAAAATGGTAGTTTGATGAAAATAAAGGATTTCAAGTTTTCATAAAAAGACCAAAACAATTAATTTGACCTTCAATATCAAGCCCCCAAAGAAGCATAAACAGGTTAAAATGGAAATAAGTGACTTATTAGAGCTACACTATTACATTTCAACATCGGAAGATAATATTTATAGCTCTTAAAAACTGTATCACTACAAGTACAGATATAAGGAATATTTGTAAACAATATAGGTAATAAAGTGAATTTGAAGGAAGGACAAAAATTAATGTGTGAGAAAGAGGAGTACAAAGGATGCATATGGAAAGGAAAGGTAGAATGTGAAAAGTATTTCACATGAAGAAGTAAGAAATGCCACCTACAATGGAGAATATGGGAGAGTGGGTGATGGGCATCACATTCCTTGAGTATTGGCTCAAAGAAGGCATAATACACACAATCAGCTGAAAAGAGAACTCTGTTTTACCCTACAGGGAAGTAGGAGAGGAGGAGACTTAACTAAATGGTGAAGGGTGGGGACTGACATAAGGGAAGGCAGATCAGGGGAAATGGTAGAAGGAAGCAAAATACTGGTGAAGTAGAAAATGGTAAAAGACAGAGAAGACAAAGAGGAGGAAGAATTAGATGGAGGGAAATACAGTTAGGAATCACACCTGTAAATATCAATCAGATAAATTCTCCCATAAAATGGAAACAGATAGCAGAATGGATCAAAAACCATAATCCTACATTACGTAGGAAACACACTTAAAACAGAGAGACACACAGAGAAACAGTAAGAGGCTAGAGTGGAATCTATTATGTTTCAGATGAAAGTAAAAAAAAAACAGAGATAGAAATCCTGATCTCAGATAAAGTAAAACCAAAACTAAATCTAACTAGAAGGGATAAGAAAGGAAACTACATCCTTCATAAAGCTACCATAGACCAGGAAGAAATGCCCATAATAAACCAATATGTGTCAAGGGATATAGCATCCAAATTCTTAAATAAAATTTCAGTGAGTTATAAGGAAAAATAAACAGCAAAACTATACAGTAAGGGACTTCAATTGCCCCATCTCAGAACTGGATAAATCCAGCTATGAAATAAACAAGAAAGAAACTAAGGAGGTAAATGAAATGTGAGAAACATTAGATATGATAGATCTTTGAAAAAAACTGAATGATTATAGAAAGGAATATGCCTTTTTCTCAGCATCACATGGCACATATACAAAAGTTGACTATGTAATGGAGCTCAAAATCCTCAAAAGGCAGAAATATAAAAAAATATTCTTTTCAGATCACATTGCAACAAAAATTACATTCAACAAAGGTCATTGGAAATATAAATTAAAAGTTAATTGGAAACCAAATAATCTAATCCTAAAGCATAAATGAATCAAAGAACAAATCATAGAAACAATTAATAATTTCATTAAAGAGAATGACAAAAATGAGACAGCATAACAAAATTTATGGGATGTAGCCAAAACAAAACTTAGGTAGAAAACTTCGATTTTTGGAATAAGAACTTACTACTTAACAAAATCTGCTGGAAAAACTGGAAAATAAGATACAATCTAGGTATCAACCAATATCTCACACTGTATACCAATATAAGGTCAAAATGGGTGCATGATTTATACATAGAGAGTGACACAATAAGCAAATTAGATGAGCAAGGAATAATCTCCCTGTTAGATCTACGTGGAGGGAAGAATTCATGACCAAATGAGGGATTTACAAAATGTGAAATAAATAATTCTGCATTTCTCTTACTATTCATTATTTGGATCATTTTTATGTGGTTGGGAATATTGCAATATGCACAGTTTTATAACCCTTTGAGCAGAGATCTAAATAGCTCTCTAGAATAGTTGGGTCAGTTCACAACTCCACCAACCATGCATTATTGTTCCAAATTTTCCACATCTTCTCTAGCATTTATCATTTTCCTGTTTCATCACATTAGCCAATCTGATAGCTGTGATGTGGTACCTCATAGTTGTTTTAAGTTTCATTTCTCTAATCAGTAGGGATTTAGAACATTTTTTCATATGACTATAGATGGCTTTAATTTCTTTCTTTGAAAACTGCCTATTCATATCCTTTGACCATTTATCAATGGGGAAACAAGTTGTATTTTTATAATTTGGATTCAGTTCTCTATATATGTTAGAAATGAGGCCTTTATCAGAGATATTCCTTGGAAAAAATTTTTCCCAGCTTTCTGCTTTCATTCTCATCTTGGTTGCATTGGCTTTGTTTGTGCAAAAACCTTTCGATTTAATGTAATCAAAATCATCCATTTTGCATGTCATAATTTTCTCTCTTGTTTGATCATAAATTCTTTCATTCTCCACAAATATGACAGGTAAACTATTCCTTGTTCTCCACGTTTGCTTATCATACCAGCCTTTATATCCGAACCATGTAACCCTTTTGATTTTATCTTGGTATAAGGTATAAGATGTTGAACCTATATAATTTTAATATCTCATTTTTGTGCTTATTTTTGATCTGTTGGTTCTCTAGTGTATATTCTTAAATGCGTATTCATTTTATCAATCTTCTCTTTTTCTATTTTGTTAATGTGTAACTGTAAGGATATGGTCTGTCCCCTGGGGTATGTCTTAGCTATAGCTTACAAATTTTGGTGTGATTTCATCATTCTCATTTATATTATCTGTTCCTTAGCCCAATCGTTACTTAAGATTTCGTTGTTAAGTCTGTACCTTCCATTTGTAGTCCCTGAACCAATACCTGTTCCAATTGCTTTATAGTTTGTAAGTGACATATTGATTCTAACTTTTTATATTTCTTTGCCATCTCTATGCCCTAGTACATGGCTAATATTTGCAAAGGTTCCACATGGAACAGAGACAGTATTCTTTTCCTGTCTCATTTTAAAGTCTTTCAAATCTAGTTTCTCCAAATGTTTATATGATTCTTTATTTCCCCTTTTCTTCACCTGTTAGATTTATCCAAAGCTGAGACAGGAATATTGAAGTGTCTTGCCATTATTATGATTTCATTTATGTCTCCTTGAAGATCAAACAATGTTTTCTTCATGAAATTATTTTTAAATGTTGAGTTTGTCTTTGATAACATGGAGACAATTCCAGATTTTTTTTTAATTCATTTGATTAATAGTAAATTTTTCACCTGTGAGTTTTATCTCATATTTTGAAAATGTTTGTTTTTTATTAATTTATTTATTTTAGCCTTCAACTTTCATTTCCACAAGATTTTGAGTTCCAAATTTTCTACCCATCTGCCCCTCTCCCCAAACCAACATGAAATGCATTCTGATTACCCCTTCCTGCAATCTACCCTCCCCTCTAGCACCCTAACCCTCAACTATCCCCCTCCCCCTCACTTTCTTGTAGGGCAAAATAGATTTCTATACCACATTATCTATACACCTTATTTCCAAGTTGCATGTAAAACAATTTATAACATTTTGTTTTTAAAACTTTGAGTTCAAAATTCTCTCCCTTCTTCCCTCCCCACCTACCCTCATTGAGAAGGCAAGCAATTCAATATATGTTATACTTGTATAGTTATGTGAAACACTTCCATAATAGTAATGTTATGAAAACCTAACTATATTAACTTCTATGCCTGACCCCTATTTAGTCTAGTCTATTTTTTGACCCTGTCCCTTTTCTAAATTGTTTGTTTCTGACTAACCCCTCCCAAAACTGCCCTCCCTTATATCATCCCTTCCTTTTATCCTTCCCCCTACTTTCCTACAGGTAAGATACTCAACTGAGTATGTATGTTATTCCCTACTTAGGCAAAATCCAAAAAGAGTAAGGTTCACTCATTCACTCTTAGCTTCCCCCTCTTCTCCTCCATTGAGAAAGCATTTTCTTGCCCCTTTTATGGGAGATAATTTACCCCATTCTATCTCTCCTTTACTTTTCCCAATATCGTCCTCTCTCACCCCTTAATTTTATTTTTTAGCTATCATCCCTTCATATTCAACTCACCCTGTACTATGTGTGTGTGAGTGTGTGTGTATTCCCTCCCACTACCCTAACACTGAGAAAGGTCTCATGAGACCATATCAAAATACCCAACCATAGAAAGCTATAGAGATAATTAGGGTTCATCTTCAGAGGAGGATACTAAAGTAAAGAAATGTTCAAAGAGTAATGTCAAAAATAATTTTAGAAGATATTAAAAGGGAATTTAAAAGCTCTTTAGACCTTTGATTTAGTCTAATTTGATTTGTCTAATACCTCTTCTCTCCCAAACTTTTCTTCAGAGCCTCCAAAACACTGAGCTAGCTGAATCAACTTCATTGTCAATATGTACATCCCAGGAAAGTATATTACCAAGGTAAGCGAATTTATCCACAGCATTCAAAACTTCTCCATTTGTTGTAACTGATGGTTCCGTGTATGAATGGTGTAGTAGTGGCTGATGGGGTACCTGTGTTTTCTTGATGTTAATTATTAGGCCAAAATTAACAGAGAATTTATCCATACTTTGTTGCATCTCAGCTTCAGAGGTTGCATTGAATGCATCGAATGCACAATCATCTGCAAACAGAAAATCAGGCACTAACACTCCCTCCACTTTGGTCTTGGCTTGTAGCCTTTCCAAATTGAAAAACTTAGCAATAATATGTTAGTTGAATTTAATGCCACGTTCATCTTTATTGAAAGCATTTGACAATATGGCTGAAAACATCATGCTAAAAACTTGGGAGCAAGGACACAGTCCTGTTTCACTCCACTGGTGACTGGAAAGGTACAAGAGTATTATCCACTATCCAGAACCTGAGCAAACATGCCATCATGAAACTGACGTAAAATACAGATGAACTCCAGGCAACCAAATTTTGACCTAATTTTCCATAAGCCCTCACAATTAACAGTGTCAAAGGCCTTGGTCAGAGCTACAAACATTGTTTAGAGATGTCTGTCATTTCTCCAGGAGTTGTTGGGCAGCCAACACCATATTGATTGTTCATTGGCCCTTTCTGAAACCATACATGCTCTCAGGTATACGACTATTTTCCAGGTGAAGGATCAGCCTATTAAGGACTCTTAAGGTCTTAAGGAGCACTCTGGCAAGAATTTTTTCCAGCCATGACTAAGAGAGAGAGACTCCCTGTGATTGTCACAGGACAATCTATTCCCTCTATCTTCATAGAGATGGACAATAGAGACACCTTGGAACTCTTGGGGGATAACCTCCTCTTTCCATATAATCTAGAAAATTGCAGTCAGTTTTTGTATGAGCAATGTTTCTCCTACCCTGTAAATCTCAGCTGGAATAGAATCAGCACCAGGTGCTTTGCCACATGAAAGGAGCCTAAAAGCCCTCAAAACCTCTTCTTCAGTCGGAAGTTCAGCTAAGGAGAGATTGATTTCAACCTGAGGTGAATGGTCAATGGCTTCAAAGCTCACAGACTTTCAAGACTTTGTTTTACAAAATCCTGAACATTAATAGAAGATTTGACATACAAGAACCAAGAGAAATATAAGGTACATACCAAAGACTGATTTCAAGGAATTCATAAGGACAGAGTGTTTACTGTTTACTTTTTACTATACATGTATATGAAATGTAAAATGTATGTGTAAGATTCTTATTAATAATTGGGGAACTTATAAGTAAGATTGGGGAAAACCTGAGTAGAATATGAATTATTTTATACAAATGAGATGCAAGAGGAAGAACTGAAAAAGAGGAGTTAGATGGAGGAGGAGGGCTGGCAGTTCTGATAACCTAATTTCATCAGGAATGGGTTTAAGAGGGTACAATAAATGTATATTTAGAAGAGTATAAAAGTCTTTTAAATTCAGAAGAAATAAAATAGTAGGGATATAGGGAGGGGAGAAGACAACAGAGGAATCTGTAGGGAGAGGGAGAGGGAATAGGTAAACGGGAGCTATAGAGGGGTGTTTAGATTTATGGGAGTGGGGGGATGGAGAGGGATCCTTGGAGGGGGATAAAAAAGTATCAAGAGGGCAAGGAAGTGTGTAGAGATAAAGGAAGCAAGAGTTATGCACAAAAAAGTAAGATCAGGAGTAGAATATGTTTGGAAAGTATGTCTATAAATGTTTACATATATATATATATATATATATATATATATATATAGAGAGAGAGAGAGAGAGAGAGAGAGAGAGAGAGAGATAGAGAGAGAGGGAGAGAGAGAGAAACATATCTAAACTTTGTTGTAGCCTTCTGGGGGGGGAGGGAAAAAAGAACAAAGTTTAAAAAGGGCATAGCAGAGAACAAAAGAACTCACAAGGAAGCAAAATAGACAGTTTTCAATGCAAGTATTATTCATCATGTATACTTTCCTGAAATGAAAATTTATTTCTACATAATTTAAATCCTTGCTTATGTTCTGATATGCATATGACATGCTCTCTTTCTTTTTAACTTTGTATTTAATTTCCAATATTTAAGTCTGTGATATGCTTTGGGTTCTTTATATTTGTGTTCTGGCTTATGAGTTTAAAATAAAAATTTAAAAATAAATATCATCTTTCCATGTAGAAAAGTAAAGAATTCAACTCCGATAAATCCCTTATGATTTCTATTTCCTGTTTGTCTATTCATGCTTCTCTTAATTTTTTGCATTTTAAAATCAAATTTTCTATTCAGCTTGGGTCTTTCAAACAAGAATGCTTGAAAATTCTCTATTTAATTGAATATCCACTTTCCTTCCAAAGAATTATACTTTGTTTTGCTGAGTAGGTGATTCTTGGTTTTAATTTTAGCTTCTTAGCACTCTGGAATATCATATTCCAAGTCCTCTGATCCCTTAATGTAGAAGCTGCTAGATCTTGTGTTATCCTGATTGTGTTTCCACTGTATTTGAATTGCTTCTTTCTAGCTGCTTGCAATATTTTCTCCTTGAACTGGGAACTCTGGAATTTGGAGACAATATTCCTAGTTTTCCTTTTTGGGATCTCTTTCAGGAGGGGAATGGTTCATTCTTTCAATTTCTATTTTACCCACTGGTTCTAGACTATCAGGGCAGTTTTCCTTGATAATGTCTTTTCTTTCTGTGGTTTTTATTTATTTATTTATTTATTTTCCTTTTGAACATTCATTTCCACAAGATCTTCAGTTCCAAATTCTCCCTATCTGTCCCCTCCCTCCACCCCAAGACACCATGCATTCTGTTGACCCTTTCCCAATCTGCCTTCCCTTCTGTCACACCCCTTCCTTTCCTTATCCCCATCTTCACTCTTTTCTTGTAGGGTAAGATAGATTTCTATATCCCATTATCTGTATTTCTTATTTCCCAGTTGCATGCAAAAACAATTTTCAACATTCATTCCTAAAGTTTGGAGTTTCAACTTCTCTCACTTCCTCCCTCCTCACTAGTCCCCACTGAGAAGGCAAGCAGTTCAATATCAGCTATACATATGTAGTTATGCAAAAGATTTCCATAATAGTCATATTGTGAAAGACTAACTGTACTTCCCCTCCAACCTATCCTGCCCCCCATTTAATATATTCTCTCTTTTGACCTTGACAATCCTCAAAAGGGTTTACTTCTAATTACTTCCTTCTCCCCATTTCCCCTCCCTTCTATCATTCCCCACCCCACTTATCTCCTCCCCTTCTCCTATAGTATAAGATAGATTTTCATACCAAACTGAGTGTACATATTATTCCCTCCTTAAGCCAAATGTGATGAGAGTAAGTTTCAATTTTTTGCTCTTACCTTCTCCTCTTTTCCCCTCCGTTGAAATAGCTTTCTCTTGCCTCTTTTATGTTAGATAATTTCCCCATTCCATTTGTCCCTTTCTCCATCCAATATATTCCACTGTCACCCCTTAATTGTATTTTTTTAGGAATTCTCCCTTCCTATTCAACTCATGCTGTGCCTTCTGTTTATACACATATAATCCCTCCAACTACTCCAATACTGAGTAAAGTCTCAAGTTACAAATATTGTCTTTCCCTGTAGGAATGTAAACAGTTCAACTTTAGTAAGTCCCTTATAATTTTTCTTTCTTGTTTACCTTGATACCTCATGCTTCTCTTGATTCTTGTGCTTGAAAGTCAAATTTTCTATTCAGCTCTGATCTTTTCATCAAAAATGCATGGAAGTCTGCTATTTCATTGAATGACCATTTTTTCCATTGAAGTATTATACTCAGTTTTGCTGGGTAGGTGATTCTTGGTTTTAATCCTAGCTCCTTTGATTTCTCAAATATCATATTCCAACTCCTTCAATCCATTAATGTAGAAGTGCTAGATCTTGTGTTATCCTGATTGTATTTCTACAATACTCAATTTGTTTCATTCTGGCTGCTTGTAGTAGTTTCTTCTTGACCTGGGAACTCTAGAATTTGGCTAAAATGTTCCTAGGAGTTTTTATTTTGGGAATTCTTTCAGATAGTGACCAGTGTATTCTTTCAATATTTATTTTAGCCTCTGGTCTAGAATATCAGAGCAGTTTTCCATGATAATTTCCTGAAAGATAATGTCTAGGCTCTTTTTTGGATCATGGCTTTCAAGTAGTCCTATAATTTTTAAATTTCTCTCCTGGATCTATTTTCCAGGTCAGTTGTTTTTCCAATGAGATTTGTCACGTTGTCTTCAATTTTTTCATTCTTTTGGTTTTGATTTGTAATTTCTTGGTTTCACATAAAGTCGTTAGCATCCATCTACTCCATTTTAATTTTTAAAGAACTATTTTCTTCAATGACATTTTGAACCTCCTTTTCTATTTGGTTAATTCTTCTTTTTAAAGCATTTTTCTCCTCACTGGTTTTGTGGATCTCTTTTGCCATTTGGGTTAGTCTATTTTTAAAGGTGTTATTTTCTTCAACATTTTTTTGGATCTCCTTTAGTAAACTGTTGGTTTGTTTTTCATGATTTTCTTGCATTGCTCTCATTTCTCTTCCCAATTTATCCTCCATCTCTCTTACTTGATTTTCTAAATCTTTTTTGAGCTCTTCCATTTCCTATTTATCTTGGAAGTTTTGTACATAGAAGCCTTAACTTTTATGTCTTCCTCTGATGCCTTGCTCTTCCTCATCCAAAAGGATCAAGGAAAATACCTGTTCACCAAGAAAGTAACCTATTATGTTAATTTTTTCCTTTATTGGTCTTTTTCCTAGCCAATTTCTTGACTTTTTAGTCCTTTGTGAAGTGGAGGAATATACTCCAGGAACTTGTAAGTTCTCAGTTCCTCCAAGGTGGCATGATAAAGGGAGAGGAGTTTAGGCCTCTCCTGCCCTGTGCTCTAGTCTGGGAGCAACCACAAGCACTCCTGTGCCCAGGATCTGTGAGTACAATTACCTCTCCAGAGCCCCCACCAGCTCCACCATGCCACCAATCTTCCTTACTGCATGACTGCCATTCTGTGCTGAGATCCAGATCAGTTGCACAATTCTTCCAGGACCTTAAGACTGAGGACTCCAAAACTGAAGGCTATACAGCAGTGACTTCTGCTGCCATGGGAGCTGGGGTTAGGGCCTAACCCTTTACCATTATCACCCAGATAAAAGAGCTTTCTCACTGACATTTGAAGCTGTCTTTGGCGTTTTGGGGGTGAGAAATCTCAGAACCACAGCTGCTGCCTGGGACTCCACCTGCTCCAGGCCTGTCCCAAGGCTGGGCTGGGCTTCACTCTGAGCCCAGTGCAATACACCTTTCTTGTTGGCCTTCCAGGCTGTCTTGGGCTAGAAATCTCTTTCACTCTGTTGTTTTGTGACTTCTTCTGTTCTATAATTTGTTTAGAGTCATTTTTACAGGTATTTTAAGGACTTTAGAGATAGAACTAGAGAAGGTCCATCCTTCTACTCTGCCATCTTGACTCTGCTCCTTTTCTTCATAATTTCTCAATAGATGATGTCTATGTGTCTTTTTTGATCATGGCTTTCAGGAAGTTCAACAATTTTTAAATTATGACTCCTAGATCTATTGTCCAGTTCAGTCATTTTTCCAATGAGATATTTTATTCTATCTTCTTTTTTTATTCTTTTGGTTTTGTTTTATAATTTATTGATTTCTTTGATAGTCATTAGCTACTATTTGCTCTATTCTAATTTTTAAGGAATTATTTTCTTCAATGAGTTTTTGGACCTCCTTTTCCATTTTGCCAATTCTACTTTTTAAGGCATTTCTTTTTCTTCATTAGTTTTTTGGACTTCCTTTGCCATTTGCTCTAGTCTATTTTTTAATATATTATTTTCTTTGGAATTTTTTTGTGTGTCCTTTAGCAACCTGGTAACCTGATTTTCTTCCTTCACTCCTGTTTCATTTTACAATTTTTCCTGTACTTATCTAATTTTACTTTCAAAATCCTTTTTGAGCTCTTCCATGGCCTGAAACCAATTCATATTTTTCTTGGAGTCTTTAGATGTGAGAGCTTTGACTTTGTTGTCTTCTTTTGGTTATATGCTTTGATCTTCTTTGTCACCAAAGTAAGATTCTATAGTTTGATTTTTTTACATTGTTTGTTCATTTTCTCAACCAAATACTTGATTTCTAATTCTTCATTAAGGTAGGACTCTGCTTTCAAGGTATAGGCTGTCCTGTTACACACTGCTGATGTTATGTGCAGCTGTTTTCAGAAGTATTTCTAAGGCTGTAAATTTTCAGTTCTTCCAAGGTGGTATGATCAAAGGAGAGGTGTTTCTTCTTTGCTGACCTGTTCTTGGATCTGTGAGCAACCACAAGCAATCTTTTCTGCCTTGAAACTGTAAGGAGGATTCCCTCTCCAATGAACCACAGACTCCACAACATCAGCACCCATCCTCATCCCAGGACCAAGCATAGGTAAAGCAAAAGATGTTTTCTCAACACCAGCAAAGAGATCCCTGATACCCACCTCTGATCAGCTGAAAACGTGATGGAGCAAGCAAATACCAACACCAGAATTCTCATGTGCCTTACCATAGCCAGAGTATTGGGCAGACTTCAAGTCAGAGAACCACCACATGCACTGTCAGAGTCCTAGTCTTGGCAGTTGTCCTCCATCAGACAGATATCTACTTTCTTCAGTGTAGCCCCAGAGAAATGCAGAAAAGTCCCACCTGGCCTTAACACATACCAGCCACTACCAGGTACATTGGCACAGCCCTACAGCTTGAGCTACCAAAACCTGAGTACCCAGCATGCAAAGCCAGTGACTAAATACCTGGGCCCCTAGGACAATAAGTATGGAAGAGTGCACTCGGTGCCCCTGGAGCAGAGCTAAATTTTAAAAGCCAGGAAATAGACAAACATCATAAGCAAAAAGCAAAAATGAACACTGATCAATGAGAGTTTCAATGGTGACAAGGAAGCTCAAAGCACAAACTCAGAAGAGGACAACATTGTCACTAAATTTACACCCAAAACTGCAAAGGGAAATGTGAATTTGTCTCATGTCCCAAAAACCTTCTTGGAAGAGCACAATAAGGATTTTAAAAGTCAAATAAGAGAAGTAGAAGAAAAACTGAGGAAACAAATGAAAGATATTCAAGAGAGAGTCCAATGGCTTGCAAAAAGAGAGAGAAAATTTGACTGAAGAATACAATCTCTTTAAAAATTTGGACAATTGAAAAAAAACCTACTGAAGAAAACCAATCCTTAAAAATAGAATTGACCAAATAGAAAAGGAACTACAATACTAACTGAAGAAAACGAGTCCTTAAAAATTAAAATTGGGCAAGTAGAAGCTAATGACTCTGTAAGACATGAAGAATCAATCACAAAAAATCAAAAGAAATTAAAAAAATAGAAGAAAATGTAATGTATCAGGGCAGAGCCAGAATGTTGGAGTAAAAGCAAAGATTTGCTTAAGCTCTCCCCCAAAACCTTCCAAATACCTGTAAAAAATGATTCTAAACAAATTCTGGAGTACTAGAACCCACAAAATGACAGAATGAAACAAATTTCCAGCCCAAAACAACCTAGAAGTTAGACAGGAAATGTCTGTTGCACCAGTCTCAGGGCCCTCAGTAAACCTTGAGTAGGCCTCACAGGACTGAATCACTCGAAGCTCTGGTGATTTCCAGACTTCTCAACGCACATAAGACAAAGACAATTCAGAAGGTCAGTAGTCGAACCAGGGTGAGAAAGGAGCATAGTCTGGCTCTAACTTAGGGGTGGCAGTGGTGGTGGCAGTGGCTGTTTCAGGAGCTCTCAGACCATAGACCATGGGGAAATTGAGCAGCTGATCAGAGGAGGATCAGAGGGATCTCTTTACTGGCACTGAGCCAGGGTTGTCTTGCTTTGCCTGTACCTAGATCTCAGTCACAGTCCTGAGTGGTGGTCCTGGGACAGGGAGAGCACTACAGTGGTGAACCTTGTGGTCACAGTGGAGAAAGAATATTCATCAAGAACCAAGGCAGAAAAGAGAGCTTGTGGTCACACACTAACCAGAATACAGGCCAGGGGAGGAGTAAACAGCACTTCTTGATTGTATCACTTTGGAAAAAATGAAAATTTACAGGACCCTAGATATTGCTCTGAAAACAACTGCACAAAACCTCTGAAGTTTGGAATGGTACACCTTCCACACTGGAAGCAGAGTCCTATCTTAGCAAAGAGTTAAAAAATCAAATAATTGGCTGGGAAAATGAGGTAATATTTGCAAAAATCAGACTACAAAATCTCACACTGGTGACAAGGAAGATCATAACACACAACCAGAAGAAAACGTTAAAATCTCTACATCCAAAGCCTTCAAGAAAAATATGAATTGGCAAGTAGCTTTGGGGGGGGTGGTGGAGCCCAGATGGTGGAGTGAGAGCAATGCCTCCCCTAAGCTCTTAGACAAACTCCTTCATATACTTCTAAAAAGTGAATCTGACCAAATTTTGTAGGTGCAGAATCCAATAAGAGACAGACTGGGGCAGAGTCACAGCCCAGGAAAGATTGGAAGGTTGACGGGAAGGATCTGTTCCATGGGGATGAGTCCACAGCACACAGCACAGCACATCCAGTGCAGCAGAGCAGGAAAGCCCCGGGGAGCCCTGAAGAAGCAGCAAGTAGAATGGCAGAGTGGCAGCCCAGGGTGAGAGACCAGCAGAGCCAAGCGAGTGACAGATGCTGAGCCCCAGATATCAGCTGCAACAGCTCCTGAGACTTTCAACTCATAGATTAAACGTCTGTAAGTCACCTACTTCAACTTCCTGGAACCAAAATGGTGGAATGATCAGTAAATGCTCTCTCCTCCCCACTTGCTGACCTCAAAAGAAGTATAAAATATTTCCCCAGAAAAATCCTGGATCAGTGGAAACAACTGAAGGGGCAATCAGTCTCATAACACCTGAGGCTAGCAAAATAGCTAAGGGGGATTCCTCTTACTATGGCAGAGGTGAACTGGAAGGAGAGGGGACCCAGGGCAGTGGAAACTAACACTAGGACCCAGGCATGCCTCAACCCTCCTGGAGAAAAGGGAAGACAAAAGGGAAGCCAAGATCATCAACCCCTGAGCTTGCCTTTGCCTCAGCTCAGCTGAGATCTCCCATGATCAGACCACCCCTCTCCCACACTTAACAAGCAAGCCCCAGGGCTGATCAGGAAACACAAAACAAAAAGATAAATAGGCACCTACCCTCAGCTTTTTCACACCAGCCAGCTCAACACAAAGTTCTGCAGTTTTTAACTGAAACAACCAGAAGCCACAACACAAATCATGATCATGAGCAGAAAAAGCAAAGCAAGTGCAAAAAAACCATAGAATCTTTCTATGGGGACAAGGACCAAAATATGAATACCAAAGAGGTCAGTAGTGAGACTGTACTCCCATCTAAAACTTCAGAAGAGACAATGAACTATTCACATGTGCAAACAGCTCTCCTGGAACAGCTGAAGAAGGAAATAGAAGAAAAACTGGCCAATGATTTTAAAAGTATGAAAAAAGAATTCCACGAAGGGAACATCTCTTTAAAAAAGAAAATTGAACAAATGGGAAAGGAAGCACAAAACCTAACTGGGAAAATTGGAAAATGGAAAAGGATGTACAAAAATTAACTGGAGAAAATTATTCCTTAGAAGGAATAATTGGACAGATGGAAAAGGAGATGCAAAAGTTAACTGAAGAAAATAATTTGATAAAAATTAGAATTGGGCAAGTAGAAACTAATGAGTCTGTGAGATATCAAAAATCAGTCAAACAAAATCTAAATGAAAAGGTAGAAGAAAATGTAAAATGTCTAATTGGAAAAACAACTGACCTGGAAAATAGAATTTTCAGGACAGAAAATTTAAGAATTATTGGCCTACCAGAAACCCACACTGAAAAAAAAAGAGTCTGGACAATTTCTTCCAAGAAATAGTCAAGGAAAACTGCCCAGAAGTGCTAGATCCAGAGGGCAAAATGTCATCAAAAGAATCCACTTTTAATCTCCAGAAAGGAATCCCAAACTAAAAAAACAAAGAAATATTGTTGCCAAATTCCAGAATTATCAAGTGAAGGAGAAAATACTACAGGTAGACAGAAAGGAATCATTCAAATACCAAGGAGCAACAGTAAGGATGACACAGGACCTTGCAGCTTCTACATTAAGAAATTGAAGTAATTGGAATATGATGTTCCATGAGGCAAAGGTGCCAGGACTACAAAAAGGATCAATTACCCAGCAAAGTCCAACATAACATTTCAGGCAAGGAGAAGGACACTAAATGAAATTAGGGATTTCCAGACCTTCCTCACAAACAGGCCAGAACTCAATAGGAAACTTGATCATCAAATGCAGGTCTCAAGAGATGCATAAAAAGGTAAAAAGGGGAAGAGAAAAATTTGTTATTCTATTTGGGCAAACTGTTTACCTACTTACAAGGGAATATGCTAATTGTTAATCTTGAGAATTGTACATATATTATGAAATATAAAAAGGATATACATAGAGGGAACAAGCATTAAGCAAATGATGTGAAGATAAAAATTTGATTCAAGCATGCAAAGGGATTGTAAAAAGGAGGAAGCAGAAAATGGTAAATTAAATCACAGGAGGAAGCACAAAATTATGGTAGAAGGAAAGAGGGGAGAGAGGTGAGCATTTTATGAGAGGGAACATTATTTGATTTGGTTCAAGGAGGGAACAATAAACTTAATTAAGTATATAAATCTAACTCGTTCTGTAGGCAGTAGGAGGGGAAGGGGGAAGAAAGGGGAGGGACAGCTAAAAGGGAGACAATAAGTAGTAAGAATAAAAGGGAGGGGAGCTGAAAGAAGGAAGGGAAGACTGTGGGAAGTGGTGATCAAAATTAAAACTTTATTTTAGAGGGGAAGAGAGAACAAAAAGCACAAACAGTGGAAAAGAGGATGGAGGGAAAGACACAGATTGTAATCATAACTGTGAATGTGAATGGAATGAACTTTCTCATAAAACAGAGATGGATAACAGAATGGATTAAAAGCCAGAATCCAACAATATGTTGTTTACAAGAAACACATCTGAAACAGGGGGATACAAACAGGGTAAAGGTAAAAAGTTGGAGCAGAATATATTGTGCCCCATCTGATGTGAGAAAAGCAGGCAATTCTAATCTCAGACAAAGCAAAAGCAGAAATAGATCTAATCAAAAAAGATAAGGAAGGAAACTACATCCTGTTAAAAGGCACAATAGACAATGAAGTAATATCATTACTAAGCATATATGCTCCAGGTTGTACAGCATCCAAATTCTTAGAGGAGAAGTTAAGGGAGTTACAGGAAGAAATAGACAGCAAAACTATAGTAGTGAGGGACCTCAACCTCCCCCTCTCTGGACTTGATAAATCTAACCTCAAAATAAACAAGAAAGAGATTAAGGAGGTAAATAAAACTCTGGATAACATAGATATGATGTATCTCTGGAGAAAATTCAATGAGAATAAAAAGGATTGTGCATTTTTCTCAGCAGTACATGGCATGTATACAAAAGTTGACCATGTTCTAGGGCATAAAAACTTCACAATTCAGTGAAGAAAGGCAGAGATAATCAATGCATCCTTCTCAGATCATAATGCAATAAAAATTTTCTGTAATAAAAGGCCATGGAAAGATAAACCAAAAATTAACTGGAAACTAAATAATCTAATCCTAAAGAAGGAGTAGGCTAAACAACAGATCATAGAAACAACCAACAAGTTCATTCAAGAGAATTACAATAATGAGACAACCAACTGAATCTTCTGGGATATTTCAAAAGCAGTTCTTAAGGGAAGTATTATATCTTTGAATGCCTACATGAATAAAATATAGAAAGAGGAGATCAATGACTTGGGCATACAGCTGAAAAAGCTAGAAACAGAACAAATAGAAAATCCCCAAGTAAATACCAAATTAGAAATACAGAAAACCAAATGAGACATTCATAAAATTTAAATTAAGAAAACTATTGAATTAATAAATAAAACCAATAGTTGGTTTTATGAAAAAGCTAATACAATAGATAAACTTTTGGTCAATTTGATTTTTAAAAAAAGAAAGAATAAAACCAAATTACTAATATCAAAAATGAAAGGGGTTAAATCACCTCCAATGAGGAAGAAATTTAAAAAATAATTAGACATTACTTTACCCAATTCTATGCCCATAATTTTATATTCCACAATCTAAATGAGATGGATGCATATTTTTAAAAAAAATACAAATTGCTCAGATTAACAGAAGATGAAATTGAATATTAACTTTGGCAAAGTTGCAATTTACAAAATAAAACCACACAAATCTTCTACATTTCTATACATTAGTAACAAAGCCCAACAGCAAGAGATAGAAAGAGAAATCTTAAAAGCTAGGGTAGACACTACAAAATATTTGGGAGTTTATATGCCAAAACAAACACAATTACAAAACACCTTTGACACAAATAAAGTCAGATCTAAGTAAGTGGGAAAACATCAGTTGCTCGTGGGTAGGCTGAGCCAATATAATAAAAATGACAATTCTACCTGAATTAATTTACTTATGTAGTGCCATACCAATCAAACTATCAGGTAATTATTTTCTAGAGCTGGAAAAAGTAATATCAAAATTCATCTGAAAGAACAAAAGGTCCAGAATATCAAAGGGACTAATGAAAAGAAATGCTAGGGAAGGTGGCCTAGCTCTACCAGATCTCAGATTGTATTATAAATCAGCAATTATCAAAATCACTTGGTACTGGCTAAGAAACAGAAGGGTCGGCGAGTGGAATATGCTAGGTACTCAAGACACAGTAGAAGATGAATATAGGAATCTACTGTTTGATAAACCCAAGGACCCCAGCTTCTGGGAAAAGAACCCAGTGTTCAACAAAAATTGCTGGGAAAACTGGATAACAGTGTGGTGGAAACTAGGCATAGACCAATGGCTGACACCATACACAAGAATAACATTCAAATGGGTACATGATCTAGGTATAAATAATGATACTATGGACAAATTGGTAGAGCAAGGAATGGTGTATCTATCAGATTTATGGAGAAGAGAAGAATATTTGACTAAAGAAGAGATAGAAAGCATTATGAAGTGCAAGAGGGATAATTTTGATTACTATAAACTGAAAAGTTTTTGAACAACCAAACCAAATGCAACCAAAATTCAGAGGGATGTAGAAAACTGGAAAAGAATTTTCATGGGTAATGCCAGTGATGAAGGCCTCTTTTCTAGAATATATTGTGAATTGAGTCAAATGCACAAAAATACAAGTTGTTCCCCAATTGATAAATGGTCAAAGGATATGAACAGGCAATTTTTAGAGGAAGATATTAAAGATATCTATAGCCATTTGAAAAAATGCTCTAAATTACTTTTGATTAGAGAGATGCAAATCAAAACAACTCTATCAGATGGCAAACATGACAGAACAGGAAGATGATAAATATTGGTGAGGATGTGGGACAGTTGGAACACTAAAACACTGCTGGTGGAGGTGTGAGCTGATCCAACCATTCTGGTCAGCAATTTGGAACTATGCATGCCCTTTAACCCAATAATAGCACTTCTAGGACTGTATCACCAAGAGATCGTAAAAATGGGAAAGGGTCTTACATGTACAAAAATGTTTATAGCAGCACTCTTTGTGGTGGCCAAAAACTGGAAATCAAGGGGATGCCCATCAATTAGGGAATGACTGAATAAATTATGGCATATGAATGTAGTAGAATACTATTTTACTATAAGAACTGATGAACAGGAAGACTTCAGAGTGGCCTGGCAAGACTTATATGATCTCATGCTGAGTGAAAGGAACAGAACCAGGAAAACTTTGTGCACAGCAATGACCACAGTGTGTGAGAGATTTTTCTGGTAGACTTGGAACTTCATTGCAATGCAAGGACTTAAAAAAATTTCCAGTGGTCTTGTAGGGCAAAATGCCTTCCACATCCAAGATAGAACTATAGAATTCAATCACAGAATGTCATAGATAATTTGTGTGTGTGTGTGTGTGTGTGTGTATTGTGTTTTGGTTTGTTAAATGATTTCTCCCACTTATTTTAGTTTTTCAGCACAGCATGACTATAGTGAAAATGTATTTCATAGGAATGTATGTGTAGAATCTACTCCCTTGAGTATGCCATTTTTCAGGGACTTACAGTTCTCTAGAGATATTTCAAAGAACAACTGCACAAAACCTCTGAAGCCTGTGGCAGCATACACTCCACTTGACAAAAGACTCAAAATTCAAATAATTGACTAGGAAAATGCCCCAAAATGGAAGAAAATAAGACCATAAAAGGCTGCTTTCTTGGTGAAAATTTATTTTCTTCCATCCTTTCAGATGAGTAAGAGGAAGAACAAAGGTTAGAACTGGAGGAAGATAGAAAGGCCAAGGCTTCTACATCCAAAACCTCTCAAAAAATATGAAATGGTCTCATGTGATGGAAGAGTTCAAAAAGGACCTTGAAAGTCAAGTAACAGAGATAGAGGAAAAATGGGAAGAGAAATGAGAGTGATGCAAGAAAATCATGAAAAACAAGTCAACCGCTTGCAAAAGGAGATGAACAAAAAATGCTGAAAGCGATAACACCTTTAAAAATAGACCAACCCAAATGGCAAAAGAAGTTCAGAAAGTCAATGAGGAGAAAAATGCATTTAAAAAGCAGGATTGATCAAATGAAAAGAAGGTCCAAAAGTTCACTGAAGGAAATAATCCCTTAAAAATTGGAATGGAACAAATGGAAGCTAATGACTTTATCAGAAATCAAGAAATTATAAAACAAAATCAAAAGAATGAAAAAATAGAAGACTATATGAAATCTCTCATTCAACAAATCTCTGACCTGGAAAACAGACCCAGGAAGATCATTTAAAAATTAGTAGATTACCTGAAATCCATGATCAAAAAAAGAACCTAGAAATCATCTTTCAAGAAATTATCAAGGGAAACCACCCTGGTATTTTAGAAACAGTTGCTAAAATAGAAATGGGAAGAATTTATGTACTGAAAGAGATCCCAAAAAAAAATACTCCTAGGAAAGTTATATTCAAATTTCAGAGTTTCCAGGTCAAGGAGAACATATTGCAAACAACCAGAAAGAAACAATTCAAGTATTGTGGAAATACAATTAGGACAACACAAGATTTATGATATTCCTGAGAACAAAAGAGCTAGAATCACCTACTCAGCAAAACTGAGTATAAAACTTCAGGGGTTAAAAATGGATATTCAATGAAACAGAGGACTTTCAAGCACTCTTGATGAAAAGACCAGAGCTGAGTAGAAAATTTGACTTTCAAATACAAGATTCAAGAGAAGTATGAAAATTTAAACAAGAAAGAGAAATCATAAGGTACGTATTAAAGTATTTACATTCTTACATGGAAAGATGATATTTGTAATCCATGAGAGCTTTCTCAGGATTAGGGTAGTTGGAGGGAATATGTGTGCGATTATGTGTGTGTGTGTGTGTGTGTGTGTGTGCATGCGTGTGTATACAGACATTCATATATATAAATATATATGTATATATGTGTGTATTTATGTATATATACTTATATATACATATATGTATATATGTGTGCACATAGACACAGAGTTGAACATGAAGGGATGATAGGCAAAAAATAAAATTAATGAGTTAGACAGGAATATACTGGGTGAAGGACAAAGGGAGATGTAGAATGGGGGTAAATTATCTCAAGAAAAACTTTTTACATTGGAGGGAAGAAGGGAGAGGTGGCAGGAAATGAGTGAACTTTACTCTCATCAGATTACATTTAAGGAGGTAGTGATTTACACGCTCAGTTGGATATGAAAATCTGTCTAATGCTACAGGAAAGGGGATAAAAGATGGGGAAATGAAAGAGAGGTCAAATAGAGGGGCAGGATACTCAGAAAAAATACTTTTGAGGACGGACAGGATCAGAGAGAGAATAGAATAAATGGGGGGCAGGATAGGAACATGGAATTACCACAACATGATTATTATGAAAGTATTTCACATGACTATGCATGTATAACCTAAATTGAATTGCTTTTCTTCTCGATGGTGGGAAGGGAGGGAGGAAGGGAGAGAATGTTGAACTCAAAGTTTTATAAATGAATGTTAAAAATAGTTTTTTCGTGCAACTAGGAAATAAGATATACAGGCAAAGAGGTATAGAAATCTATTTTTCCCCTACAGGAAAACAGAAGGGCAACAGCATGAGAATAGGGGAGGGGAGTAAAAGAAGGGAAGGCAGATTAGGGCAAGAGGTAATTAGAATGCATGCTTTCTTGAGGTCAGAGGAGGGTAAAGATGAGGAGATAATTTGAAAAATAAAATGAAATCAATTAATTAGCAAAGAAAAAAGAAAATGTAAAGTATCTCATTGGAAAAGCAATTGACTTGCAAAATAGATCCAGGAGAGAGAATTTAAGAATTATTGGTCAACTTGAAAGTTATGATCAAAAAAAGAGCCTGCACAGCATGTTTTACAAAATTATTGAGAAAGGGGTGGAGAAAACATGGTGGAGTAGAAGTATGGACTTGCCGTAGCTCTCCCCCTAAAACCCATAAAATACCTATTAAAATGATTCTAAAAAAAATTCTAGAGCAGCAGAAGCCACAAAAAGACAGAGTGAAAGAGATTTCCAGCCCAAAACAGCCTGGAAGGCCAACAGGAGAGGTCTATTGCACTGGGCTCACAGTGGAGCCTAGTCCACAAAGCACAGCCCTGCCTTGGCAGTGCTGCAGAGATAGGAATGGATCAGTCTTCAGGGCACGAAATCCTGGGCAGCAACTGCAGTTCCCAGATCCCTCAACCCCAAATGCCAGAGACATCTTCAAAGGTCAGGGAGAAAGCTCTGTCACCTGGGTGAGAAGGGAGCAGAGTATGATCTTAGCCCTGACACTAGGGAGTGGCAGCGTTTATTTTTGGAGCCCTCGGCCTAAAGACACTGGGGGAATCAAGCAGTCGATCTGAATCTCAGCCCTGAGTGGCAGCCCTGGGGTGAGAAGGAGCACTGGCATGGTAGAGCTGGAGACTGTTGTGGAGAGAGAATCTTACTCGAAGATCCTGGGCAGAAAAGTTTGTGGTTGCTCCCAGACCAGAGCATAGGCTAGGAGAGGAGTAAAGTCCTCTCCCTTGATTGTGTCACCTTGGAGGAACTGAGAACTTACAGGTTGCTAGAGTATATACTCCACTTGACAAAGGACTCAAAAGTCAAGTTATTGGCTGGGAAAATGCCCCAATGAAAAAAATAGGACTATAGAAGGTTCCTTTCTTAATGAACAGGTCAAAGCATACCATTAGAGGAAGACATCCAAGTAAAAGCTTCTTCATCCCAAACCTCCAAAATAAATTTGCCATTGTCTCAGGCCATGGAGGAACTCATAAGATATTTTGAAAATCAAGTAAGAGAGGGGGAGGAAAAATTGGGAAGAGAAATGATAGCATTGCAAGAAAATCATGAAAAATGAGTCAACACTTTGATAAAGGACATCCAAAAAATCCTGAAGAAAATAACACCTTTAGAAATAAACTAACCCAAATGACAAAAGAGGTCCACAAAGCCAATGAGGAGAAAAATGCTTTAAAAAGCAGAATTAACCAAATGGAAAAGGAGTTTCAAAAACTCACTGAAGAAAACAGTTCTTTAAAAATTGCAATGGAGCAAATGGAAGCTAATGACTTTATGAGAAACCAAGAAATTACAAAACAAAACCAAGAGAATGAAAAAGTAGGAAACAATGTGAAGTATCTCATTGGAAAAAAACTGACCTGGAAAATAGATCCAGGAGAGAAAATTTAAATATTATGGAGCTACCTGAAAGCCATGATGAAAGAAGAGCCTAGACATCATCTTTCATGAAATTATCAAGGAACACTGCCCTGATATTTTAGAACCAGTGTCTAAAATAAATATTGAATGACTCCACCTCCTAAAAGAGATCTGAAAAGAAAACTTCCTAGTAATATTGTAGTCAAATTCCATAGTTTCCAGGTCAAGAAGAAAATATATTTTACAAGTAACCAGGAAGAAACAAATTGAGTATTGTGGAAATGCAATCAGGATAACACAAGATCTAGAAGATTCTACATTAAGGAATCAAAGAACTTAGAATATGATATTTCAGAAGTTAAAGGAACTAGGATTAAAACCACGAATCACCTACCCAGCAAAACTGAGTATAATTCTTTAGGGGGAAAATGGTCATTCAATGAATAGAGGACTTTCAAGCATTCTTCATGAAAAGACCAGAACTGAATAGAAAATTTGACTTTCAAACACAAGATTTAAGAGAAGCATGAAAAGATAACTGGAAAGAGAAATCATAAGGGACTTACTAAAGTTAAACTGTTTACATTCCTACATGGAAAGATAATATTTGTAACTCGAGACTTTTCTCATTATTGGAGTAGTTGGAGGGAATATATACATATAGACAGAAGGCACAGGGTGAGTTGAATAGGAAGGGATGATGTCTAAAAAAATAAAATTATGAAGTGAGAGAGTGATATATTTGGAGGAGAAAGAGAGAAATAGAATGGGGCAAATTATCTCTCATAAAAGGGGCAAGCAAAAGCTTTTTCAATGGAGGGGAAAGGGGGGAAGATGAGAGGGAGAAAGTTAAGCTTACTCTCATCACATTTGGCATATGGAGGGAATAACACGCACACTTAATTTGGTATGAAAATCTTATTCTACAGGAAAGTAGGGTAAAGGGGACAAGTGGGCTGTGTGTGGGAAAGATAGAAAGGAGGGCAAATGGGAGGAGAGAGTAATTAGAAGTAAACACTTTTGGGGAGGGACAAGGACAAAAGAGAGAATGGAATAAATGGCAGATAGGATAGGATGGATCAAAGTATAGTTAGTCTTTCACAACATGATTTTATGTAAGTCTTCTGCATAACTTCACATGTATAGTCTATATTGAATTGCTTGCCTTTACAGTGGGGATGCATGTGGAGGGAGGAAGGGAGATAATTTGGATCTGAAAGATTTGGGAACAAATGTTGAGAATTGCTTTTGCACGCAACTGGTAAATAAGAAATACAGGTAATGGGGTATAGAAATCTATCTTGCCATACAAGAAAAGAGTGAAGATGGGGATAAGGGAAGAGAAGGGTGTGATAGAGGAGAAGGCAAACTGAGGGGAAGGGTAATCAGAATGTACAGTGTCTTGGGGTGGAGGGAGGGGAGAGACGGGGAGAAAGTTTGAAACTCAAAATCTTATTGAAATGAATGTTGAAACCTATAAATAAATAAATAATTAAAAAAAATAATCGAGAAAACTGTCCTGAGGTGCTAGAACCAGAAGGTGAAATAATCATTGAAAGAATGCACCATTCACCTCCTGAAAGAGATCCCCAAATGTATACTCCAGAACTATCACATTAGGGAGAAAACATGGCATGGAGACAGACAGAAACAATTTAAATATCATAGAGCCACCAACAGTATTATGCAGGTCCCAGAACCTTCTTCATAAAGGACTAGAAGACTTGGAATATGATGTTCCAGAAGGCAAAGGATCTTGGAGTACAACCAATGATCAACTTCTAAGCAAATTTGTCCATAATATTTCAGGTGAATAGAGGAGCATTCAGTGAAACAAGGAATTAACAAACCTTCCTAATGAAAGAAAAACCCAGAACTGAACAGAAAATATGATCATCAAATACAAGTCCCAAGAGATGCATACAAAGATAAGCAGGAAAGGGAAAAAAAGTTATTCAATAACTTAAACTATTTACATTCCTACAAGGGAAGATGATACTTGTAACTCTTGAGGACTATCTTTATTAGGGTAGTTAAAAAGGGTATACATAGACAGAAGTTGTGGATGTGAATTGATTTTGATGTGATGATCAAAATTAATTGAGGGACAAAAAAATGGATTGTACTGAAAAAAAGCATAAAGGAGGAGGCCAAAAAGGGTAAATTCCATCAGATGAGGAGGTGGAAAGACCTATTATAGGAGAGGGAAAGAAACAAAGGAGTCAAGCATTATTTGAACCTTACTCTCTTGGATTGGTCTCAGAGGGAATAACATACACACTCACTTGGATATAGAAATCTGTCTTACCCTTTAGAAAGTAGGAGAGATAAGGAGAAAGAAAAGTAGGGGGTGGATAGAAGGGAGAGATGTAATAGGAGAAAGGGAAAGAAGAAGGAGAGTGGTTAGAAGGGAGGGAAAAAGTAATAGGGGAAAGGGGCAATACATGAGACGGGGTTGATAGAACAAAGGACAAAATGAGGAAAGTAGTAGTCAGAAGCAAAACACCAGTGAGGAAAGAAAGGAAAAAGGGAGAGACCAAAGCATAAACAGGGAGGAAAATAGGATGGAGAGGAAGACAGAGTTAATAATCATAACTGTGAATGTGAATGGAATGAACTCTCCCATAAGACAGAAGTAGATAGCAGAATGGATTAGAAAACAGAATCTTATAAAGAAACACTCTTGAAGCAGAGAGATATCCACAGACTAAAAGGTGAAAGGCTAGAGCAGAATATATTATGCCTCAGTTGAAGTAAAAAAAAATAGGTGTAGTAATCCTGATCTCAGACAAAGCAAAAACAAAAAATATAGATCTAAATAAAAGAGATAATGAAGGAAACTACATCCTGTTAAAAGGTACCATCGGCAATGAAGTAATAGCAATACTAAACACATAAGCACCAAGTAGAATAGCATCCAAATTCTTGGAGAAGTTAAGTCAGTTACAGGAAGAAAAAGATAACAAAACTATATGAGTAGGGACCTTAACCTCCCCCTCTCAGAACCAGATAAATCTAACCACAAAATAAATGAGAAAGAAGTTATGGAGCTGAATAGAATTTCAGAAAAGTTAGATATGGTAGACCTCTGGAGAAAATTGAATGGGGCTAGAAAGGAATAAAATCATAGACAGATGGATAAATAGATAGACAGATAGACAGACAGATGTACACATACACACATGCATATGCGTATGTATGTATATATACATATATATATATATATATATATATATATATATATGAAAATTGGAACATTAGTGCATTATTAGTGGAGTTGTGAACTGATCCAACAATCTGGAGAGCAATTTGGAACTATGTTCAAAGAGCAATTGAACTGCATACCCTTTGATCCAGCAATACCATTTTTAGGTCTGTATCCCAAAGAGATCATAAAAAATGGAAAAGTATCCAATTGTAAAAGAAATATATTTATAGAAGTTATTTTTGTGGTGGCCAAGTATTGGAAATTGAGGGATGCCCATCAGTTGGGGAATAACTGAAAAAAAGTTGTGGTATATGAATGCAATGGAATACTATTGTTCATAAGAAATGATGTGCAGGCAGATTTCAGAAAATCCTGGAAAGACATACATAAACTGATGCTGAATGAAGTGAGCAGAACCAGAAGAACATCGTACGCAGTAACAACAACATTGTGCAATGACTCTCTTTGATAGACTTATCCCTTTTCAGCAATGCAAGGATCTGAGTTCCAAAAGACTCATGACGGAAAATGTTATCCACATCCAGAAAAAGAGCTATGGAGTCTGAATGCAGATCAAAGCATACTATTATCTCTTTCTGGTTTTTTTTTCTTTCTCATGGTTTTCTCCTTTTGTTCTGATTCTTCTTTCACAATGTGACTAATATTTAAATATATTCAATATAATTGTACATGTATAGCCTATATCAGATTGTGTGCTATCTTGGGTAGGGCACAGGGGATGGAAGGGGAAAAATATAGAGTTCAAAATCTTATAAATGTGAACATTGAAAACTGAAAATAAATAAATTTGTTTTTTAGCATTATTTATATTTTAATTGTGAGTTCCAAATTCTCTCCTCCCTGTCTACCCCTTCCTCATCTATTGAGAAAGTAAGCAATGTAATAGCCATTATTCATGTGAAATCATGTAAAACATATTTCCATACTAGCCATGTTGCAAAAAAAAAAATAAAGAGAAAAAATGCTGTATTTCCATCTATACTCAGATTTCCTCAGGTCTCTCTCTAGAGGTAAAGCATTTTTTCATCCTAAATCCTGTGGAATTATCTTGCATCATTTTATTGTTCAAAGTAGCAAAGTCTTTCACAGTTGATCACTGTTACAATATTTCTGTTACTATGTACAATGTTCTCCTGGATCTGTTCACTTCTCTTTATGCCTTTTAATATAAATCTTACCAGATTTTTTTAAATTCATCCTGTTTTTCAAAACAACATCAATATTGAATATGTATGTACAAAGCATATGTGGCAAAGCATCCAAATTCGTATGGGAAATGTTAACAGAATTGCAAAATATAGAGAGAGAGTAATAAAAGAATAGTAGGATATTTTAATGTTACACTTTCAGAGCTGGACAAATCTAACAAAGATAAATTAAAAGGAAACTATAGAACCTAATAATTAGAGAATTTGGAGCTAAAAGATTTATAATATCTTTTTAATGGGAATATTAGAGAATATGTGAACCTTAGAACTGTTGGTGACATAGGACAGATGTTAGAGGTAACATAGTTATCTAGAAGGCATAAATGTGGATTTTGTTTTATCCCCATGAGATAGAAATGTTATCTCACTAAAGAGATACTACTTTGACACAATAGTTTATCTTGGAACTCGTAGAGGGATTGGAAGGATTTTTGATAGTAGAAGAACCTCAAAGAATTGCAACTTGAGTGAAGTCAATGGAAGTGAGGTTCTTCTCCATCAGTAAACTGCTGTTCAGATTGTTACTAGGGAAAATAAAGTACATCAAGGCCTGAAGACTAGGAATGTATTAATTGTGAATATCTCCCTGCTTATGATTTGGTAAGCTTGTTCCCTACCTGTCCCTGGGTTACTATGAATATGGGTATAAGAATGTATTTAATTTATGGTGTTTTATGTTATTCCTATTATTCTTTTATTGCCTTCTATTTAGTAAATGTTTCTGGCTAAGAATTAGCAGAGTTAATTTTTGCTGATTTGTTAAATGTACTGTTGTGCACTTAGGACCTAGACTTCTCAGAAATTGGAGAATATCTGTCTTCATCAGAGTTACCTCTAAAACTCTTAGAGAGCACAGTTTTAACAGTTGGTGCCTTTGGAGTTTTCTTGGCAAACATACAGGAACCGTTGGCCATTTTTTTCTCAGGATCATTTTGCACTCGCAGAAACTGAGGCAAACATGTTTAAATGACATGTCCTTTCTTGAAAACCCTTGACCTGTGTGTGTGGGGGGGTGGGGTGTGTGTAGATTCGGTGAGCAAACAATTCTGAGAGAGCTTAGGAAGAAGTGGGGCTTTAATCATATCTCTTCACTTCCTGTAGAGGTTTTAGAAGATCCTAGCAGTTGTATAGTTTTTAGCATAGAAATTCTCTATATACACTAGAATGTAATCTGGTTGTTTTTCCATCTTTCTTCTCCTTAGAGCCATTTGTACCTCTTCTGTAAGCACACCTGTCCTAATATGATTCTATCATTCATATCAAAAAAAGCTTATTAAACTATTTAATATTTTCCATTTTTCTTGATTTTGTAGTTCTCCTTCCACTTCAGGGATGACTTTGTTTATTTGGACATACATACATACATACATATATACATACATGGATAAATACGTGTACACACATGTTTATGTAGTCCAATTTTTTAAGCCATTTCTATAAGATATTTCCCATAATTGTCCAATATCCTTCTTTGTAGGCTGTAACTAGACATTACATCAACGTTGATATTACATCTCTATTCAGCAACCAAGTAAGATATTTGCTGCCCAAGAGGCCCTCTTGGCTCTTTTGGTCTCCATGTTATGACAATTAATTTAAATTTGCAATAAGCTTCTAGATAAAATTCTCAATTCTCAATTCTCACTCAATAGCAATACAATTTGCATTATCTATTTCATGCTCTTAATTTTTAGTTAATTGTACATTTTTGTTGGTTTTTTTGTTCACTAGTTCAATTGTATCCAACTCTCTAATTGTATCCAACTAAGTACACCCTGACTCAAATTAATTTGGGTTTTCTTGGCAAAGATACTTGAGTGGTTTTCCATTTTCTTCTTCTGTTCATTTTATACATGAGAAACAGAGGCAAACAGGGTTAAGTGACTTGCCCAGGATCATACATCTAATAAGTGTCTGAGGCCAGATTTGAACTGACGATATCTTCCTCACTTCAGGTCCAACGCTCATGCTACCTCACTGCCCACAAATTAGTATTTTACAAAGTTACAAAGATACATTATTCCCTCTCCCTTTTTTGGGGAAGTGGCAAAAAAGTTCCAATTTTTTTTAAATGAGAGAGGCAAAACAGAAATACCATGCACTGTGAGGAAGACTGTGCTGCCACGATTTAGAAATCATACTTGATCAGCTGGACTGGCTCTTAATAATTAGAGAAAGACTGACCAGCGAAGATGCAGTCCTTAGGGCAGTCTTAGCTTTGCTTTCCTTTTGGGTCATACAGAGTATTCACAATATCCTCTGCCAAATCCTCTGCCAAATATGTGGGCCTTTGGCCAATTTCAGCCATGATGACTCAAAATTAATACTGTGTGATAATGAAAAGTTTTCTGTAGTCCAGTAGAAGGACCTATGAGTAAGAAGTTGTGTTCAGTAGGAAGGAGAATGTGGAATAGAGCAGATAGAGCTATACTGGATTTAATGAAACATGCCAAAGACTCACTCTAGTATACTCACACATACTGACACTTGTATTATCACAAATATGTCCAGGTCTTCTGAAACACCTGAGGGGGTCCTGCCAACTTTTTCATTTCCTTCACTCTCTAGTCATTCAAAAATCTACCTGAATCTCATTTATATATTTCAATACACCCCACTGGAATTTATACAAACCATGTGTTGGGTTTTGCTATTACTTTTTACTGGTGAATTTGTCACATTATTGTCCATTTGGAGAAATGTATATACAAATGTGAGAGAATGAATGGGAAAGTCTGATCAATCTCCAGTCTTTAGAATTAACTCCATGAAACTAAAACATACTATCAAATACTGAAGTAAACAAAGGGATAGCACTAAGGCTCAGGTTTGGGGTTACTCCCACCATTTTCATTTCAATGTCCCAGGATATTATTTCTTATTCTGTTGTGTTGTTAGCTTATAGAGGTATTCAATAGCATGTTTCTATGTTCCATTACCCTCTGCTTCTGCACAGCAAAAATATGAATTTAATGTGGTTGAAAACTTTAGCTACCCACTTTAAGGTAAAAGATAATAAGCATTAAAACGTAGGATAGTATTAGTTATAGTTTACACTAAATCCTTTGCAACTGTTTTATGAAAATCATTTGGAAATGGGAATCCAGGATAGAAAATCATGAAGCAATATTAGCTTCCTCCAAAGTATGGCTAATAAGTGCCGCCATCTACATGTCTGACCATTTCTGCTCCCTCCACTTATTTTTATTAGCATACTATCCCGCTTAAATAAATTACTTAATTTTACTTTGCCTATACTTTGTTTTGATTAACTGAAGGAAATTCATCCTTCTAGCAAAATAGAAGCTCCTTTATACAAGGACTGTTTTTGTTTTCTTTATGGGGGAGGGGAGGTAGCAGGGTTGGTCTTTGTATCTCCAGCACCTAGCAGTGTGTTACACAAAATTTGTTGGAGGACATATGGCCCTGTTCCTCCATGCCCTGCTCTAGAAAAGTGTCATGGGTCACTAAGTACACCCTGACTACCTACTAGTGTAGTCCAGACTCACCTGTCCTAATACTAGAAAGGAAATCATGTTTTAGAAATGGATAGACTCATTAGGCATTAGATTTTGTTCTATTAAAAGAAATTGAATCTTCTAATATATTATATAACATGAGAAAAAATGGATATTAAAGACCCAGTACTAGTAGTGAGTTGAGGAAATCAGCATCATGTCAAAAAAAGAGGCTGATTTCTGTCATGAGATCCTGTATCTACGGGATTCACTTATAGAAGCACTAAAAATGTGAGTGAGAGGATCTGGGACGATCATTTGAAAACAAGGAATCTTTAGAACTGGGGGAGGCATAAGAAACCTCTTCAGACATTGCCACAATTTTCTATAAATTTCTAGTGGCTCTAGTAGTTACAGAGTTATTTACATATTTTTATGCCCTGGAAATTAAGTGATATCTTTTTTATTTTCTTGTTAATTTAAGAAAAGAACTAATCAAAGATCATTAGAAAAATTTTTGAGCTACACACTGATACAAATTTTTAAAATTCTAATTACTAAAGATCAGAATCAAAATCCTCCATATTTTTACTTGGCAGAGCACATGATCACAATAAATGCCTAATACATTTTCATGGATTTGTGGGTTGGGTAAGAATACTAAAAAAGTGCCTATCTATAGTTATACACATATATTAATATATACATATATATATTTACTTATCCAATTCAACCCTGGAAACTCACTAAAACACAAATTTAGATTGCAATCCAGTTACAATGCAAGCCAAGCACAAAAGCCTTCTAATGATCTTTGATTAGTTCTTTATTAAATTCATCAAGGAAGCAAAGAAAATTTAATAATCGCTACCATTTGTCATCTTTCTGATTAGAGTTTTGATTAGAACTTTCAGCTTTTATGTTCTTCCTTTCGAGCCTTTGCTAGGGTTTTGATACTGCTTCTCACTTCTAGTTTAAGGAGAACAGTGCAGGGCAAATACATTAAATAGCTGGCATTTGCACATATTCCCTAGAGATGTTTATGCATGGCAGTGATTTATTGAAAAAGAAAAATCAAGAAATCCATTCTCCACACTACCCTCTAACCATTTCTCATACACAGCCCACTTTAAGTATTCTTGTGATGAAAGAATTTAGAGCTAGAAGATAAATCAGAGAACAAGTAATCCGACTTCTTCACATGACATATGTGGCAGAGTTAGAATCCAGGTATTCTGCCTCAAAAAATGTGTTACTGAAAAAGGCACTTACTACACCATTCTGACTACATGCATTTTTTTACCTAGGTATTTGTTTTCTATAATTTGTTACATATGTCTTAGAGCTGCTTGATTTATTCCTTCCTTCTAAGAAGTGCTGCTTCACTCTGGTCAATTATAAAAATAATTCAGTACATTTAGGCTGAAAAGGTATTTCAGTGATTGTTAAGTACTATTATTTTCCCAACTTCATTAATTTTGTCAGTGACATCATTCACTAAATCTCTCACTCAGAGCCTCCTTATTATCTTCTACCCCTTTCACTTCTTTTGTGGGTACTAGATAAAATTTTTTAAATTTTAGTTTTTAATAATTTTTAATTTGAAAGCATTATTCAAATATCAATTTATCATGATCATGATTTCCCAAATTTCTTTTCCTGTCACATACAACTCTGCATTGTATCTAAATTGCTCTTTACACAATCTTATCCTATGTTTACCTGGCTAATAGCCTCATTCATACAATAGTCTATGCTTATTGAGTTCCAATACCTTAAAGCATAACTTCCAGAAAGTCTTTTGCAATCCCTGAAAACACCAAAAAAACAGAAAATCATTCAAATCTACAAAGGATGTTCGGATCCAAGTGGACTCTATAAAGAAGAAAAAACTCTAAAAATTCTGCTTTCATCTGCATCAGTTTGTTTCTCTTTTTAAATTTTTGCACCTAAACATCAGAATTCAAGTACAGAATAGAGAAAAGAAAAATAAATATACCATTAACTTAAATATTGAAACAAATACAAAGAAAAGGAAAAAAGCATATTGTGCACAGCAGAACATGAGAAGGTTCAAAATATAAAACAATAAATTTTCACTTCAAGAAAGTCTGTATGATACATAAATATTATATGTTGTGTTGAGAGTTGTCCATCTTTTCTTTGTTCCTTTTTCTCTTGTTTTCTTTTGTTCTTAGCTGTGTACTTTTTACTTTGTTCTTCCCTTCCCCTTTTCTCGTCTCCCAAAGGCTACAATAAAGTGCAGATGTATTTAAATATAGACATATATATATATGCATTTGCATATATGCATACATACATACATACATACATCTTATAGACATATACTTTCCCTAGCACATTCTACTCCTGAACTTTGTTTTTATATCTATGCATATCTTTTATTTCTTATCCCTCCTGACTCCTCTACTTTACTTCTACCCTCTATGTTGCCTTGCTATTACTTAGCCTACCTCTCCTCCAAGTATCCCTCCCCTATCCTCCTATTCCCATAAATCTCAACACCCTTTCATAATACCCTTTAACAAGTTCTCTCACCCTCTCCTCTAAAGATCCCTCCCTTATTCTCTTCCCCCTCCTTATCCCCTTACCATTTTATTTCTTCTAAATTTAGAAGACTTTTACACTCATATACATATGCATATATAAACATATATATATACACACATCTATATATATATATATATACACACATATATATACATATTTATGTATATGTATGTGTGTATATATGTATGTATTGTTCCCTCTAAAAACCATTCCCAATGAAAGTTGGTTATCAGAACTACCAGGCCTCCTCCCCCATCTAATTCCTCTATATTGCTTCTTCCTCCTGCACATCATTTGTATAAAATAATTACACTTTTTAGGTATTGCTAGACAGTTTTACATTTTAAAGTCATGTCATAGTCAATCTTTCATATAAACTACTCAATTGAGAATGACTATCTTAGACATACATATTACATTTTGCATACATAAAAGGCAAATGATCTGTCCTTAATTGCATCCCTTGTAATCAGTCTTTGGTATGGACCTTATGTTTCTCTTGACTCTTGTATGTCGAATCTATTAAGTTAATTTAACAGTCCTGAAAGTCTGGAAGTTGATCAAATGTCCATTTTTCTCCATTCAGGATTATACTTAACTTTGCTGCATATGATATTTTCAGTTCTTTTGCTCTTCAATATATAGTGTTTCAGGGGAGCTAGGTGGTACAGTGGATAGAGCACCAGTGCAGGAGTCAGGAGGACCTGAGTTCAAATCTCACCTCATACACTTGATACTCATTAGCTGTGTGACCTTGAGCAAGTCACTTAATCCCACTTGCCTCATCCTGGGTTATCTCTAGTCATCCTGATGAATATCTGGTCACTGAATTCAGAAGGCTCTGGAGGAAAAGTGAGACTGGTGACCTGCACAGCCCTCCCTCACTAAAACAAAGTCAAATGCAAGTCATGTCATTATTTCTCTGATGGTCTGATCTTCTTCAGCAATGAAGGATGAACACACACACAATATAGTGTTTGAATAGCTATGGTCCCTTAGTGTTTCAACAGCTAGATTTTGTGTAATTCTAACTGTAGTACCATCATATTTAAATTGTATTTTTTTGTGTTGTTCTTACTATTTTATTCTTGAGCTGGGAGTTTCAGAATTTGACTATAATATATTTACGAGTTTTCCTCTTAAGATCTCCTTCAAGTCATGATGCAAGGATTTTTTTTCTGTTTTTACTTTCCCACACCTACCCTTTGTTCTAATGCTTCAGGACAATTTTCTTTAATTATTTCTTATATTATTGTATCAAGATTCTCTTTTTGATCATAGTGTTCAGGCAGTCTAATTATTCTTGTTTATTTTTCTAGATCTCTCCTACAGAGCAGTGGTTTTTCTCGTAAGATGTTTCACTTTCTCATATTTTTTATATTCTTTATGTTTTATTTTATTATTCATTTATTTCTTATAATTTTTCTGACTTCCCTTTGCCAAATTCTAATTTTCAAGGTGTAATTTTCTTCCTTAAGATTCTGGTTGTCTTTATCTAATTGGTTGACTTTTTTCATGATTTTCTTGCTTTTTTGTACTGCTTTTTTTAGTTTTTCCTCCATCTCCCTCATTTGATTTGTAAAGTCTTTCTTAAGTTCTTCTATAAATTTTTTGGGGGGCAGGTGAACATTTGATATTACTTTTTAAAGCAGAAAATAGTTTCTTTGCTTCAATATCCTCCTCTGAAGATGAACTCTCGTCTTCTCTATTCTCATAGTAACTTCCTAAGGTTGTATTCTTTCTCCTTTGATCATTTGTTGGTCCCAGGGTATGGGAGATGGTGCCTTTGACTTCAGATATTCAGTTCTCCCCTCTAGTCCAGAGCCAAAGTTGAACCACAAGCCTATTGTAAGTGACTGCACTCAGGGATGTCCTGCCCCACTGTTTCTGTACTCATGGGAAGTGTGCTGGTTCCTTCTAATCCATAACCACTTTCCAAAAGACTACTGGGTCTGCCATTTCCTTGATTTTCCCTGACTCAGATGCCCAACTCCCCTCACTGTAAACTCTCCGGTGGCTGGGACCTCCCAACCTAGTTTACCTCAGGGTTTGTTGCTTGTTGTTTAAGTGATTCCTAACCTGGAGGAGTTTACTCTTCACAGGGACCAAACCTCATCCTGGGATTTTTATTCTGATCTTCTCAATTTGTCCCAGGAGGACTCCTTTTTTGCCTGTACTCTTGTTTATTTTTACCTGTTGTTTGTCCAACCAGAGGCATCATTTTATCTCTTTTATTGGGAGAAAATCTTGAAAACCTGGAATTTTCTGACCTATTCAGCCATCTTCCCAGAATCCTCTCCCTGTATCAGTTTGTTTCACTTTCAAATACAGAAATGAAAACATTTAAATCACTCAAACACATACATACATATGAAAACCTAAAATCCAGTACTCAATTTCAGAGCCAAAAGACTCCATATAATTCTAAATCTTGGAATGGACATGTTATTTAATTAAAGTAAGGAGTACATATAGGTATCTTCCATATGATTTGTAATTGTAGTTATTTTCCTGGAGGACACAGAGCAGTTGACTTGTCCAGGGTCACACAGCCAATATATTTCATAGGAGGGATATTAGCTCTCCTTTCACTATACTACATTGCCTCTCTAACCACATGCATGTATGAAAATAGTTTGAAAGGAATATAATTTCTAGAATGAACATACATAGAGCATCTAAAGCTATTTGAGTCTCTTACAAATATGCATACACACATCTATCTATTTATCTACTTATGACAGGATATCTATAAGTTACATTTCCATATGTATCATTCTATGATTTTCTTTGACAACTTTAAGCCTCCTTTAAATTTAAGCCTTCTTTCTCTGAATTCTCTTAAAAATGTGTACCTCTCCTATGATTTTTAATACTCTATGTAGTGTTAAACTTATTTGTGCAATATAACAATATCTTATTCTTGCTCAAGGTTAGGAACCATGTCTTACTCATTTTTGTATCCACAGTATCTTTCAATGTAGTAGGTGCCTATAAGTTATTTTACAATTATACCAATTTTAAAAGTACTAAGTAAATGTTATCAAAGGTACTCACAGAAATTAAAATGTTATATCCAAGATATTTATATTATGGAGATTATATTAGTAGTATATCAAAAAATAGCTGCTTTGATTTTAAATTCACAGGTAGATTGTTTTCCTTCTACTTGTCTCAAGTATTCCTATTGTGTTGGGATATATTTCTTCCTTATTACACAATAGAAGTCACTATTTCCTAAAAAGAAATGGAAAAATGTTTTAAGTACAAAAATATTATGAGATTTTTGCGCTTACATAAGGAGAGCAGTGATTGATTTGGATTTTACTGCATGAATACAGAGTAGAAGTTTCCATGTAAGCTAGATAGCATAGAACTAGAGTCAGGATTATTCATCTTCCTAAATTCAAATCTGGCTTCAACCACTCACTATCTATGTGACCCTGAATAAGTTTGCCTCAATTATAAAATGAGCTGGATAAAAAAATGGCAAACCATTTCAGATTCTTTGTCAAGAAAACCCCAAGTGGGTCATGAAGTATTAGACACAACTAAAACTAGTGAAATAACACTTAGGAGGTCAGCAGGTGTCTGTGACATTGTGGTGGTAGGCTATGTGGAGCACACATATTTGGTGGCAGCAACAATTTCAGGAGCTCTAAACACAGACACGATAAGGGAGTTGGACAACTGATCACAAACAGATTACAATCCTGTCTATTTACTTGCTTCTGTCCTTCATCATCAGAATTTACCTGGCGCTTCTGGGAGCCCTTATGGCACAGCAAATCACTGTATTCACCTCCAAACAATGATAAAACAGAGCTCTCAATCAAATCCTGGAACAGCAGAACCAGAAAAAATATAGGGTAAAACAACATTTTAGTCCAAGAAACTTGGAGGATCAGCAAGAAACATCCATCTCACTCAGGTAAAAGGGGACTGCAATCCAGGACAGGAAGCATCCCAGGAAATCCCACTTCAGCAAACCACTGACAGATCCTAAGCCCCAGTGTAATGGAGCAGGCAAATGACAACACCAGAATATCCCATGTGCCTCAACATAGTCAGAGGAACTAGCAGACTCCAGCTCTGAGAACCACCATGTGCTTTTAGTTTGATCTCAGACAAATAGGCAGCCTCCAGTGTGACAAGAATGTAGATCAGATCTCCACATGGTTCAGCACAGCCCAGGGCAAACAGGCAGCCTCTGGTGGCCAAACCTCCATGGGCTTCAATGTAGCACCCTAGGAAATGCAGAAAAACCCATTGCTATACCAGGTACCACCAGTAGGACCCCATTTCAGTACCAGCTGAGTGGCAAGACCCCTATGACCTGCAGAAGAACCAGCAATCCCTACTCAATCCCCTCATCATGACATCAAGTATGAGGGTCCCCCATGGGCCTCACAGCAACATCATAGCAGCATCAAGTAAATAAACATGGCCTATGGCTATTGGCACAAGAAGCCTGAGACAGAGCTTCTTTCCTCTGGGGGCAGAGATCAAATTTAAAAGAAAGGAAAAAGAACCAAAAAAAAAAAAAAAAAGAATCTGACTGTGGAAAGTTATTATGGTGACAGGGAAGATCAAGTCACAAACTCCGAAGAAGACAATGATGCCAAAATACATATTGGCAAACACACAAAAGAAAATGGGAAATAGTTTAAAGTCCAGAAAAACTTAATATGAAAGAACTCAAAAAGTAGTTTAAAAACCATACAAGGGGGGGAGGAGCCAAGATGGCGGAGTAGAAAGACGCACATATGCTAGCTCCTAGCACATAGCCCATAACATACCTGTAAAAAGAACTCTCAACAAATTCTGGAGCAGCAGAAGCCCCAGAACAACAGAGTGGAGGAGATTTCTGTTCCAGAGAGCCCTGAAAAACAGACACCAAAGGTCCATCGCACACCAGACCTGGAACAGAGCCCAGTCCTGCCTTGGCCACACTGCACCAAGGGGACCAGATCCAAGCAGGCTTTAGGGACAGAATCTCCAGCCACCGTGCAGGTCTCTCCACCCACAGCCACCAAAGGTCAGTGAGAGAGACTGTTTTGCTGGCTAAGAGGGGAGCGGGGTGTCTCCATAACTCAGGCCCCCTTGGGAGGCAGCAGCACAGGCAGCAGCTGACAGGGGATCCCAAAGCAAGCAGAAGCTCGGATCACTGCTGAAGGTCTCCACATAAATCCCCTGAGGGAACTGAGCCCAGTGTGGCAGCCCTGCCCCTACCCAAGCAGCTGAACTTAATGTCACACTGAATAGCAGCCCCGCACCCACTGAAAGCCCTGAGGCTAGGAAGCAGCATTTGAATCTCAGAACCCAAGCAGATCTGGAGGTGAAGTGGGTGTGGAAAGGAATCTCAGAAGTCAAATAACTGGCTGGGGAAATGCCCAGAAAAGGGGAAAAAAATAAGACCATAGAAGGTTACGTTCTTGGTGATCAGATGATTCCCCCCCTTCCTTTCTGATGAAGAAGAACAATGCTTACCATCAGGGAAAGAAACAGGAGTCAAGGCCTCTGTATCCCAAACATCTGAAATAGATATCCAATGGGATCAGGCCATGGAAGAGCTCAAAAAGGATTTTGAAAATCAAGTTAGAGAGGTGGAGGAAAACTGGGAAGAGAAATGAGAGAGATGCAAGA
>CM053769.1:427057441-427111442 GCA_028658325.1 Potorous gilbertii | reverse complement strand
CAGATACGGCCTATATTGAATTGCCTGCCTATCCCAAGGGAATGGGTGGGGAGGGAGGAATAGGGAGAAGTTGGAACTCAAAGTTTAAGGAACAACCGTTGAGTATTGTTCCTGCTACTAGGAAATAAAGAATACAGGTAATGGGGAACAGAAAGTTATCTGGCCCTACAGGACAAAAGAGAAGATGGGGTAAGGGAAGGGAGGGATGAAAGAAGAGAGGGCAGATTGGTGAAATGGGTAATTAGAATACTCAGTGTATTGGGGAGGGGAGAGGGGACAAATGGGGAGAAAATTTGAAACCCAAAATTTTATGAAAATGAATGTAAAAAGTTAAATAAATAAATTTATTTAATAAAAAAGTTTGACTATTGCTACCTTAATATTCAGACAATATATCCATTTCTCAGCTTTTATTTAAAAGACTTCAATATTTCTAAAGATGAATGGATGACAAGTTCATTTGATGAATATAATACAATTGCTCTTACTCCATCTAAAAAAAGAATGACTATTTTATCTTCAATTCCTTGAGCTGTAATTTTTCATTTTTTTGCCCAATTATGTGCTAAAAAAACTATGCCTTAGAGAAAATTGATGAATACATGTAAAAACATAAACTATTCAGATTAACAAAAGAAGAAATAACTCAAAGAACAAAGAAATTGAACAAGTCATAAAAACTGCAGAACTAGATGAATTCATATGTATCAAACATTTAGAGAACAGTTAATTGCAAAACTACATAAATTATGTTAATAAGAACATACCCTTCAAATCTCTTTCTATGATATAAATTTGGTTTTGATGCAGAATTTAGGGAGAGATAAATAGGAAAAGGAAGCTATAGACTAACATCCTTAACAAATAGTGATGCAAAAAACAAATAAATAAAACTTTGTCAAGAAGGCTAAAATCACACACACACACACACACACACACACACACCCCATGATCAGAAGGAGTGGTATAAAGACATTCTCCAGGTATCTTTGAAGAATTTTAGCATCAATTGTGAGATATTGGAGATGCTCGCACAGGACCAACAAGCATGGGTACCCAAGAAAAATGTTCCATAAGCAAAGGAAACATGAACTACACAAATCCAGCTACCTCAGTTCCAGATGTTGTAATGAACTACTTTGCCTGACTTGTGTTATAGTCCTCCTAACCTATACTGAATTGATCAGCCACAGTCAAACACACTCTACCTTGACCCCAACATTGTGATGTCATTGGTCTTTTCAAAAAAACAAAGTACAAACAACACAACAATTACAACAGGGCTGGTTATATTTGTAGTGTTATTGCAACATAAACAAACATAACAAATACTGCTAATCTTATAAATAGTAAAAATCATATGATTATGTCAATAGATGCTGAAAGGGCTTTGGACACAATGCAACATTAATTTCTATTAAAATTCTAGAAATCATAGAAACAAGTGGACTTTTCCTTAATATAGTTAATAGTAATTATATAAACCCAAGAACATACATTATATGTAATGTAGAAAATTTTTCAATTAGAATAGGGGTAAAGCAAGGAGATTCACTATCACTACCATTTTTAAACTCCTGCAACTCTCCCATGCTCACCTCCAAGCAACCATAAAATAGAGCTCCCAAACAAATTCTGTAACAGAAGAACCAGAAAAAAATGAGGTGAAATAATCTTTTAGCCCAAGAGACTTGGAGGATCAGCAAGAAAAGTTCATTTCAGGTGAAAATGAGCATAGCTCAGGATGGGAAGCATTCCAGCAAGACCCACCTCAGCAAAGCGTTGAGAGATCCTAGGCCCCAGTGTGGTGGAGCAGGCAAATGCCTACACCAGGACCCCCCCATGTGCCTTAGCATAGTCAAGGGAATTTGCAGACTCCAGCTCTGAGAACCACCATGTGTTTCAGTGTAGCCCTGGTTAAATAGACCTTCAGGATCAGGCATCCATGTGCTTCAGCAAATCCCCAAGAAAGCAGATAATTGCCTATCCAACTGGTACCTAAGCAAACAAACAGTCACAAACTAGCACTAGATAAGCTAATAGGCAGACTCCTGAGGTCTGACCCTCAGGTTCATTAGTTATAGGGAAAATCAGAAAAAACCCACCAGAATTCAGAACTCCAGGCATCATTGCTAGAAGCCTAGTTCATCATCACTACCACACCCCTACAGCCTCCAACAATGCCAGTTGCCTCCCACTCCCCACTCTCAGGGCAGCACCAGACACAAGGGTCCCTTTCAGGGCATTGTCACCATAATACCAGGTAAAGATCCAGGAACTGAATCAATTAGCACAAGATAGTGTTCCTGCCCGCCTTGGAGTAAAGAGGATATATTGGATGATTTATGATCATCAAAGAGAAAAAGGACCAAAAGAAAAGGATAAGCAGGAAACAACAAAAAAAGAATCTGACCATAGAAAGTCGTGGTGATAGGGAAGACCACAAAACAAAATAAGGAGAGGACAAAAATATTAAAACACCTATAGGCAAAATACCAAGGAAAAATGGGAAGTGGTCTTAAGCTCAGAAAGATCTCAAGAAAGAAATCAAAAAAGGAGCTTAAAAATCATATGAGAGGTAGAAGAAAAATTTGAAAAAAAATAGAGTTGCATAAGAGAATCATGAAAAAAGGCTCGACAGCTTTGAAAACTGCTTAAAAAGTAGATTTGGCTGAGTGGAAAAGGAAACACAAAAATTCAGTGAAGAATATAACTCCTTAAAGAGAACAATAGCCAAATGGAAAAGAAGGTACAAAAGTTAATTGAGCAAAACAATATTTTAAAAGCTAGAATTGGGCAAGTGGAAGCTAAAGAATCTATGAGATCTCAAAAATTTATCAACTAAAATCAAAAGAATGAAAAAAATGGAAGAAAATGTAAAATATCTTATGGATAAAATAACTGACCTGGAGAATAGATCCAGGAGACACAACATCACAAGGAGGACCTGGATAGCATCTTTCAAGAAATTATCAAGGAAAACTGCCCTGATGTCCTGGAACCAAACTGAGCAAAATTGGCATTGATAGACTCTACCAATCACTCCAGGAAGGAGACCCCCAAAATAAAAACTCTAAGAAGCATTATGGTTAAATTTCAGTACTATCAGGTTGAGGAAAAAATACTACAGGTAACCAGAAAGAAACAATTCAAATATTGGGAAGTCACAGTCAGGATCACAGAGGCCCTGGCAGCTGCAACATTAAAGGATTAGAGGTCATGGAACATGGTATTCCGGAGGGCAGAGAACTAGGACTACAACTAAGAATCGCTTGCTTAACAAAATTAAGCATAATTCATCAATGGCAAAAATGGTCATTCAATGAAATTGAAGGATTTCAAGTCATCATAAGGACCACAACTAAACCAAAATCCTTTGATATCTCTTGAACATAATTCTCAACAGTATTTGCTCAAAGAGGGAATAATATACACAATCAGTTGAATATAGAAATCTATTTTATCTAGAAATATAGGTATTTCTATCCATAAGATAGAAATCTACCTTATGCAACAGGAGAAGGAAATAGCAAAGTACTCCTAAAACCCCAAATTGGGTCATGAAAGTTGAACTCCACTGAAATGACTGCACATCATCAATAACAACAATCTGGCAGAAATTAGTTATAGTCCAACACCTTAAATCATACAACAACTTAAACTCTAAGTGATTTAGAAAAAATAAAGTCAAGCCATAAACAAATTAGAAGAGGAAGGAAAAAATCACCTTTAAGATCTATGACTAGAGTAAGAATCATTAATATATGTGATATATATAGGATCTTACACAAGAAAATGGATAATTTTGATTATGTAAAGTTTAAAAGTTATCTCACAAATGAATGTATTGTAGAAAAAATTAGAAGGGGAACAGTAAATGGTGGGGAGTGGGGGGAATCTTAGCAACAAGTTTCCCTGATTAAGGTCCTATTTCTAAGATACTAAGGGAACTCTTCAAATGGATGAGTCTAAGAGACATTCTCCAATAGATAAAGGTTCAAAATATACAAAGAGGAAGTTTTCAAAGGAAAAAAAATCAGATCATAGCCAACTACAAGAAAAATGCCCTATATCACCAATAATTAGAAATTAAATTAACTTTGATTTTCTACCTTGTACCTATCAAACAGACAAAGATGACAAATGAAGACAACTGCAACTGTTGGAGAGATTGTGTGAAAACATGTACACTAATGCACTGTTTGTGGATTGGGCTTGCGACCATTTGCCATTTTTCTTTTGAATTTTGCCTATAGGTGCTTTGATATTTTTGTCCTCTTCTGAGTGTGTGTTGTGGTCATTGTTGTCATCATAATAACTTTCTATGGTCAGATTAATTGGTCCAACCATTCTGGAAAGCCATTTGAAAATGCATCCTTCAACATCATCAAACTGTATATCCTTTGATCTAATTGTAAAGAAAGAGGAAAAAATCTGGTAGATATAGAATAAGTAGAATCACCTTCTATTGGGGAATGTCTTAACAAATTGTGGTATATGAATGTAATGGAACAATTTTATGCCATAAGAAATAATTTCATAGGAAACTTGTGAAGACTTTTATGAACTAATGAAGAATAAAATTAATAAAACAGATGGAACAATTTCTACAACATAACATTATACAACAATTTTGGAAGACTTTAGAACTCCAATCAACACAATGATTAACCATGAATCCAAAACAAAGAAATTGAAACATCTTCTGATAGAGAGGTGGAAAACTCAAAGTGCAGAAAGAAACAGGTATTTTCAGATATGAGTTTTGAGGGAATTCGTTTTGTCAGACTCTATAGCTATGTACTGAAGGACTTAATTTTCCTTTTGTTCAATTTGGGTATGTGGTGGTCGTGGAAAAAACAAATTAATTTAAAAATACTTGTTGCTCAATTTTTTTATTTGAAAAAGAATAGCTAATAGACATTTCCTATAATAGCATGTTGAATAAAGTATTTTATTTATTTATTTATTTTTCATTTTTCATTTTTAACATCACATAAAACAATTACAAATTTTGGTCAGGTGATACTTTTTTTTAAAGCATTTACAAGACCACAAACAATGTTTTTTTTTAACATTAACCAACTGAGACACAAATAATAACTATGTATGCTAACTTTACAAGCTCTTAACCTAATTGTCTCCACACTATTGCTAAGAATTAAAGGACCCTAACTTATTGTTGTTGGCTTAAAGTCCTAAGTCTAATAGCTTAATTTTAGACTTAACCTTGGGTGTTCCCCTACCAGCAATCTATAATTTAATGGATCTGGTATTAAGATTACAAACCTTTTGATTATAGGAAATTGCCATTAAGAGTAGGGACACTGCAGGGAAACAATATCTCCCCAATTTCATGTCAGTTCCAGACAGGAGTAGATTGTCAACTTGCATTCAGTCAGATTTAAAGTCTGTCAGGTGTCAGTGGGGAAATTGAGTTAGGAGAATCCGACCTCAGCCTAGGCTGAACAGCCACTCTCCCATGAGATCACCTTTTGCAGTTCATACCAGCATCTCACAGGCTTACTGGCATCATAGATTAGAGGCTCAGACTGCCTTCCTTGCTACCTATACCTGGAGTTAGACTCAGAAGAACAGTAACTTAATAGTCCCATAGTATCTAAAAATGGCAAGTTCCAATAACTAGGTTTCAGCTATAACTCTAATTTCACATTGTCGCCTCCTCCCCTACTTTTCTCTAGTGTAAAATATATTTTTGTATCAAATTTAGTGAGCATGTTATATTTCCTCCTTAAGCCATATGTGGAGAGAGTAGCTTCACTTTTCCCCTCTCCCATTCTCTTTTTTGTCCTTCATTGAACAAGATTTTTCTTATCTCTTTTATGAGTTATAGACTTCCCCATTCCATTTCTTCGTTTTTCCTACCAGTATTTTCCTCCCTCACCCTTTAATTTTTATTTTATTTATTTATTTTGTGGATATCATTTCTTCTGATTCTATACAACCTATACTCTCTGTCTATATAGGTATGTGTGTGTGTGTGTGTGTGTGTGTGTGTGTGTGTATAATTCCTCCACCTACCCAAATACTGAGAACAGTTATCAAGAGTTATAAATATTTTATTTCCATGTAGGAATGTAAACAGTTCAGCTTTAGAAAGTCTTTGCTGGTTAGGTGATTCTTGGTTCATCTCCAATCAAGAAAATCTTAAACTTAACATGTCCAAAAGTGAACTCATCTTTTCTCCAAACCTTCCCCGCTTCCTAACTTCCCTGTTACTATTGAGGGTATTAGGATTCTCTCATTCACTCAGGCTCAAAAACTAAATCTCATTCTTAGCTCCTCATTCTCTTACCCCTTTGCATAATTTATTGATAGGGTCAGTAGATTTCTCTTTTGTAATTTCTCTCATATACACCTTCTTCTCTCTTCTGACATTGCCACCACTGTGATTCAAGCCCTCATCATCTTACATCTGGACTATTGTAATAGCCTTCTGGTTTTTCTACTTTCCACAAGTCTTTCCCAACTGCAGTTCATTCTCCAATCAGCTGACAAAATGATCTTCTTAAAGCACAGATCCAATCATGTTACTCCCTTCTCAATAAGCTCCAATAACTCCCTACCATCTCCAGGATCAAGTATAAAATCTTTTGGTTTTGACATTTCAATCGTTTTGTTACTAACACTCTCCCTATCTTTCCAGTCTTCCGACACTTTACACCCCATCTTCCACTATATATCCTGTGATCTAGTCACAATGGCCTCCCATTTCATTGCCAATGGAATAATTCCTGGAATGTTTCCTATTCCTGAAACATTTCCCTTTTTGTTTTTACCTCCTGGTTTTCTTCAAGTCCAAGATGGATTCCTGCCATCTATAGGAACTTTTCCCAAATCTCCCATATTTCTAGTCCCTATCTCTTTCGATTATCTTCCAATTTAATCTGGATACAGCATGTTTGTTCTTAGTCATTTGCATTTTTTCTTCTCCATTACATGTGAAGTTCTTGACAGCAGGAACAATCTTTTAGCTTGCTTTGTACACCCAGTGCTTACCACAGTGCCTGGCATGCATTAGGTACTTAAATATTATTGACCAAATGACTGAATAGACAATGTTGTGATGTTATGGGCTTCAAAAATTCAGGAGAGAACAACAGGTAGAAGAATTCATGTCAGAGTTTGTAGGCTGACAAGTTAAGCAAAGAGTGAATCAACCCTGATGAATGATCCCATCCTTCAGAGGAACCACACCTCACTGAGTGAGACATTGATTTCTGCAAGCAATAGGATAATTAGTCAATTAACTGTACTACAAACTTTTAAGTTTGAGTCCACTCTCCCCACAGGCTGAGATGGCACATATTGAGGCAAGTCTGCTTCTTAGTTTAGAGAAGGCATTTTGAATTTTGTTCTAGCTCAAGCTTTGCTTTTAAAAAGTCAGTTGATGTTAATTGGGTCAAATGATACAGGATTTAATCAGTAGTATTAGTGATATTGAGTAATTGGCATTAGTTAGATTTATTGTAGCAACAACTGGTAATTTATGTTTCAGGGGGGCACAATGAAATGTGGACTTGAATTAATAGCTAATTAGAAAGATACCATATTACCTTGATGGATACTCCAAGAACTCAGAAAGCATGATGCAGTTAACTTTGTCTTGGAATAAAGGACCCCTCAAGTTTATATGGGGCACATAAAGATTTTACCATGGGGAACTTGTCAGTAACAGTGAGAGTTAATATAAAGATCCCGTTCTACCTGGAGTTTATATAGGCTACATAAAGATTTTTGTGATATTCCAGATTTTACTAGGCTGATAGCACATCTTTTTCTTAGTAAAAATATGGTAAACCTAAGCCTCACTTTTTCTTATCTCTCCCCAACCACCATACTTTTGTACATGCAAATAATAAAACTAAAATCATGCTAGGTTCTTTTTTACTCTAGTCCTGACTCTCTGGATTTTTCCAACTCCTTGTTTTTCCAATTCCTTGACAAGATCCTTCTCATTCTGGAGATGCTTTCCCTCTCACAATCCCCTGCTTTGATTTATGAGCCCCTACCGGGACCATCATTTCATTAAATGCCTAGGTAATCTCTGCTTACTTTTCTTCCAATTTCTCTCCTGGGACTTTTCTACCTTGTCCCTGAGTGGTTCACTCTCCTATGCTCCATCAGCTTTCTAGCTCCTTTTTTTATATATTTCCTTTCCACATTAGAGTGCAAGAGAGGATAATGATGGTCTTTTTTGGTTATATTTGTATTCTCAGCTCTTATCATAGCACCTGGACATATAGAAGGTGATGAATATATGATTACCTATTTATCTGTCTATTTGCATTTTTAAAGGCATTTTAAAGGCATTTTAGCTTTGTATTCCTTGTGTCTATCATAGTGCCCACAATAAGCACTTAATAAATCCTTGTTGATTGATTTATAGATATCTATTTGATATTTGTTGCCCAATGATGTATTACATATATTGGACAGACTTCATTTATACTCTAACTTCATGCCTATACAGTTTTTTCATTTTTACTATTTCAAGAAATATAATTTCTACAGATTTTTCCCACATCCATATGATGCCAAACATAAGAAGAAAAAAATGAATAATTCAACACTAATCGCCAAATCCAGGGATTTAAAAATGACTGGATCATCTATCATTTTTTTTTTACTTCATGAGCCAGTTAGATAAAAATATAATTTCTTAAAGTTAGTATATAAGTATTATACAAATGATAAAAAGCATAAAAAAAATCTGAAAGAACCAGGATAGCCTTAATGAATTCAGGCCTTGATTATTTGCATTTAATGCAAACCTTTCCTGGCTCATCACCTTTTAAACATCTCACTTAAATTATGCAGACAAAAATTATATCTTGTTCTCTTAAAAAAATTGAAGAAATAATTAAAACCATGTTTAACCAAATGCTTCAGTTCAGAAAATCATAAGTAATGCAATTGTCTACATTTTCGCTTAATTTTTTTTAAAGGAAAATCGCTTCTTTTTCACCCCACTGAGGAAAAGAGAGAATTTTCTCTCTTGTAGAACCATGGCATTATTTGAAATGTTGACATCTTTTATAAATATAATTAACTATTTGCCATTCAAAATATGATGCAAGTTCATTGAGACTTCTTTTGTATTCTTATCAGTTGCTTAATACTCAGATTGCTTGGCATATCTGTATCCAAGCTTTGATCTGGTACTCTATCAGTTGTTGGTTCAGGCACAAGAGACTGCAGAGTACACAAAGCTGTCTGCTGGCGACTCCAAGGGGAAAGGGAGGCTGTTTATACACAGCCACTGATTAGCTAAGTTAGTCAATATTTGCATGATTCAATGATAATACTTTCTTTATGGTACATTGTTATTTCATTGAACGAAGTACAAAACTTCCTTTTCAAGAGTCTAGTATAATTTTAAGAAATTATTTTTCTTTCCTCTGATGTATATAAATTAAATATCTTCTTTCATCTCCCTTTAGTTTTTCTTCTTTCAAGAATTACACATATTTGCCTAGGTATAATTGTAACATGATGGAATGAGGGAAGGAGGAAGAGTAGCATTCATCATGAATGAGACATAAAGGAATCAAATAAAGTTAGGAACTTTTAGCAATACAACAGTTTATGTGAGAAGTTTGTAAATAGAGGTTATTTCACTTTTATGTTCTGGTCCCACCTAAATGAAAAGAATGAAAGCAGTACTCTTACTCATTGGTAGCTGTTGCAAAACTAGTGCCCTATCTTCTAAGGGACTCCATGAGGTGATGGGTGGTTGGGTACCCAATGACACCTTGGTGCCCAATGAAGCTACCTAAATGTTCATGAAGCCATCACAGAATATACATATACATATACATATACATATATATATATATATATATATATATATATATATATATATGTACAAATAAATCACAGGGTTATTGTTTGTCCTTTGCTCTAGAAAAAGGACAATGACATTAGGAAAGTAATGCCATGATATGCAAGTGAATTGCATTTAAGTGAGGGAGGGCTATGCAAATTTACTTGCCTCACTTTCTCCTTGAGGGCTGTACACCTGGTTCAGAAAGAGAAGAACTTGCCCAATGAAGGAATGATATCAAATCAATGGAGATCATTGGAAGATAAAGATAGGTTGGGTGACTTTGGAAACAAACTCCATTGGTCATTAAAGTGAGTGTGAGATGTAATTCATCATCCTACCCTCTGAATTACTTACATTGGTGGTCAAGCCAAAGCCCACCCAGGGGACCTGGCCTCCACTTTGGATGTAAATTGTGAGTTTTTTTTGCCAGAAGGTGTCATTCTTAGCCCAGTGCCTTTGACTTAGTAGGTGCCTTACAACTGCATGTTAAATTGAATTGAATATCCTGTTTCATAGATTGAGAGTTATTGCTTTCATCCTATGATTTGTTCATATGTGGTTGGTTTCCTGTTAAGGGATTAGCAAAATCACATTTACCTTTAAATTAACCATTTTGACCTCTGAAAATTTCTCTTTAATATTTAAAATTTCACTGTCACATTGATGTTTGATGATCCACTTTGAGAACCCCTGGAATCTTAGGATGTTAGAGCTGGAAGAAATCTTACAGTTCAGCCTCCTTTATTTGTTCATTTATGCCTTTTTTACATTGCTTATGTTACATTCACTTTTGAAATATCTTTATCTCTTCACATATCCTGTGTCTCTTTACTTGTAACAAATATTTTTCTAAAAGAGAAAAGGAAAATAAAAAGGTCAGAAATAATACAATGATGGTATCTGTCTATATAATATTCTATATCTGTAATCCTACCTCTCTGTAATGATGGGGGATGTACAGTTTTTTAACTGTTTCCAAGACAGGTGGTTGTTATCATTACACAGCCTTCACATTCATTTTATTGTTTTTTTCCGTTTTTATTGTTGAAGTCATTGATATATTGCTTTCCTGGTTCTGCTTGCTTTGCTCAAGCAATAGGAGATACATCTACCAGCACTTCCCCATGTGGATTAGACTAGTTCTTTTCTTTCAAAGTTATTAAAACTGTCCTTGAGACTTGATTGGCTCAGGGGTTTAAAACTCAGGATATTTGCAGCTACTATCCTAATTCAAGTCCTCCTCACCTCTCTCCTAGGCTATTGCTGCTGTTCAGTCTTTCAATCATGCCTGACTCTATGGGAAATTCTATGTTGTTTCTGTGGCAAAGATACTAGAGTGGTTTTCCATTTCATCTTCCATTTACCCCATTTTACAGATGAGGAACTGAGGCAAATAGGGGTTAATGACTTATCCAGGTATGTGTCTGCAGCTGGATTTCAACTCCTATCTTCCTTGTTCCAAATCTGATGCTCTTTCCACTGAACTAGCTAGTTGCCCTGCCTCCTAAACTAAAGCCTTATAATTAGCCTGATTGTTTCAAGTCTTATTAGTCCTCCACTCAGCTGTCAAAGTGATTTTCTTTTCTCTTGACTTAAGAAGCATAGAACACAAGGGCTGGATTTGGAATTATGTGCCCCTGACAATGTGGCCTTCCTCATTCTGCCTAACATCAGGCCTCTGATGAGGGGCCCTGAGCCAAGCACAATGTTCTTTAGGCTTTTTATCTGATAATTTAAGAGGCAGTTAAGGGAGACTACTGGCCTTTTCTTGTACTATTCTTAGGGATTTCCTAAGCCTTCATAAATCTGTAATAAAACAGCTTTTTCTAAAGTTTCCATTGAAGGAACAACGTTAACATTCCTTTATATCAAACAGAACTTTTAACTGATTGGTGTTCGTATTTTTGTGCCAATTTACATTTGAGGTTAATCTATTTTTGTCCAGTAGCAGAAAATTGGATACTAATTAGTATGAGACAATTAATTTTCCAAGTCTCTAGTACTTAGATGACGGCAAAATCAGGAAAATAAAAATGAACACAGGAATTAAGGCAAAAGACCCCCTTTAATGAACACTGAGTTATGACTAGGGTAGGAAAAATTTTGCTTTCCCTAAAGGCACTGATATTTAGAGGGGCTGCTATCTTAGTTTGTAGGGATAATTAGTTAAAATAAGAAGCCTCTCTTCCCCAATCCCTTCAAAGTGAACTCTTCTTGGGATCCTTCTTTCTCTGTCATGTTTTTCCTAACATCATCCTTCTTATGCCTCCATACATCTTGGTGACGGGAAGAAAGTGACCTCTATATCCCTCCCCCTCCAAGGTCCTATGTCCCTACAAAAAAAATCTTCAAAAATTGAAGTAAGGGTGTTTTTCATGTTGCTTGGACTTCCTATTTGGCTTTTCCAGACCTCTTATTTTAGCCAATAGCTAGCATTTCTCTGACCACATATGAGATACTCATAAGGCTAGTATGAAAAAGAATTGACTCAAATACCATTAAAGATCATGTGGAGTGGTTGTGATCCAGCGTTCTCTAGGAGTCAGTGAAGAAAGGGAGACTGCCAATTGTGCAGGTTGGTTCTCCAAGGGCTTATTGCTAAATCATCTTCTACCTTCTATCCCAACTGGCAACTAAACAGTGCCAGGAATGACCAATTACATCTCCTTTAGTTTCCCCTGATCCTCTATGTTCTTTCCCCAAATTCCCACTCCACTTTTCCCACCTACCCTCAAGTACCCTCTTACTTGAGTCAAAACTGTCAATAATTTCAAAATCCAACTTAACAAAATGAACACCTTGATGCACACAACATATTTTTTTGGCATCAGATTCTGCTTTCCATAAGGAAGAGAAAGATGATGACTCTATAGCTTTATGCATTACTAGTATGTCCAGTTCTTTGTGGAATCTTACTATGTGCCACTACTATTTTTACTAGGTCCTTTAAAATTAATTATTTATTAGTCATCCTGCTTATAAGTTATCTTTGCCAATTGCTCTCTCTTTAAAAATGACTCAATTTTTGTATTAACTTGAAGAGTCCTCTTCAAGTCTTCTAAAATAACAATTTAGGTCCTTCTAATGTCCAGAAATTATTACATACCATTTATAAAGTGTGTAGAAAATAATAGTGTAGAATAAGAAAAATAACAATTAATAATGAACTTTTGGACTAAGCATTAGGAAATCTGAATTCTAATTCCCAATCATTAGCTATGTTACCTTGGGAGAACAATTTTCTGTTTCTATTTCTATAAAATAAGGGGGTTGGATTAGATAATCTCTAAGGTTTCTTCTAATTATAGATATTAGGAATCTAACTAGATCAGTTAAAAATAAGCATTGCAGGAAGCAAACAGTTCCACAATTTGAATAGAGTGACAAAAATAATTATAAATTTAGATCATGATGTCCTCATATTGTTCTAGTGTAAGAATGGGGGTAGATTTGGAGTGATGATAAAGAAGCGGACACTTCCTTTGTGATGGTCTGTTTCATATGGTACTTTATAAAGGAAAATAAGACTTTTTTGGACATTTTGGCATTTAGGAGTGTTTCGATTAAAAGTTTATGATATTAGGTTTAGTATAACTTGTTAATTAGCTAAAATCTGCTAAGAGCAAAAGTAAAATTTGAAACTAATATCTTTGACCCTTCAAGGGCAGCTTGTCAAACCAGGAGTCAGGTGACATGGATTTGAATCCTGGATATATCCCATACTAGTGGTGAGATATTTTTAAATCACTTTCCTTCTCTGGGTTGCTGTTTCTTTAACTGCAAAACAAGGGAGTTGGAAAAAGGATTTCTGCAGTCTTTTCCACCATTAAATGAGAGAGATTTCCTCTCCAACCTATGTCTCCTGAATGAGTTATTTCTGCTTAATTAGAAAACAAATTAAGTTAATCTACCATGTCTACTATATAGGGTTAGGCACTAGGTAAGCAAAGGCAAATATTGATGATTCCTGCCTTTAAGGAATTTCTCCAGTGGCTGGGGGTGGGGTGGGGAGAGAAGCAGGGACTAGACTCAACTGAGAAACATTAGAAACTGATAAATTAAATAGGATAGGTCACAATGGCATGAGAGCGCCAAAGGGAAGGATCATTCCCATCATTCCCAAAAGAATTCTCTTAACAAAATAGGATTTAAAATAATTGCCTTATGAAAGTTTCTTAAAGTGAAGTCAAAAAATAAAACCTTTAGTGGTCAAAGGTACCTTGTACACTGAGAGATTATTTTATTAACATGAAATAGAAGTTTTATCATTTGCTGTTCTCTCACCCCAAAAGCTTTAAAGATAAAGCTTTGTTTCATTTCACTTCTTAACTCTTTCTTTTAAACTATATTTTGATCTGTGATCTCTACTAAGATATATAACACATTTTAAAAATCAATTTTGCATATCCCTAGGACAAAAGTTTGGAAGAGATCAATAGGGAGAAAGAGAGAATTTTGTACTCTCTAAAGTGTTTTTTGTTTGTTACCTGTAGCAACAGCTTGAATAATTGTTAGACTAAGTGCTATGCCACATAGAGGATCCTATGAAGGAATATAGTCCTCTTGTCAGTTTCCTCAGAAGGCATTTTTGAGTAGAACTGATACTGTGAGGGAATTTTTTTCCACTGCCAATTCATCTTTAATGATATTAATGCAACCCTATCAAAAATATGGCAACATATGCAGCTCTGAGTCTGGCAAATAAAAAAAAAACCTCATTGTTTATTAATTCCAGATACTCCCCAACCCCCCTCTACGTAGCTCTCAGCAATAACTTACTCCTTGTCTTCTTTTCTGAAGGATTTAAATGGAATGACCTTAATTCTAGTTTTGTTTGCTCTCTTTTAAGCAGCTGCAATGAAGACCAAGACAAACAGTAGATTAACCGTGCTACCTTTTATAAAGCTGATTAGCTCCTAAAATATGCTTAGTGGAAACAAAACCAAAAAGGGGAAAAAAGAGGTTGAATGAGAGTTGAGACAGGAGGCTTTATTTGTATTTTTGAAACAGTTCCCTTTCTTTCAGGAGACTACAGATATTGACTTTCCAGTGAAATATTTTCTTTGTGAGAGACTGCTTTTGCTGGATAACATTTATAGCATTAAGCAGGTGCTTGGTAAGTATTTTCTAAAACAAATATCACTTCACTTCCTAATTTTGGTTTAAGAGGAGGGTTGCAATGGGGATGAAGTCAGAAAACATTTGATTATGGCTTCTCTGCTCTTCCTTGTATCAGAACTATCAAGTGGTTGACAGTGTCAAAAAATCAGAATTTCAAAGATGCTGTTATATGCAGAGGCATTAAGAAGCTCATAGCCCAACAGTATTTCCTATAGCTCCTTAGGATTTGAAAGAATTTGCAGTGAAACTTTCAAGATACCTCAACTATATCCAAATGAAATCTATTGTATTATGGATTGACATAGCAGGAATCTTTCTGGAGGAATGAGCGTGTGTGTGTGTGTGTGTGTGTGTGTGTGTGTGTGTGTGTGTGTTTCTGGGTATCAGATTCTCTTTACTTCAAGGGGAAAAAGATGAGTATTCATGTGTTCACTTTGGTCTAAAGTTTGACATGTGAAAAAGATCTCTGAATTTTAATATAAATTTAATAAAATAAATTTAAAATGCACTTCGCTTGCTTGTTATAAGATAGCTCACATGCATCATTTAATCACATGAGAAAGCCTCCTGATGATGGCTCCATATGTTGCTTTCCTTAGGAGTCTCCTCATTTCTACATCCAGTACCACGTATTTATCATTTTCTTCTGTGCACTTTCTAGTAAATTGGGTTCCATTATGTAGATGCCTCTCTCCAAAACCCAATTTCCCTACTTTCAGAATGCCCGGGCATTTAAAAACTGCAAGAATCATATATAGTCATCACACAGAGACACATATAGTCTCATTTTACCTTGTAAAAATAGGGTTCATGAATTGTTTTTAAGCTACGTTACCATTCATTCTATGTAAGGACATGTAGAAAAGCTGTCTGTGGTATTTAAATTCCATAAATTCTATTCCAATTTCCAGGGATAGTATTTAATCATCATATTTCCCTGCATGATACTCAGTTAAGCATGATGGATAGGGAATTGCATTGTAAAGACCTGGAATTCAAATTCCACTCGGGCTTCATGGCCCTGGACATGTCACTTCAACTCTATGTTTCATTTTCCTCATTTGTAAAATTAGGAGATTGAACTATATAGCCTCTAAATTTCTACCCAGCTTTATGACCCAGCTCTATACAATCCTATAATCTGTATTGGCAGAGAGAACTCCTTTGATGAACTATTCTTTTCCTTGAGGAAATCACAAGTCTAGATAAAAATATAACAATAAAAAACAGAATAAAAACCTATTAAAAGAAGACAAAATAGGAATTCTTCCTGCCCTATCTAAAAGCTTCCCACACCTTCCCCTCTGTCTCTGTCTCTGACTGTATCTGTCTCCCTGTCTCTTTGTCTCTCTGTCTCTGTTTCCACATCTGTCTCTGTCCCTAAAGATCAACTTCTCTTTACTCCCAGCTTTCTCTCTCTTTCATATAATAAGTATGATGATTCTTCTGGAGATTTAGGTTTCTTGTTTTTCTCTCTTCAGCTAGGTTTCCAAACTGGAAGAAGTTCATTAGTCTACAGAGTTTTGTTAAGGAATAGCTGGACCAGACTACCTCTTACCACTTAATATTTTAAACTACTTTGCTCAAATTCTCCCTCTTTAGTTGTGCATGGGACTATAGAAACACACCCAAAGGGCAGAGTCAAACAGGTTTGTGAATAAAATAGTGACTAAAATTGTGTATTTGCCCTACATGTATTCTTTACCAGGCTACCATTTTTCTTGCTCTCTTGAAAAATAAGCATCTAGATAACTTGAGGTTTGTTTGTAGTGATAGGTCAGCTGTATTTTCTTTGTCTTTCTCTTTCTTTCTTTCTCTCTTTCTTCTTCCTTCCTTCCTTCCTTCCCTCCTTCATTCCTTCCTTCCTTTCCTTTCCTTCCTTCCTTCCTTCCTTCCTTCCTTCTTTTCTTAACAAATTTTCAAAAGTTGCCATGGGGAAAGAATGGAAAGAAAAGCCCATTCAGAACAAATTATTTTCACATCATCCTCACCAGAAGAAAAAAAAAAGCCACTCCTGCAATGGTACCTCTATAAAGGTCAACTTTAATCTGAATTAATAGGGGAGGGGAGCTTTCCAGTTTTGCCAGCCTTTTATAATGGGTCTTAGAGCAGTGATCAGTAGCCAAATGCTGCCTTCAGTGAATGGTTTGGGCACTTTTTAAGTAAAAGGAAAAATCATCTCTCTTCTTCTTGTTTATCCTATGAAGAAGAGTTTTTACCTGACCTATTTTTCCTTGTCACTTTTGATTATTAGGTAGGTTTAATATCTAAAGTCATCTTTTTGTTTCAAGTACATTAGTCTTCCTAGGGTTGGAATATTTAACGTGAAGGAAGGAGTGGGAGGGAAAAAGCTGATCTTGAAAGTCAAAAGATCACAGTTGAAGGCTGTGATTATTTGTAGACCTTTATTGAAAATCAACTTCAACCTGAGTGAATATAATATATTAAACCAAAAACAGACTAGAAGCATGTGAATATTTGGCAAGCTGATGAATTCAGTCAGCAGCATTTCTGATGTGAGAAGTGAAGCACAATTTAGGACGTGCTGGTACTCTTCCTTAGAGTGTCTCCTTTGTGATTGCTAGTTGGTTTCCACAGATCCTAGCTGAATATTATACCATTAAATAGTATGAAGAAAAAAATTCAAAATATATATATTTGCAGGGTACTAAATAGTAAGTGCCCTTTCAAACACTCTTTGGTGGGTAGTTTTTAAAGTCATTGTGGAGCACCCTTGGATGGCAAGAGGAGTACGTTTCAAAGACTTCAGCTGCTATCAAATATCTTGTAATGCTAAATAAATGCATTCTGGCATTTATGAATGCACCACTGTAACACATTTCCTACAGAATTGTCAGATGGGAAATAGCCCTCTCCTAGCCAGCTTCTTTTCTCTTAATGGCAAATTCAGTTCTGTTGGAGCTGAATGTACATGAAACTAGTGTGACACCGAATTCAACAGAAGTAAAGGGTATTAGTCCTGGGGTATTGATAGAAAAATATATTTATGCATAAATGCTGGCTAGTCATGGTCATTGACTATGAGTATGATAAAATTCACTATAGCTTGAAACCAGGTTTTCTAGTACAATAACTTCATTGGATTTATATTACAGCACCAACTATTTTTTAATAAATCTCAGTGATAACTGTAATTACAGGATAGGATAGGTAGTTTGTCTACCAACTAGACCATGAAAACAAGTTTAGGAAAATCTTTTGAAGATGACCTGGGAATTAATAATATTAATTAATTAATAATTAATAATACATGTATTATCTTTTTCTTCACTTGATGTTTCCAAAAGTAGAGGAAAATTGGCAACTAAGTTAAAGGAAGAATTGGACTTTTTGGGCTAGCTTTCACAATTTTGGGGGTTTTTTGGTACCACTTAACATAAAGCTCAGATTCAAATCTTCTTTTGTAATCATTCCAGATTCAATCCAAAAGAGTAAATTTCTATATCTTAGTAAAGCACAAATTGACCCCCACCCTAAGAAAAAAAATTCACCGAACTCTTAATTTTGCTTATTTCAATGAGACAGTCATTAAAGCAAAAAGGTTAAAATTATACAGCAGCAAAATAGCCAAAGGGGGTGATGCTCCAACAGCATAGTTAAAAACTATATTCACTCTAAAATGATAAAATGATAGGTATTGTATGTAATGTTTAAGGTGCTGCAATTGTTCTAATAATAAATGTAATATTCAGCAGCATTTCTCATAGATCACTCAGTTCATCATTAGTGCCATTTTTCCTCTTTATAATAATGTGCACTTTCTTTCAGAAAGAGCTTGGTTATTTCTTTGGGCCTATTTGCTCCTTTTTTATGTGATTTTTTTTCAATACTATGAAATGATGCAGAGCTAAAAAGGTCCATCCACTTCACTTGTGTTGCCTCCTGCGTTACCTAAACCACAACAGAACAATGACAGACAACAGAGCCTTTCTACTCTCTAACAATTCAGTCACCATGACAACCAGCAGAAGAACGTTGGGCCAGAAAAAGCATTGAGCTTGAGGGACTAGACTAATCAAAAAATGGAATAACATGACAACAATTACACTGATGAGTGAGAGGGAAGCTACAGATGCATTCAGACACCTATGGCACCACAGACTTGATGCATTCAGCATTTTGTGTTTAGTGCCTTGTGTTTTTGAGAGCAGGTAAATAGACAAGATCGAATTGTGTAACAGAATGTCAGTGCTCTAGTTAAATAGAAAATTCCTTTCCTTTTGCTGTGCTCCTTCAAGCTCATTGAAGAGGGTTTAGGAGAGATGAGGTTTTGAAGTGAAATGTGTAATAGATACAATATGAGTGCCACAAGGCAATGTTATTTAGTTTTTAAAAAGTAAACTTAGATTTTTTTCAAATATATGAGCACAAATAAAATGAATGTGGGGGCTGGGTCAGTGGTTGACACTATCTTGTGAATACAGTTTGAAGTTAGCGACATACATGATTCATCTCTTCCCAGTGTATCCTCCAGGTACATTGGTTTCCATTGCTAAAACCAAGCAGCACATTTTGAAACTCTTGCCATGTCTGTCTGGCATCTGGGAAGAGTCAAACTAAAATCGGACCCTAAATTTCTAGGTCAAGACTAGGGTGCTAGAGAGATGGCTAACTATGCCCACTTGCCATCCTTTCTCCACCATGGAAACAAATATTTCCTCTCCCAGAAGACATAAAGTAATGCAATTGTATTATCTTTTAAAATGGATTTTCTTGAATATAGTGTTAGATTGCTAGGATGTAAATGGCTTTTATGGACATTTCCCTTAGGCTCAATTCCCAGAAAAAATATTCTCTCTCTTTTTTTTTTTGTAATATCTATAAGGGCAAAAAATTTGAGGGATTTTCAAAATCAAAAACTTTGATTAGTTGAATTTTCAAAAATCATTTTTCCCATATTTGCTCTCTTCTCTATCTTAGAAGTGGTTTTAATTGGATCATTTCATTGTGTTACAAGGTAATCCACAATCTGACAACCACAACATGATAGAAAAAATTTGGGACTATCAAATATTGTCATTCTCACTAAGAAATTGTTGTATGGAAAGATTGGGGCGTGAATTTTTAAGTTAAGTTAATTTCTTAGATGTTGAGTAATGACCTACCTAAAGTTTATTTTATAGGGAAAAACAAATCTCCAGCAGTTACATGGCATTTTGGTTGGTAAATTGAACATCTCTTCTACCAGTGACTTGGTATGTTCTTGATCTTGTTAACTTGGGCAAACTAAGGTCTGGAAAATCAATCCATCAAATGGATCTAATTCTTACTGGTTAGCTCCCATTGACATTAGAAGGTACTGTGTATATTACTAGCTGTTTGACTTGGGAGAAATAATTAAATAATTCCCCTCTCCAAAACTCAGTTTTCTAATCTTAATAATGAGTTGGCCAAAATTGTCTCTAAAATTCCTGAGAGCTCTAACATTACTTTCAGTGCAATAAATATATTATATGCAAGGCACTAGGAATATAAAGGGAGGAAAATGATGGTCCTGACCTCAAGTACATTATATTGTACAGAAGGGAAATAACATGTACAGATAAGTAAGTACAAGGTAATGTGAGGAGAAAAGAAAGTACTAAATTTGATGAAATCTGTGAGGAGAATATTTTAGAAATGATGATCTCTTATAAAAATGAAAACTGCTGTTGACCAGAATTGCACAAATTCATTAGATTCACTCTCTCTTCCAGGGTTATCAAAGTCCAGTAATATGACACAAGTCAAGACAACTTTCAATGACCTTGGATGCAGTGGATGACTTTGGTATCTTCAAGTATCCCATGTCAGTCCACATTCTACATGCTACACACTACATTTTTCAGCCACTTTCATGACCATTGAAATAAATTGCTCTCATTCACCATCATCCATTTTTTCAGCGTGAGAGTGTAAGAATCTTAATCCTCCCTGAAGGGTCTGAAACCTATTTACCAGGATGTGGGGCATGCTATAGCTTCTTGGAGCCACTGGTGAGAGTTGGGTGAAAGGTAGATACCAAAGTTGAAAGAGTAAGTAGCCCTCAAAAGGACTCAGCAAGCCCTCGTATCAGAGCTGCTTGTCCTCCTTGAACTCCTGTACATTCCAAATAATCCAGTATAATGATGGTCACAATTATATATCTCTATCATTTTGATGGAGCAGCTAGGTGGCACAGTAGTACCGGCCCTGGATTCAGGACAACTCATCTTTTTGAGTTCAAATCCAATCACAGACACTTACTGTGTGACCCTGGGCAAGTCACTTAACCCTGTTTGTCTCAGTTTCCTTATCTGCAAAATGAGCTGGAGAGGGAAATGACAAATCATTCCAGTGTCTTTGCCAAGAAAACTCCCACTGGGGTCATGAAGACTTAAACATGATGAACAAAAAGATTATTTTGATAATAATGTTTATAATAATAGATCACAGGAACATAAATCATTCATTTGAGGAAAGTCTCTTTAAAAGATGAAGAAAACAAAGTTTAATTGCTTAAGGCAGTCTTTCTAGATAACTTGGTTATCCAGAATAACTCATTCCTGGAGGTGTCTGGAGGGTAGGTTTTATTGTTTGCTTTTCAGCTCTAACCTATGTGTCAGAAGGCTTTACATTTCTCTACTTCTTGAATTCCTTTACTTCTTTTAAAAGGAAGGGTAGGTAGTGTAATGGCAAATAAATAAATTAATTAAATGCTAAATCTGTGGTCATAAGCAACCAGGGATTGAGTCATAGATTACTAGTTGTATAACCACATGCTTAATTTCTCTGAGCCTCAGTTTCCCTGTCTATAAAATAAGGATGATAATGTTTATACTATTGACTCCACAGAGTTCTCATGAGGAAAATATTTTGAAAATTTTGAAGTATTTTGCAAACATGAATGATTATTAAAGATTTGACTCTGGTGGCAAGTTCACTAGATATCTTTCTTGAATCCCCCCTTAGGAAAAATTGATGTGTAAAACCTGCATGAGCTCTATAAAGCCCTGATTCTAAAATGTTTTTATTTAAAATTTTTTTATATCATCATAGTTTTCTCCAGTATCCTCCTTCCTCCCCTTCTTAGAGGAACACCTCATGTAATAAATAGTACTTTAAAAATAAAAATAAAAAAAATTGTATTTTAAAAATAAAAATTGGTACAAGTGATCAATATATTGAAGAAGTGCAAAAAACATGTGCAATTTGAAACATCTATAACCAACCACTTCTGCAAAGAAGTGGGTGGGAAATGTCCTCTCACATCTCATATAGTCATAATTATATTTATAATTTTGCAATATTCATTTTCAACGTTTTTGCATATAGTTGTTCTTGACATTGTTGAGTCATTGTGTAAATTATTTTCTTGTCTTAATTATGTTTTAATATGTACTGCTATTTTTGTTGTGGAAGAGAAGTGCTTTACTTTCCTGTTTTGAAATATTAAGAAACTATTAAAAATTATCCTTATCTGATGCCTTCTAAAAAAGAAACTTTATCAGTCTTTTATTAACTATGTATTCCGAAGAATGCTTTGCTGCCTTTTCCCTGGTCAACGCAGAAAGGACTCTTCTCTGGAATTAATTCCAGTGGAGAGGCAAACTGGAAGCCCTAGAAAATTCATCTTGATCAGATTAAGATAATGACCTACTGAAAAGCAAAAGAAGTCTCCGATTATTTCAATTAATGGAAGTTTACCTGCCACTGACCTGATGGCAAGTAGAATTCTTGAAGGGAGTGGGCAAAAAAGGAAAATGATTCTCCAAAGAGGTGCTTATAATTATGAGACTATTATTCTGTTTAATGAAGCAAACCATTAACTGAGCTGTTGCCTAAACTCCAAACCCTTGTTCAGTCTTGATTAAAATCTTCCTGACTTAATATCCTAAACTGTGAGTTCAAAATGACTTGTTGGAAATGATGGAGCAGCTTGGACAGTTCTCTCTCAAAAATGCTTAGATTTAGAACAACAATAAATTAATTTAAAAAGATTTCAGGCAAGCTTGTGCTTACAGTGCAAAGTATAGTATTACTTGTTTATCTGATTACATTATAACTTAACATTTCTGCTAGATTTTATATTCATTAAGTTTAGGAATATTACATCATTTTTCATATTTTATGTTCTTTGCTTAGAAAAGGATTTTGCTCACTCTAGGTGCTTAAGAGCATTGTTGAAGTGAATCTTTTCCCTTAATAATTTAATGTGACATCCGCCCCATTGTCTTCTGCTGGTTTTTGAAGCTTCTTCTATTGGTATGAGTTGTTTTCAGGGGGTCTACTGTTCACCTGGGTGTTACTTTTGGCTTTGTAGAGCCTTTCCTAGATTAATGTCTTTTCCCTCACAACTTTCCATTAATTTGTAAAGAACAAAAGATTTAAGGAGTCAGATCTGCAGTTAACCATTAATTCTATGATTAAGTCATTTGGGTTCAAAATTTAAATTTTAAGTTGTTAAAAGGCAAGTTTTATAAGAATGGAATTTCTCTTTTCTTTGGAATTCAAGAACAAAATCTTTTGAATAGAAATATTTTTCTGAGAATAATTCCTAAACTTTCTTCCTAGATTCATTTTCCATAATTCCCTGAAGAGATACCCAGAGTAAAGTCAAGTGCTACATCACAATATGAAGTCTGCTTTCAGCAACAAACTTGGAAAGTCTACTGCTTTGGCATTTATTTTATTGGGTTGATTTCAAAAGGACACACACACACATGCACACATAAACACAAATATGCACACACACACACACACACACACACACACACACGCCCCTTGAATTCATCCAGAATGAAGAAAGAAAAATTTTCACATTCAGTGACCTCAGAGAGGGAAAGTAAAGAGAGGTAAAGTCAAGCAGGAGACCTTTTTGTTACAAAAGCAAAAATATCTTGCATCTCTTTTAGACAAGTGTAGTACCCAATTTGGGTGCCATTATACTAGGGTTTTCATTGCAAAAAGAACAATTGTTGGGGCCAATACTAAAAGACATCTACTCAAATGTCATGTCTGGGACCTACTCCGTTAAGACAGCTGTAGAAGCTGTCAGTCCATTGGTTTCCTGGCAAATAAGCTGAGCTGATTGTGAGAAGAGAATACAGCAAAATCAGCTTTGTGAGAGAGAAACAAAAACCAGCTCTTATTTGATTAGACAACAGGATAAGCAGATCACCTTTCCCACATAGTCTCTGATATTTTATTTTACTGGAAAGAAAATCTGCTTATCAGTATGAACAATGCTCTGAGTTGTCAGATAAAAGGTCACAACAAGCTGAAGAAATTTACCTTTAAAATGTTTCTATTATGCTTGGTAACAATGAAAGCTTCCACTGAGAATATCTCTAGTATTTATTTTTTTCTATGGATGAAGCAGGAATCAAAAAGGACTTTTCAATTTGCTTCAGGAGAATGACAGGCATGCAAACTGAGCCAGTCATTGAGTTAAACCTTGAAAATCCTTTCTAAACTTAGTGGTTCTATGTGTGTGCTTCAAAACTTATATTCTGGGAAATTTATCTCTATAGAATAGTTTGATTGGGGTCCTAAATCATGAATCTTTTGTGTGTGTATATGTGTGTATGTGTTTGTGTATAGTCCCCTCAGCCCAGTTCTGCCTCATCTGTATTATTTCCACTCTATAGTCTATACTTGGCTAATATGATAGCCATACTTTATGAAAAGAAGACACTAAAGGTGAGAATATAGATAGCAAATTGTCCTTGAGCAAACTTCTCTTCTCTTTGCCATTTGGCCCATAGTCTTAATTTCATAATCTATAAGAGGAGAAAAAGACTTCATGAAATACAGTACTGTGCTTTCATGGCTAACATGAGACATTGAGGAAACTGTGTGCAGCAAGTTCCAATGTGGGAGGCAAATTTGGTTCAGTTTGTCTGGGGAAAGTACCTTGGGTGAATTCATCAAATTGGCCCTCCCAACCCACATCAAGTGTACATGATTATGGAGAGGTGAATTTCATCAGCAAGGCTGAGTAGAATCTCAAGTACCTCTGACCTTAGGTATCCATGAACTTGGCATGGAAAAAGCATTTCTGGATTAGGGAAAGTTGAATGAAACTAGGGATAGGAGGCTGAGAGATTAGGAAAAAGGAAAGAGACTAAAGGAATATGGGGTAGGCCATGAGGTTGGGAGTGAATAAAGTTTAAGAAGTTTTGTCTTAGAGGAAGTGTAAAAGGTTATTTGGAGGAAAAGGGACACCCCTCATAAAACAGTTTGGGAGAATACTGAAATGATAAAATAGAGGCTAAGGAATCATTCCTAAATTTTGCCTTTACTCTTGATTCTTGGCTAAATCTTCAAATTGCAACTGGTGAGCAGAAATAGTACAAATAGTATTTTCCCATCTTACAGATAGGAAACTAAGGTTCAGTGAGGTTAGATAATGTTCATTGCCACAGAGCTAATCATTCCCTCTTGTAAATCAGTTTGCATTAAAAAATGCCCACAATCAAAGCTATTTTCTTAATCTTTACCCCCACATTATTGCACCAAAAACTATTAAAAGAATTAATCCTGAAATACAGAGAAAGATAATTTCAGGTAGTTTAAACTCAACAGGAGCATTCAGAAGTTTCTTAATATTACCTTACCTCTACTGAAGTAAGTAACTTATGGAGGAAGACAAATCACTTGGCTACTCAGTTTGTCTGTGTATCATTTGACAAATCCTTCTCAGAGAATTCTTAGGTGACCAAGAGGTCACTGCTCATTTCAATAGCTTTCATTTCTTATAGCACATTAGTGTACCATTATATTCATACGCCATAATTTGTTCAGCCATTATACAATTAATGGAATTCCATTAGTTTCAAGTTCTTTGCCACTGGAAAAAGAGCTGCTATAAATATTTTTGTGTGCATAAAACTTTTGTCGCTTTAATTTTTTTGGTACATAATACTAGTAAAGATGGTTCTGGGTTAAAGTATTTACACAATTTAGTTGCTATTGTTGTGTTTGTGCTTCGTTGATGAAGAAGACCATGCCATTGGAGAAATGATGACATGACATGCACTTGACTTTGTTCTGAGCGAGGGAGGGCTGTGCAAGGTCACCAGCCTCACTTTTCCTTCAGAGTCATCTGAATCCAGTGACCTGGTATTCCTCAGGATGACTGGAGATGACCCTAGATGCACTGGGAGACCTTGGGCCCTTTAGGCCAAGGTCTATGCAGGTACTCACTTAGGGTGAGGCAACACCCTTTCATTCAATAGGCCTGTTTAAGAAGTAGTCAGGGCATGGCCCTTTTACTGAGGCAAATAAAAGAAAGACATCAGGCTGGAGGGGAACAGCAACAATTACTATTGATAATCACTCTGAAGCCAGGAGGGTCCAGAAAGGAGCCTTTAGGCAGGGGCCAGGGGGCAGATGCCTCAGCTTCAGAATGTAGTAGACTCAAGGTTCAGAGAAGGGAAGGGTAGGGAAGGGTTAATAATTATTGGGTATAGTACCAAATTAGGATCCAGAATGGTCATACCAATTCACAGTTCCATGGGTCTATTTTCCCATGGTCCTCCCATCTCCCCAACATTTGTTATTTTACTTTTTTAATCAGAATTGTCAATATGGTAAGTATGAGGTGAAATCTTAAGAGTTGCTTTACTTTGAAGTTCTCTACTAATGATTTGGAAGATTCCCTTACCCCTCCCAAAATGGCTATGGATAGCTTTGGAACCTTGAGAACTGCTTGTTCATATACTTTCACCATTTATCAATGGGCAAAAAAAGTTCTTAATCTTATAAGTTTGAATTAGTACCTCATATATTTTGGAAGAGACCTTAATCAGAGAAATTTGAGGTAAAACTCCCCCCCCTCCATTTAACTATTTACCTTAGGAACTTAGTTGCTTTGGATTTGTTCACAATTTATTTTAACTTTATACAATGGAATAGTCCATTTTATCTCCTGTGATATTTGCTATTCCTTGTTTGGTTATAAACTTTTCTCCTACCCACAAGCCTGAGAGATATTTTCTTCCTTGTTCCCCTAATTTCTTTATGATGTGACCTTTTGCAACTAGGTCATATATTAATTTAGAGTTTATCTTGGTATATAAAGTGAGTTGTTACATGTCACATGTAAAATCTAACATGTCAAATTACTATCGATTTTTCCCAAAAATTTTTGTCAAAAATGAGTCCTTACATCAAGAGTGGGGTTTATCAAACAAAAGCATACTAGGTTCATTTGTTTCAGAATATTGTGTAAAAAATATAAAATAGTAGTAGATACAATGCACAATCTTGTTTTATGATTAATCTTATTGGAAAGGTATCTATCTAGTTTGCTATCATTACACATACACAATATTGACTCTTGGTTTTAGATACTATTTAACATATCCAAAAACCTATGCTCTTCAATGATATTTTAAGATAAGATTTTACTAATATTATTTTTCTTTTATGTCACCAGAATGTCTCCCAGGATCTCATCTTCACATATCCCCTTCCTCAAAAGACATCCATAAAACAAACAATAGTTTAAAGAAAAAAAATGAGCCAAAAATTAGAAAACAACCCAATTAATACATTAAAAAATATTGAAAATAGATGCAATGTACCAAATCTGTGTACTTCTTCCTCTACAAAGGAATGTGTTATGGGTTTTTTCTCCTATCTCTTCTTTATAATTTTGTTTCTTGTAATTTTGCAATTGTAATTTTAAAATTAATTTGTTTATTTTTAGTTTTCAACATTCGCTTCCATAAGATTTTGAGTTTCAAATTTTCTCCCCCTGCCTCTCCTTTCCTGTCATCATTTGGCATGCAATATGGTATAGGCTCTTCTTATACATTCATATTACACATCTTTTCACATTAGTCATAATGTAAAGAAGAATTAGAACTAATGTGAAGAACTACAACAAAGAAGAACCCAAACAACAAAAGAAAAAGAGAGGAAATAGGATGTTTCCATCCCCATTCAGATTCCAAAGTTCTTTCTCTGGATTTGGATAGTATTTTCCATCTTTTGTCTTTCAGAATTGTTTCAGATCCTTGCATTGTTGAAAAGAGCTAAGTCTATTAAAGCATGATGTGGTTGTTACGGTGTACAAAGTTCTCCTGGTTCTTTTCATTTCATATAAGTCTTTCCAGGTTTTTTTGAAGTCTGCTTGCAACATTTATTGATGTTTTAATTTTCATTTTCATAATCGTTATGTATGATTTTTGTTTTGCTCTATATCACTTCATGTGGGACTTACCATATTTCTCTGCATTTTTCACTTTAGTTGTTTCTTATAGCATAGCAATATTCTACTTCATTAATGTACCACAATCTGTTTAGCCACTCTGAAATCACAGAAAGTGCTATTATAAGCATTTTGGTGCACGTGGGAACTTTCTTCTTATCAATAGCCTGCTGGGAGGGTAAACCTAGGGCTGGAACATCTGGATATGAACATTTTAGTTACTTTATTGCCAGGATTCTAGTTTGCTTTACAAAATGGTTTTACTAATTCACAACTCCACCAACAACACATTAGTGTGCCACAATCCTATTAACATTGCTATCTTTTGTCAGCTTTGCAAGTTTTCTGAGTCAGGCAAACAATAGGTTTGTTTTGATTTGCATTTATCTCATTTTTATTTGGAACATTCATATTGATAGTTCACAATTTTTTTGGATAACTGTTCATATGCTTTGAACACATATCTGTTGGGGAATAGGTTTTGGTAAAATAACAATAACAATATTAATACATTGATGTATATATGAATTTCTATATCTATGCAATGTATATATGAATAGATTTTGGTTGTCTATGTATCTTATATAACAAATCCTTATTTCAGAAATCTCATCCTAAGATGTTTTTCCTACTGAATTGTTTCCCTTCTTAATTGCACATGTGCAGAAGCTTTTAAATTTAATATAAAAATATTTTATCTTTTAATTGTTTCTATCCTTTTTTTTCTTAAGAATATATCCTCTATCCCTAGATATGATAGTTATTATCTGATTCTCTTCTATTTTTATATGATTTTTAATAATTATTTCATTTGGAATTTATCATCAAACATAATTTATTAACTGAACCTAATTTCTTCTAGCCTACTTTCCAGCTTTTCCAGTAATTATTATCAAATAGGTAGTTTCTGCAAAGTGGCAAAAGCCAATCAAACATCTGCAAAGTATGGTATTAATACGGTGAGTCTTTGGAAATGGAGGACCACTAAGATAACTAAGGAGGAATGAACCAGTGTAGATCAGAAATGGAGCAAGTCAGAGCTTTCTTGCCAGCAGTGGAGGGTTGGACCTATATTAGTGGTCAGTATAGTTCCATCCTAAGGGGATCCAATCTAAAAAAAGGCATAGAGTTAAGAGACTGAGTATCAGTCATATGCAAGGAATAGAAAGGAGACCAATATCATTGGATCACAGAATTCATGTAAAAAGACTGAAAAGATATAGAATCAGGTTATAAAAAGTCATTTATTTCTTTAGAGAGCACTTTGTAATTGAATCTGTACAAGTATTTTGTATGGTTTGATAGACGGCAAAATAATTTATGCATTTTCTAGCCATTTTGAATGGAGATACTTTTCTGTAGTCTGCATCATTGCTGAAGCTATTGTCTCAAATAATACCTCTTGCTTTGGCTTTAGATAAATTCTTCTTGTGTTAAAAAGAGGTTCCTCTATATCAACACTTTGAGTTTCATACCTTGTCAAAGACATTTTCTGCATCTGATGAGAAAATAATGTATTTTTAAAAAAGGTTTTTGTTGGTTTTTAATATAGTTATGTTAGTGATTTTCTTTATGTTAAACCATTAATACATCTGTAATATGTCTTACTTGGCAACCATAAATTATTTGTTGGATGAATTGCTATACTGTGATAGGAATTCATTTTAAAATTTGGAATTGATATTCATTACTTATATTGGTCTACAGTTTTCCTGGTTTGAGTGTTCAGACTGTATTTATCTCACAGAAGGAATCTGATGGTGTCTCCTCTTCCTGAATCTTTTGGAGTAATTAATATAGTATTAGTAACTATTATTCATTTAAAAATTTTTAGAATTCTATCATGCATTTATCAGACCAAGGAGTTCTTTTTTTCATTTCTTTGATAGATCCATTTAGAAATAGTTCTGTTTCCTTTCCCAAAATCAGATTACTTAAGATATCCACTTGATATTCTGCTAGTTCGGGAATTTTATGTTTTGAATATATTCCTCTATTTTTATGTTCTCAGTTTTATTAGCATGTAAATATACTTAATAAATTCTGATAATTATTTTTATTCCTTTTGGTTTTGTGATGATTTTACCCTGTATATTTGTTATTTCATTGATCTGATTTTCTTTCTTCTTTTGAAACAGGTTTTTAAAAATTCTGTTAATCTTTTCAGTCATTTCTATATTCTTTTTTTTATTTCCAGTTTATTTCAGTCAGACAGTTAAAAACAGGACAGATTATGTGGAAAAAACCTGATGATACATGAATAATATGCTGTTTGAGATGGATGGAATGGGATCCCTTGTACATGTGGAAATGTCAGCCTTGGTAAGGAGAAGGGCCATATCATCATGTGAGACAGGTATGAAAGAGCTGTTCATTGCATCTGAATAATGTGAAATAGAGACAAAAAGGCAGAAAAGAGAGATTTTTCAGTAAAATATGAGGTTAGAAGGGTGGGAAAGGATGAGGCATAGGAAGTATGAAGAGGGATAAAAATCTTTGGAAGATCTACTTTGGAGAATAGGATAGTGAGCTGATCAGAGAAGTGTAAAAGACTGGTCTAAGCAGCAATTAGGGTTCAATTGGGGTGATGTAATATAAATTTTTAGTGGATCGTGTCAGTATAATGAAATAATTTTCTCAGCATTGTTCAGCAGGCTGTGCATGGGAGTGACAGTGGATGGTGGGAGTGATCTAAGGCTGAGACTTGGCAGGACACAATAAGTGACAAGAAAAGGAGACAAAGGACTCAAGAGAAGAGGACAGTGCTGAGTTCAACAGATAACACTACAGTCAAGATGGGGAAAAGAGGAGAATGTAGCAAGTTCATGTATGATGACTTCATTGAAAAATGAGGGGTCAAGGGTCTGGAGGTCATGGTGACAAAGAGGAGGGTGAAATTACAATAGATTGTGATCAGATACAGGAATTTCTTTAATTTTCAATTCACTTATTTATATTTTGTTCATTTACTTATATTTTGCCTTTCTACTTTTCAAATGAACACTCTGTTTATTGGCCTGCCCTTTTATTCTATTGTATTTATATATGGAGTTGGGGAAATGTTTTTGCTCTGATGACTGTGTTAGCTGCATCCGAGAAATTTTAGTGTTATTTTTTCATTATTATTTTCTTTCACATAGTTACTCATTATTTGATTTTTTTCTCAAATCATATTTACACAATTTATTTTTTTACCCACTTATAATTTAGGATTATATTAAGTCTCTGCTGGAGTTTTAGTTTGTGCTCCTTGAACTGATTATACTTTTTGTTGTGCTATTATCTGTGCAGGATGTATTTATGATTTCTGCTTTTTTACATTTATTTGCAATATCTCTGTGCCTTAATATATCATCATTAAAAAATCTTTTCTCCATGAAGTTCTGCTGATTATATATATAAATATTCTTCAGTAATACCACTTAGAAGATAACATTAGTATTTCCATTCTAATTTCTTTATCAATTTGTTCAATTCTATATTTTTTCCCTTTTTGTGCTATATTTGTCAAAAATAAGAGGATATGAAAGTCTTCTGCCATTATCCTATTAATATCTATACTTATAATTCAATTATTTTTGTCTTTATGAATTCGATGCTAAGGTATTTGGAGGATATGTTTAATACTGAGATTGGTTTGTTATCTATGCTTCATTTGGCATGAAATATTTATTTTCCTTATTTATCTTCTTTTGTTATGAATTTTTTTGTTTGTCTGATAACGATTGGAACTATACCTTTTGGAGTCGGGTGATGCATAGTAAATTTTATTTCAACTCCACATTTTTGTTTTGTTATGTTTTCAATTTTGGAATGTATTTCTTTTAAGTAATAGATTATGAAATTTGTTTCCTTGTCTGATTTGTCACTTTTTTAATTGAATTTTAAAAGCTATTCACATTTAAAGTTATGAGAGTAAGGTTTATATTTTCCTTCATTTGTCTCTAATATCTTCTTCTGAATTGATATATTTGAGGAGCTCCTTTTGCTTTGTAAAAAACTGTACCTTATTTTTTCTTCAGTTATGATCTGTGATGAACAACCTTATTCCCACTGACTCTCTTTAACTCACCCTCAAGCTTCCCTTCCCATTTCTTCCCCACCACCACCATACCCCATTTCGTTTCTTTAGGAGTTTTATTCAATTTATTAATTCCTTTTTCTTTCATTTTGTTATCTAGTTATTTAATTAGTCCCCTATTTTCTCTAATTAATTAATAGTTAATGAGTTAAGTCCTTCTTTTTCTTCCCTTCAAGTTCTTTCATTTATTAGTTTTTTAATTTAGTATATCCTTTCTCCTAAAATAGATTTCTTTCTTTTGTTCTCTTTTTAAAAATTTCTGTTCCCTTTTTTTCTGTTCTAGACTTTTATTCTTGTATTCATGATCCTTTTACTTACTCATTTCTTAGTCTCTATTCATCATGGAATTAAAATTTTTAATGTATCAATTTTAAGTTTCCTCTTCCTAATAGTTTCTATGTTATTGCCTTTGCTCCTTTCACTTTTATTGCTGTAGTGCCCCACTTTTAGAAGCATCATTTCCTAAAACAGAGAAGATAGAAATGTTGCCCAATTTTCCTATATCCTTAATTATGAGGTTCATTACTATCCTTTACATTCTCAATGTGTCATTTTTTTTCACCTTTTGTCATGATATTTCCCTCTGTATTTATGTCCTCTCACCTTTCTGGATGAGTTGCTTCCTGGAGCCCTGATTCCCTTTCTACTGGGTCAGGATGCTAAGCATGGAAAAATATTATTTCATAAGTCATGGTCTCTATAAGCAACAAGATTGTAACCAGTTAAGGACCACATTTCAATATATATGTATATGCAATTAGATAGACAGATAGAATACCTCTCCCCATGGAAGCATTTTTCAGTGATTACTTCTTACAATTAAATGGAGATTTCTTCCAGTCTGTTTTAGTCGCTCCCTTTGTCATCTCACCTATATCCTCATAGCTTCCCTTCCTCAGACACTAAAGGAGTTCTTTTCTCTTCCTTTTTCACTATTGCCCTGATTAATGCTTTCACAGATTTCCCTCTGTCTCCTGGTATACCTCTAACCGTTCTGGGTATGCTACCATTCTGAATTTGGTCTCATTAAAATAATAACTCACCAGATGAATGAATTATATTTCGTGGTGTTTTTCCATCATCATAGAACTTTAAGCTCTGTTTTCTCCCTTATTTCCCTACCTTAGAAAGAAATTTCATAATGGCCCATTTGTTGTGATTTTGTTTTTCTTCTTTTTAGCTTTCTCCTCCTTTTTTTTTCTGGGGTATTTTGTTTCATGATTTGTAACTTTTTATTTATCTACTTTTACTATTTTTATATTAAACAGAATTGAGATGTTTGTGAAGTAAATATGCTCATGTCTGTTTTTGTTAGAGAGTTTCAAATACCTTTTTTCTATCAATTTATATCTTTTAAAATTGATGATTGTACTCAGCTTTTCAAGTTACGACATTTTCTGCTGTATCTTGAGCTATTTGCTATTATTGACTCTCTTTTTGGAAAGCATTATTTCATTCCTTTTTGTATATTTTGGTAGATGTAGAATAGTCTCTAGTTATCTGAATACGATTTCCTTTGTATATGGAGGTATTTATCCTCATCATTTGTAGAAATTTTTGTCATTGGAATTGTTTGTTATTGGAATTGTTCATTTTAAACAACATGCATTATATTGTTTATAGCGGTTTCCCCCTCCGCCTTTCTGGAGGTTATTTGTGTATCTTTTTAATTGGTAGTTTATTTTTTTCTAATCAGAAATTTGAGCATTTTTTTGTATTATTCTTGTGTTATAGTGTTTGGTTTTTTAAATTTATCATATTTTTTTGAAGTTTTTTGATTCTTATGTTATCTCCATACAGCCTGCCTTTGAGATAATCATTTTATTTGTATAAAAATCATGTGTTCTTTTAACATTATTGCTTTTCGCTCCTCTTCTTCTTGTATACTGCTCTTCACTTTTGTATATTCATTTTCTCAAATCATTTATTCTCTCTCCTTGTTTCTTTGGAGATTTACCACTGTGATTTCAAGATTTTCTTTTCTATCACTTACTTCCGATATACAGGTCATAAATTCTGCTTTATTGATTCTTTTTTTCTCCCTTGAATGATTTGGAAAAATCCTGCCATGGTTAATTTCTTCCTTGGGAATCCACTGAATCTTTTGCCTCATCAGGTGTTGATTCATTGATTCATTTTCCATTTCCTTGCAAGAGTTATTCAGAGATGCTTGGACTCATTTAGATATCCTAGAGGCCATAAATTCTTTCTATTATTTATATCTTCCCTATTGATTTATCAGCATATACTCAAGGGTTTTAGCTGAGTTTTCTTTCTCCTAAAATCTTTGGTAACTTCCGTAGTCTCCCAATTTTATTTCTTTATTGCTCATTTTTGGACTCCTTCCCCTTTAATGGTGGATCCCTGAGTGTTGGACCCCAAGACTGTTTCTGTCTCTTATCAAGCTTGGAAATTCACTTTTATCTATCCTTGGGTCCTTTCCTAAGTGACTTCTGGGAGAAAGAACTGACCTGAACGGGAAGTCAATCCTCTTTCCTGCAAACCTGGTGGAGCCCCACACACTCTGGTGCCCTGCCTCAATTCCCTTTTTTTCTTTAATTCTTTGGTTGAGTATTACTTTAATACTATAACATTGCCCCCCCCCTAGTTTTCCTATGCCTTCACTTCCTCCATGGAAGCTGTGAGGAGTGAAGATAGGGATGAAAAGAGTTGAGTTCTATTACTCATTACCATAGATTGCTGAAGTGAGGACAGGGGACGTGGAGAGAGTGTTGGTGCCAGAGACTGCAGTAGCCACAAGGGAATTGTTAAGTGGATCTCAGAGTAAAACCTATAGGTCCATTGGTACATCCCTGCCATAATATGAGGGTTGTAATTATAGGGGTGCTGCTGTAGAGTTAGGAAAGTTAGATATAGTAGATCACTAATAATTCCTGGATGGGGATAAAAGGGATTAGGGATTAACTTTCTCTACTCTTAATGCATTTCATTACTTCATTATAGTTCTTGCAAGACAGCTGAAATTATTTGTCCTCTTCTGCATAATTCTTATTTTAGAAAAATTTTAAAGACTGCAAGAATTAGTGAAACTGTCTTGTCTGCCATCTTACTCAGATGCTTTTTTTTCTGGGGCAGCTAGGTGGTGCAGTGGACAGAGCACCAGTGCAGGAGTCAGGAGGACTTGAGTTCAAAACTCACCTCAGACACTTTTCACTCACTAGCTGCGTGACGTTAAACAAGTCACTTAGCCCCAACTGCCTCATTCTGGGTCATCTCCAGTCATCCTGATGAATATCTGGTCACTGAATTCAGATGACTCTGGAGGAGAAATGAGGCTGGTGACTTGCACAGCCCTCCCTCACTCAAAACAAAGTCAAGTGCAAGTCATGTCATTATTTCTCTGATGGCATGATCTTCTTTGGAAATGAAGGATGAACACACACCCAGATGCTTTGCTAGTATCTATTTAAATAATCATGTAATATTTGTGACTATTATTGATATAGCTAATTAGGTTTAGAGTTCTCTTAATGTTAAACCAATGTTGTGTTTCTGGTATAAATCTTGCCTGATGAAATTGTGTAATATTTGTTATATGTTCTTGGAGTCTGTTTTCTAATATTTTATTTAAAACTTCTTCATGAAGTTTCATTAGGCAAAATGGTCTATAGTTTTCTTCTCCACACTTTGGCTATCCCTGCTTTAGCTTCAGGATCATTTTTGTTGCATAAAAAGAATTTCAGAGGATCTCTAATTTTGCTATTTTTGCAAAGAGTTTGTGTGATCATTGGATTAATTTTTTTTTCAGTGGTTGATAGGATTCAGTTGTAAATTCATCTTGTCCTGAAATTTTTATCTTTGAGAATTAATTAAGACCTGTTTAATTTCTTTTTCTGAAATTAGGTTGCTTAACCTAATTAACCTGTTTAGCCTATTTTTATTCTGCTAATTTTGGTGTTTTATACTTTGTAAATATTCATCCTTTTCACTTAAATTTTCAATTTTAAATGAGCTGTTCTTTTTTTTTTTTTTACAAATTATTACTTTTATTATTGCTGTTGTTATTCATTTTTTTCTTTCAGTTTTTGTATTCTTTCCTTTGAATTTCAGGGTTTCTATTTTGGTGTTTAATTGGCATTTTTTTTTATTTTCTCATTTTTTAGTTTCAATTTCTTAAACTGCTTTTCTATTTTCTATTTCATTGCTGAAAGTGCTTAGACATATACATTTTCCCTTGTGGACTGCTTTTGCAGACACTCTAAAGTCTCATTTGTTATTGTCTAATTGTTGCTATTATCTTTAATGAAATTATGTGGAATTTCTAATATTTCTTCATTAACTTGCCAATTATTTAGGATTTATTTACTTAAACTTAAGTTAACATTGAATCCTTTCTTCAATGACCTTCTGTTAAATATAATTTTCATTGCATTCTTGTCAGTAAAATATGTGTTTAACATTACCATTTTCTTTTTTATTCACATTTTTAAATTTGTGAAAAGAACAAGCATTTCTGTAATATAGCAGAATAAAAAAGATGATTGTACATGAAAGTGCAAATCTATTATGTACAACTTGCTATTCCTTTTAAATATATAATAAAATCAGCATATAACTTTCTTCTATTTCCTTTTTTCTTTCCTCTACCCTCAACCCTAGACATAAATATCTATATATCTATATCTATAGATATATATAGTTATATATATACACACATGTACATACATATATACACATACACATACATATATATGTATATACATACACTCATACATATATATATAAACAATTCTATACATCTATTTATCACTTCTTTCTCTGGATTCAAATAGTATCTGCCTTCATATATTCTTTATAATTAATTTGGGTATGTATAGTAGTCAAAATAACTCAGTCACTCAAAGTTGTTCTTAAAATGATATTGCTGTTTACTATATAAAATTTTTTTTGGTTCTGCTCATTTCAGTCTTTAAGACTAGCTATGTTTTTCTAAAGTCAACAAGCTCATCATTTCTTGTATCACAGTAGTATTCCATCACACTCACATACCATGACTTGTTAAGCCATTCCCCAATTATTGTGCATCCATGCAATTTCCAGTTCTTTGTTTCCACAAAGAAAGCTGCTATAAATATTTTGTAATATATAGGTTCTTTTTCCTTTTTGTCTAATCATCTTTGGAAATAAACTTATTATGAGTATTGTTGGGTCAAAGGTTATAGTCTGTTTAATAACACTTTGGGCATAATTCCAGATAACTTCACAATTATTGCATCAGTTCACAGTTTTACCTATGGTAAATCAGTATCACAATTTTTTCCCATTGCCTCCAACTTTTGTTGCTTTCCCCTCAATCCATAGAAGTTTTTTATGCCCTAGTATATTGTTAACTTTTATAAAGATTCCATATATATATATGGAATCTTTATATATATATATATATATATATATGTATATATATATATACATATATATATATATGTATATATATACATATACATATATGTATATGTATATATATATACATATATATATATCTTAGAACTAGGTATATCTCTTTTTATCTCACTAATCACTAGAGAGCTAACGTATCTAACTTTCCTAAAATTCCATTCAGATCCTTACCTTCTTTCTTGCTTATTTCTTGTAGATTTGTCTAGGTATGAAAATGAGTAACTTGAGGCCCCCACACTGTTAGAGTTTTACTCATTATTTCTCCTTATGAATCTTCAAGTATTTAAATGATATGCCATTAAGTGAACATATAGTAAATATCGAAACTGTCTGTAGTACCTTTATCAAAATATAGTTTCTCTGTGTATACCTTTTAAGTCATTTTTTTGCTATTGACTGATAGGACATCATGATTATCACCCTTGCCTTTTTGAGTTCTGTTGATGTGTAATAGATTGTTTCCATCCCTGTATTTTATGAGTTTTTATGTTTTAACTATGTTTAGGGTTTACTTTCTACTTCATTCTGATATCCTTTTGCATTTTATGATGAATTTATTCTGTTCATATTCCCAGTTATGATAACAATTATATATTTCCTATCCTTTTTTATCTTCTCTTACCCCTCCCAAGGGGGTCATCTCTAACCATCCTGATTTATATCTTGCCACTGGACCCAGATGGCTCCAGATGAGAAAGTAAGGCAAGTGACTTTGCACAGCCCTCCTTCATTTAAATTCAATTCATTTGCAAGTCATGGCAACACCTTCTTGAGGTCATGGTCCTCTTCTAGAATGAAGGGCAAACAACAATAACTCCTCCCAAACTTTATCATAAATTCGTACTTTTTCTTTCTTTCTTTTTAAACTTTTCTCAATTTCCCCTGGTCTGATCCCTAGGCTTAGGATTTATTTTGCTTAGGAAAAAATCTATCCCTGAATCCTCCCTCACTCTTATTGTCTCCCTTTTCCCCAGTCATTCCTATTTTCCCAATAAGTTAAATGCCCATTTACATCTGACTGTGTGTGGGTACTCTAATCCTCTTTTACCAGTTCAGATGAGATTGAAATTCAAGTGATGAGCTCTCTCTCCTGTCCCTTGCCTTTTATAGATTTCTATTTGTACATCTCAATGAAATGAGATAAATTCCCTCACTTTTCCTTTTCTTCTTGTTCCTAGGGTAGCCTTTCTTGTCTCCCTTTCTTTTTTTCCCCTTAAAGAACATCAAAATATACCCTAAAATCTAAAGCAACTCTAAAGTATTCATGAGGGAAAATGCCATCCAAATCCAGAGAAAGAACTATGGAGTCTGAATGCAGAGTAAAGTGGGCTATTTTGTTTTGTCTTTTCTTTCTCATGTTTTCTCCCATTCGTTATTATTCTTCTATACAACAGGACAAATGTGAAAATAATTTGAATAAGAATTTATATGTAAAGTCTACATCATATTGGAGAAGTAAGGGGGAAGGCAGAGGAAATGGAGAAAATTTAAAATTCGTGGAAGGAAATGTTGAAAACTAAAAATAAATTAACTTAAAAAATAACCTAAGACTTCCAAGCTCTTCATATTATTTTGACATCCTATATGACCATCATGACAATAGAATTCTGGGGAGACACCTGTATCAACCCCCCAAACTCATTAGAATGCAGACAGTTCATCATTAATAACTCTTTACTGATTACTCATTTCTATTTACCTTTCTATGTTTCTCTTCATTCCTATATTTTCATTCAGTTTCTACTTAGTTTTGATTATTTCATCTAGAGTTCTTTGAAATTCTCTATTTAACTAAATGTATACTTCCCCCTGTAATGTAATACTCATTCTCTAACATCACCCCTCCCCAGAGGTCATTCTTCATTGTAGATCTTTAACTTCTGCCTTTCTTATTATTGTATGCCAACTTCATCTTTTTTTTTTATGGTGACAGCTTCCAAATCTTATTTGATTCTGAATAAGGTACTTGAAAGTTCAGTACTTGAGCTCGTTCTGGCTTCTTACAGTATCCAATGCTGCTTAATTTATATCCTCTTGACCTTTCATTTTACTTATGAGATACCTCACATTTTCTTCTATTTGCTCAATCTTTGTGCTTTGTTTGAATATTTCTTTTTTATAAAGTCATTAACTTGTTTTTCATTTTTATTTTTAAAATTTATTATTTACTTTAACATTCTTTTAAAAAAACAGTTGAGTCCCCAATTCTGTTTTCCTTCAGTTCCTCCCTTACACACTAAGAAGGCATGCAATATATGAATTACACATGTGAAATTATGCAAAACATATTTCCATATTAGTCATGTTATACAAAAGAGCAAGAAAAATAAAGTTAAAAAAGAATTGAACTTAAATTTATACTCAAAGTTCATCAGTTTTGTCTCTGGAGGTAGACAGCATTTTTGATCATGAGTCCTTGGAATTGTTTTGGATCACTGTATTGCTCAGAGTAGCTAAATCTTTCACACTTAATCACTGTTTCAATATTCCTCATATTGTGTACAAAGATTTGTTGATTCTACTCACTTCACTTTATACCAGTTCAACTAGATCTACCCAGATTTTTCTATTAAAAAAATTGTTTAGTTACTTTTAGTTCTCAGCATTCATTTCCACAAGATTTTGAGTTCCAAATTTTATCCCCATTTCTCCTCTCCCCTACCCCAAAACTCCACGTATCCTGATTATTCTTTCTCCCAATCTGTCCTCTCTTCTATCACACCCCTCCCTTCCCTTATCCACATCTTCTCTCTTGTCTTGTAGGGCAAGATAAATTTCTATACCCCATTACCTGTATTTCTTATTTCCCAGTTGCATGCAAAAACAATTCTCAACATTTGTTCCTAAAACTTTGAGTTCCAACTTCTTTCCCATCCTCCCTTCCCACCCATCACTGCTGAGAAGGCTAGCAATTTAATATAGGATATATATATATATATATATATATATATATATATATATATATATAAAGACTTCCACAACAGTCATGTTGTGAAAGAATAACTATATTTTCTTCTATCCTATCCTGCCTCTTTTTATTCTATTGTCTTTTTAGACCTTCTCCTTCCCCAAAAGTGTTTACTTCTAATTGCTCCCTCCCCTAATTTGCCCTCCCTTCTACCATCCCCCCAATCCATTTATCCCCTTCTCCTCTACTTTCCTGTAGTGTGAGATAGATTTTCATACTAAATTGAGTGTGCATGTTATTCCATCCTTAAACCAAATGTGATGAGAGCAAGCTTCACTTTTTCCCTCTTATCTCCCCTCTTTCCCCTTTCATTGAAAAAGCTTTTTCTTGACTCTTTTATGAATGATAATTTGCCCCATTCCATTTCTCCCTTTCTCCTCCCAATATATTCCTCTCTCACTCCTTAATTTTATGTTTTTAGATATCATTCCTTCCTGTCCAACTCATCCTGTGCCCTCTGTCTATGTGTGTGTGTGTGTGCATGTGTATAATCCCTTCAACTACCCATATAATGAAAAAAGTTTCAAAAGTTACAAATATTATCTGTCCGGATACGAATGTAAACATTTCAACTTCGGTAAGTCCCTTTTGATTTCTCTGTGCTGTTTACTATTTCATGATTCTCTTGATTCTTGTGTCTGAAAGTCAGATTTTCTATTCACCTCTAGTCTTTTTATCAATAATGGTTGAAAGTCCTCTATCTCATTGAATGACTATTTTCCCCCTGAAGTATTATACTCAGTTTTGCTGGGTTTTAACCTTAATTTCTTTGACTTCTAAAATATTATATTCCAAACCCTTCAATCCCTTAATGTAGAAGCTCCTAGATCTTGTGTTATCTTGATTGTATTTCCACAGTACTCAAATTGTTTCTTTCTGGCTCCTTGCCATATTTTCTTCTTGACCTGGGAACTCTGGAATTTGACTTTAACATTCCTAGGAGGTTTTCTGTTCAGATCTCTTTCAGGAGGTGATTGGTGGATTCTTTCAATATTTATTTTACCCTCTGCTTCTAGAATATCAGAACAATTTTCATTGATAATTTCATGAAAGATGATATCTAGGCTGTTTTTTTGATCATGGCTTTCAGGTAGTCCCATAATTTTTAAATTGTCTCTCCTGGATCTATTTTCCAGGTCAGTTTTTTTTCCAGTGAGATTTTCACATTCCCTTCTATTTTTTCATTATTTTGGTTTTGTTTTGTAATTTCTTGGTTTCTCCTAAGGTCATTAGCTTCCATCTGCTCCAATTTAATTTTTAAAGAACTATTATCTTCAGTGAGCTTTTGAACCTCCTTTTCCATTTTACTAATTCTGATTTTTAAAACATTCTTCTCCTCATTGACTTTTTGACCTCCTTTGCCATTCGAGTTAGTCTATTTTTGATAGTATTGTTTTTTTCAGCCTTTTCTTGGGTCTCCTTTAGCAAGCCTTTGACTTGCTTTTCATGATTTTCTTGCATCTCTCTCATTTCCCTTCCCAATTTTTCCTCCACTTCTTTTGCCTGATTTTCAAAATCCTTTTTGAGCTCTTCCATGTATATTTATTTTGGAGGTATTGGATGCAGAAATCTTGAATTTGATGTCTTCCTCTGATGGTATGCATTGTTCTTCCTCATCTGAAAGGATGGAAGAAAATACCTGTTCACCAGGAAAGTAGCCTGTTATAGTTTTATTTTTCCCTTTTGGGGGCATTTTCCCAGCCAGTTACTTGACTTTTGAGTCTTTTGTCAAGATGAGGGTATAATCTGAGGACCTGTAAGTGCTCAATTCCTCCATGGTGGCACAATCAAGAGAGAGGATTTTACTCCTCTCATTGTGTTCTGGTCTTGGAGCAACTTCAGTCACTATTTTCTATCCAGGATCTGTGAGTAGAATTCCCTCTTCAGAACTTCCACCAGCTCCATCAGCCAGTGCTCCTTCTCACCCCAAGTCTGCCAGTCAGGGTTGAGATCCAGATCAGTAACTCAATTCCCCCAGGGTCTTTAGCCTGAGGACTCCATAAATGGATGCTGCCACCTGGAGCTGCCTGGGGCTGGAACTGTCAAAGGCTGCTGCTCCCTTTTCACCCAAGTGAAAGAGCTTTCTCGCTGACCCCTGAAGCTGTCTTTGTTGCCTGTGGGATGAGGAATCTTGGAACTGCAACTGCTGCCGGTGGCACCCTGATGCCTGCTCTGGTCCTGTCCATGCTACACTGCACAGCCAAGGATGGGCTGCATTATGCTCCATGCCTAGTGCAATAGGCCTTTCCTGTCAACCTTCCAGGCTCTCCTGGGCTGGAACTCTTTTTCATCCTGTCGCTCTGTGACTACTGCTATTCTAGAATTTGTTTAGAAAATTTTTTTTACAGGTATTTTATAGGCTGTGGAGGGATAGCTTCTACAGGTCTGTCTTCTTCCCAGATTTTTCTGAAATAATCCTCCTCATCATTTCTCTTAGCATAAAACTATCACAGCAAATGATTTGATGCAACTTGTTGAACCATTCCCTAATTGACAGGCATCCCCTCATTTACCAATATTTTTTCCCCCATAAAAAGAGTTGCTATAAACAATAATGACAGTATAACCCAAATAGACACTACATGTGGAAAATAAGGTGGCATAAGAATTGAAAAGGAGAAAGAGAATGACTTGAATTGCATTTGAGAAATTGTATAATTTGTCAATGTCCCCACAATTCCTTTGACACTATAAGTTCCTCAGCTTGCCAATTAATATTAACTTTCAAAACATTATTTTTCTTCACACACTGTTCTAGAAAAATTGTCATGGTTGATGTTTCCTGTCCATTTCCTATCTCTATGTCTTTCCACAGGCAGTATTTCTTGCCCAGAATGTGCTACTTCTTCCCCTCCTCTTTGAAATTCTTTAGCTGTGGTAGTCTTTGGCATAATGTTAAATTTTCATTCCTCAAATATAGTTGTTTCCATATTTTTCTGCCAAGAAGCAACAGTGGTACAATTTTGGTATTAAAATGATGGGCTTTTCTTTTCAGGATCTTAGGGTCATTAAAGGGACTTTTCAATTTTTCCAAGTCAGGAAAGCATATTCTTTTCCTTTTATTCAGTACTGAGCTCAACTTCTTGTCAATTTGTACTTGTTATCTTAGATTACAAGCTCTATGGGCAATATAAACTGATTATTCTTTTTTTCTTTCTTTTGTGAATGGCCAGGGCAGACTCCTTTGAGCAATGAATGATAGATCTCTTCTCAAAAGTCTACATTGTTGTGGAGCTTAATGTATTTATCATAATTTCTTCCACAGAGGAATATCTGGAGGACCTCACCATTGAATCCCTATGCAACTTGAACTCTATGCTGGATTCTAAAGGTATTTGTCAAAAATATATCTCCCTGTCTTATGCTTCTTCTAATGTTTATGATCAGAAAGGATAATTGAACCAAGATAATTGTTATAATTATCAAGGAAACTTGAATAATTTTCATTCATGGATGAGGAACACCTCATTGGTGTCAGATGCTTGCAAAAAACCAGAAAGTGATAGGCATGAGCATAGTACAGTTCAGGGGAAACTCATCAAGGGCTAACGGTGCCATGAGAGTAAGTAAAAACAGAGAAGAAAGTTGCCATGGCTATCAATACCAAAGTATTCATCAACATCATCAGTTACTATACTGGGGACCTGAGAATAAGATTGGGCATGGCCCCTGCTGTGATCTATACTGGGGTCTGCTGAGCATAAAAGAATATCACAGAAAGCAAGAGGCAGTCCAGTAATCCATTTCAATACACTTTAGAAGTAGGGGACTAGAGAGCTGAAACCACAGAAGTATGGTTTCATCCTACAAGTGAAAGTAGAGCCACAGTGATAGCCAAAGGAAGTCAGAGAAGATAATTGTTTTGCTAATTTCACCTAGTAAGTTAGATCCAAGACAGTGATTCCATTTTTCTTCTTCTTTCTCCTTTCTTGCATAGCATGTTATAGCTTTGCAAAACCTAGGGAAGAAAACGTGAATCAAGACTTACACTTGTACACAAATTATTAAACAAGCTGGAATTAGATTTTGAGGCAACTGTCTCAGGTACTTCCTATTTCTTCTTGTGGCTCCTAAAATATGACAGCTTAAGGAAGTACCTGGGAAAAAAATGGAACCATCTATACAAGGGCAGGACCAGACAAGACAGAATAACTAACTACTTGATCAGTCAAAGAAATTTTTACTCCTTTCACAACTACTATATAATCATGGTACAATCTTCCAGAGTTAATGCTGGATTGGAATAGTCTTTAAGGACCCAGGAGAACCACAAAGCCATGCTGATATGATGTGGAGGGATGAATATAATAATGTAATCAAAAAGAATTATAATCAAAAAGCTAAGCATTTGAAAATGATAATAAGGAAATACAAGATCATCTTTTTGTTGGAGAATTACACTACTAAACTGTGGTTAAGCAAACCTGCTCACTTACTGTTTCTTCCAAGTATAAGACAGATTCCTTGAAGTAAAGAACCATCATTCATTTTGTCATAGGTGTCTCCAGCAAAATACTTAGTTTTACACATAGTAGGTACTTAATAAATGTTTATTGCATTGGATTGTAAATGTATCATCACAATGAAAGTCTAAATAAAGGTAGAGACTTTTTGAAGTAGCAAAAATACTAGAACTTTTTGTTGAGTAAAAATACATAACCATGAATGGTGATACTGATTTAAATGATAAAGTCATTCATAACATCTTAATTGTTATCTCTCTTTCTTGAAGAGGACCAAAATGACATTACAATGATAAACTTGAGGAAATAGAAATGACCTTAACAAAGGCAAAAAAAAAGCACCATACTTTCCCTCAGGATTCTCAGACAGATTCAAACCCCAAGATTTTTAAATAAGTCTTTAACTACTCCTTCTACTTAGTTTTTCTTTTAAGATAGAATTTATTGGGTTTACTTGCCTGATGAGAAGGTGGTGAAAAAAATGGAGCTTTAAAAAATGAATGGAGAGCCATCTTTGAGACTCAAGGACAAAAACATCAAACTACTTCAGAAGACAACAAAAGTATTTGAGATGATATATGTACTACACATACATATACATATGTGTATTATATATACATACATACATACATTTAGATCTGCTTTTCTGATGTGTTTTATGTATAATATATATGCATACACACATAATATATATATATATATCAACTTTTCTGATGTGTTTTTATATGAATAGTTTGCTGTGACTTGTTTATCATTTCATTGGTCCTTGAAGAACAGTACATGGTTTGCAGTTTAATTAAACTTCATGAAAAGGTTGATATACAGAGTTGGTATTCATAATTGAAGAATGTGATTATGAGTGTGGAAGTTTATGTATTTTTGAATGAATAAAATGAACAAACAAACAAATAGTCCCTAATATCTTGTCTAAGTGTGCGCATTCTTTGGCTTCTGAAAAGGAATTCCAGTAAGCAATGATTAACTTTCCTATTTCAAAGGAGGGTCAAGAAGTGAAGTTTTGTTATCAGCCCTCTGAATCTCTGCAAGATCAAACATTTGATGAAACATATTTCAGGAACAGAAATTGCTGAAACCACTCATGAACTCTTTCAGTCATGTAACCACATATTTGCCATCTACTTGAGAAGACAACATCCTGTGCTCTGTATTTTTGTTTCTGTCCTTGAAGTTCTACAGTGACTTCTTTAGCTATTTATTCTACCATTTCTTGCTTGTTAAGACCTCAGTAAAATCAACAAATATTTGTTGAATGCCTACTATGTGTCTAAAACTGAAGTGACAAAAAAATGTAAGAAACACATATAAGGCATTTACTTCTTTCATATGTGAACAATTTGGTTGCCCCCCAAAGGCTAAAAATAACATTTGTGTAAGGGAACACAATAGAATTCACTCATGAATTAACAGCATCAGATAAAATGTGAAGGAGAAACACAGACTGCTTTGAGAACCAGTCAAAAGAATGTACTAAGAGTACCTGTTTGAAGCCAGAAAAATGACTGGAAACAATGATTACAGTATATTGTGTTCTAGAAACTAATTTTTATACAACTTTTTAGAGCTTTAATGTTTCTAACTGACAAAGTTACAAAACAAATAAACATTTGAGTACTATGGAAAGATTATTACATAATCTTATAATCATATATTTGAGCTATTGGATTGTTGAGTTCATGTCTGACAGAAAGATCAATTTGAGTTTTCCTTATAAGGTAAAGATGATTTGAGGAAATAGGGGAAGCTAAGAGTCTATCAGGAAGAGGAGTTAAAAAACCAACAGGAAAGAAGATTTGAGAAAAACTATTTACATGTTGAACAGAAGAGTAGGGAGAGGAGATGACCAGGAGTTATAACAAAAAACATAAAAGACTCCTATCCCAGTAGCCTGTTCAACTACCTTGTTAGGAACTTTCTGATTGGAAGAGAGGCATTGCTTTGATGATTAGCTGTAGAAAGGCTGGACCAGCTGCTGTAAGGTTACTGCTGCTGTTGGAAGAGTGTTTGGGACTATTGCTTGAAAGTGCCATCTACAGCTGAGAGAGGACATTTCTGTGTTACTCTCTATTACCCTTTCTGGTCTGAGAGGGAGGTGAGATTTGACTCTGAAGAAAGGGTTTGAATCTGATTTGGCAAAAGAAAATGCCTTGCTATTTTGTAGTTCTGCAAAGTTTAGCATTCTGTGGCTTAAGGGAACTGCTCGTCACTCAAGGAGTCAAACATTTTTCTTGACATCCTATTGGAGATGTCTGGAAACAAACAGAGCTTGTCATTTCTTCATCAACTTGAGAGCAGAAAATAGATGACTTTTTCTCTTGTATAAGAGTCACAATAATGGGGGGGGGCAGTAGCAAAGAAGCAGCTTTGTGTGATGCAAATGATTCCTGAAAGGATTAAGGATATCAGGGCATGTAGTCCTGAGTTGTTAATTGCCCTGCACACATTGCCTCCCTGCTATAGAACCAAGTTTATATAGGGATATATAAATACATACACATATATGTTTATACATACATATTATTTAATATATAATACATATATATAACCATATATTATATAATTACATATATACATATGTATTCATGTACACACATATAGTAAGAATTAAGTGTATACTCACTTCTCCACACTGCTTATATTTGTGAGAGACTGACTCAAGTTAATGAGTGGATTGTTATATTGTGATTATTCTTGAGCAAATATTCTTATCATTATTTTTTCTTTTGTCTTATCACTTAGTGAATATTTCGAAGTAACGATGCTATAATGACAGACTTTGTGCAAATATAAGCATGCTGATTAGGACTTAATAAGCTACAGTGGTGAGTAGTACAAGAGTGTGCTCTCTTTTCCTCCCATATCTATGTTATCCTTGGCAATCTGAGAAAGACTAGTGATTAGTAACAGTAGGAGCATTTCCCCTTTCTGAGAATCTCAGAGCTGGTACAGGTTGGGTGAGCATGACAGATTAGAGTGGGCAAGTCAGGTGGCCATGCCATGATTGAGCTACACAGTTTCCAGAAATTTGAGAGTTTCTCTCCAGTAGACACTGGTATACTCAAAGCAATTCTCCCTATTTTTAAGCTTCAGGCCAGGACCCAAATAAGCCTATCAAAAAGAATATAAAACCAATATTTATTAGGTATTGTTGCAAACACCATCAGTTTGCTAAGATGGCATCATCTCCACGGGATATTAGGGAGCTACTTCTGGGATAATTATGAGGACTAGGACAGGTATGAACATTCTGTGTTGGCCTACAGCAAATATAGAAAGAGCCTTTTTCCAGCTGGAATGATCAGCATCTTCAAAATGGCATGTCTGAAACAGAAATGCATTTTGTTGTATTTGTGTATGAGGGAGCAAGGTGACTCCTTCACCAGTGGCTTCTTGTGAGAGAACTAAGATGTAGGGGAAAGAACTGTGCAACCTTTACCTCTTCCCTGATATCTCCTCTGACCTGTGTATGCTGTTGTTCTTTGCATTTTTGTTTATTTTTTTATGTTCTAGATTCAGAGTAGAGTCTCTAGTTGGTGCAATGCAGGGGCTAAGCTAAATTGTAAGCCTATCTTCTTTCTTCCAACTGCAGTGGTTTCAGGTATTGGGGGCAAGGTCTACATGATTATTCTTCTTATATCTCTGAAGTACATATTTCTTTGCAAAAAGCTACCTATGCTTAGTGGTTAAGGAAGTGGGGTGATAGTCATTTGTTCTTTAAAATGGGAAGAGCCATTGGGGTCTTGGGACAATGGCAGAGAAAAGAGACATCTCAAAACCCTCAAGGTACTTGAGAACCCTGAAGGTGAGCTGTAACAGTCTGTCCTTGATAGAGTAAGAGCTAGAGTCAATTATGTTACATAAATCATAACTAGTAATTTTTCTGTCAGACATTATACTGAGAGAGTAGGCATAAAGAAGTTATTCCTTGTATTCCAGTTCACACTCAAATGGGAGAAGACAACATAAAGGGGAGTTGGAAAGGGGTTGAGAATGATGACAATATGATATGGAGATGGCTGGAAAATGGTGTGGAAAGTCCAATTCTGAGAAAAAATAAGTCACAGAATTGCATATCAGGGTTGGGGGAGCCACAAATGATTCCATTGTTGCAGTCAGGAAGATTTGGGATAATGACTAGAGTGGAGACAATACAATGTGAACATGAATGAAGAGTGACCCAAATTTCCACACTGAAAAGTGATCATTCCAAAGCACAAAGTAAATACTATATAGATAATACTATTAGCCTCTGGAAAACATAAGCTAAGTTTCTGCAGTAGTATTTAAAATTTTTAATTACTTGAGGCAACTGAAATCTTTCATTAGTCATTGTATGATCTATTTACATTATCGTATCATTTGTGTAAATTACAAAGTATATTCCTGACAGAAAAAAGGTGAGGAAAAAGAGAAAAGTAATCAAGAGGAAGGAAAAAGATAAACATTTAAATATTTTTTTTGTATTTGACATACTTTTCCACAAAATTTTGAGTTCCAATTTTTATTCCAATCTCTCTCCCCTGCCACCCCATAATACTTTGCATTCTGATTACTCCTTCCTTCAATGTACCCTCCTTTTCTTTCTAGATGCTTGCAGTATTTTCTCCTTGACCTGAGAACTCTGAAATTTGGTCACAATATTCCTAGGAGTTTCTCTCTTGGGTCTCTTTCAGGAGGTGATTGATGGATTCTTTCAATATTTATTTTGCCTTCTGGTTCTAGAATATCAGGAGAGTTTTCCTCAATAATTTCATGGAAGATAATGTCTAGGCTCTTTTTTTGATCATGACTTTCAGGTAGCCCCATAATTTTTAAATTGTCTCTCCTGGATGTATATTCCAGGTCAGTTGCTTTTCCAATGAGATGTTTCACATTACCTTCTATTTTTTCAAACTTTTAATTTTGTTTTCTAACTTCTTGGTTTATGTCATACTCATTAGCTTCCCTGAACTTGATTATCTCTTTTAAAGAACTACTTTGTTCAGTAAGCTTTTGAACCTTCTTTTCCATTTGGCTAATTCTGCATTTTAAAGCCTCCTTCTCTTTGTTAGCTTTGTGAACCTCTTTTTCTAATTAGCTTCTTTTTAAAAATGTTATTTTCCTCATTACTTTTTTCATTCTCCCTTAGCAGGCTGCTGACATGCTTTTCAAGCTCTTCTATGGCCTGAGTACAATTCATATTCATTTTGGAGGTACTGGAGGCAGAGACCTTGACTTCCTCTGACAGTATGCCTTGCTCTTCCTCATCTGAAAGGATGGAAGGAGACACCTGTTCACCAAGAAAGTAACCTTCTATGGTCTTAATTTTTCCCCTTTTTTGGGCATTTTCCCAGTCAGTTACTTGACTTCTGAATCCTTTGTTAAGAGGAGGGTCCTAGTGCTCCTCCTCTCCCCAACACTGTGCTCAAGGCTGAGATTCAGATCAGTTGCTCAACTCCCCCAGGGGCTTTGGGTGAGGGCAGGGCTACCACTGAGGGCTGAGGTTCAGATCAGTTGCTCAATTCTGCCAGAGGCTCTAAGCTAAGCTGCCTGGACAATGGACTCAGGCTACTTCTGCATAGCCTCCCACTCCATGCTGCTACTGCTGCCTGGGGCTAGTACTGAGGGGACCCCCTCCCATCTTGCCCAGCTGGGAAAGCCCTCACACACTGACCTTTGGAGCTTTCTTTGTCGATTGTGGGTTGAGGGATCTGGGACCCTCTCTGCTGGGAATTCTGCCCCTGAGATCTGTTCAGGTCCTGTTCCTCCCAGTGCTGCGTGGCCAGGGCTGGACTCCACTCTGTTCTGCTCTCAGCATCCTGTGAGATAGACCTTTCTTGTTGGCCTTTCAGATTACCTTTGGCTGGAAACCTCTTTCACTCTGTTCTGTGGCTTCTTTTGCTCTAGAATTTGTTGAGAGTCATTTTTTACAGATATTTTGTGAGCTGTAGGGGAAGTGCTAGAGTATAAGTGTCTTTCTACTCCACCATCTTGGCTCTGCCCCCGCATTTAAATATTTTAAAGAAAATGTCTAAATATATGTGATGGCTATACTCATGGATTCCCATCCCCGTAAAAACGTTGGAGATGGGTGGTAGGAAGGGGAGATGTTCTTTGCATCTCTGCTTGTTCTCTATCATTTTGCAGCATTCATTTTCAATTGCTTGGTCATTGTTCTTTCCATTCACATTGTTGAAGTCATTGTGTATATAGATTTCCTGGTTCTGTTTACTTTGTATTCATCAAATAGATAATTTCTTTTCAAACAGTAAGATTTCATTATATTCATGTGTCATAATTTGTCTGGCCATTCCCTGATAAATGGGTATCTTCTTTGTTCCCAGTTCTTTACTATCACAAAAATTGTTGCTAAGAATTTTTGTGCATATGAGGACTTTTTAAAAAATCAATGATTTTCTTAAGATATAAAGCAGGCAATTCCTACAGGATGAAGTATGATGTTATGATAAATCATAAACTAATTACCACCAGTTCTAGGCTTGGATTATTTGATAGGACAAATAGGCATTTATGTAAGGGAACCTAAATCAGTTCTACTTTTGGTGAAGAGGAGGGAATGATAAAGGTAAAGTGACTATTTCTTAAAATCCTCTGCCTCAAGGCTTGACATTATCATGACTAACTTTTATATATTCCTTTGTAAAGCATTTCACTTACAAAAACCTTTGCATGTTGACAATGTAAATATTATTCCCATATTAGAGATGAGCACACTGAAGGTCAGAGTGGTTAAATGATTCATCTGTAGTCATATTGCTTGGAAGAATCATAGCTTTAGAGCCAGAAGGAATTATAGAAATTGTGTAATTCAATCCCTTAATATTTAGATGATGAAACTGAAACCCAAGAGTCTTAGAAGTATACGAGATGTGTCGCATATTCCTGCCTCAGTAATTATCAAGAGTCCAAGACAATCAATCAATGGTCTGAAATAGATATGAACAAGGCCTTACCACCTGTACTGAATCAATATGATTCTCAAAGACCTTGATCTGTTTAGGAGTCCTTGAAAGTTATTGGAGATAGATTGAAATGACACCATAAAGGAAGTCTTTTTAGATTCAGTTGAGAGACTTGGTTATTACCCAGGGAGCTTGTATAAAATCAGGAAGCAAGTTTGTAATTGAGCATGTGACAGTTTAGGATGGAAGCCTTCCAGCTTAGCCCCTGAGAAGGAGTTACTTGCGTGGCATTAGTCACCAAACTTGGGGGAATGTTTTGTACCAGCTATATCGCTTTCCTAAAAAACTGTTTCTACAAGCTGTTTGGCTGACTGATATTGAATGGTAATCATGGAGTATATGGTGAAGCACACATGTAGGGGCTTATGAGCCATAGATTTAGATGCTTCCAACTCATCAGAGGTACCTGGACTGCCACTGTGAATTGACTATGGTGACTTGAACTACTATTGTGAATTGACATTTGGGAGAGTAACTCCAGAGTATATGCTACATAGGTATAGTAAATAGCAGAGGAGAAATTTGAATCTAATAGCTATTGCACTTAATTTTACAGCCCTTCTAACTAGGATCTAGGAAACACATCTTCAGATCTCTAAGTCCAATGCTCCTTCAAATACACTTTACTGTCTCTGCATAAGACTTTTCCCCACACTTCTTTGTGTAAACAACGTGACACAGACCCAAACAGAGCAAATGATAATTATTCCTGCCAGCTCAAATTTAGAATGTAGCTCCTCCCACTCCCCTACTTAACTGGAAAAGGGACTTGTGCAAAGTGTGATTTTTTCGTGATAGAACAAGGGACTGAAAATCTATAGGAGGCAGAAGAGGAACAGAAAGGCATAATCATTAGAACTTTAGAGTCCAGTAATATATAGACAGTGGGTCAGCGGTCAGATAACTACAAGGAAATAGCACTGCTAACCCTGAATTGAATACAATGAGCAGTTGGAGCCTTGTCTGGTTCACTAACTTTCTTTAGGAATGATCTGCTTGGACAGAACTGGTGGCTATGCATGAATCAGGTAAATTTATTTTCTTCTCTACTTTCTCCTCCTCCCCTGACTCATTGCCCTCTGCTAGCTTGGTATTGCTTACCCTTAGAAGTATCCTGTTTTCTTTAAATCTTGCTTATTTGTTGTCAGTACTTTTATAATGGATTTTGTCTCTAGATAAAGATAAACTAATTTTTATTGTATTCTGAGCAAATGTTTGCTAGAAATGAATGAATTTCACTATGGGGTAAAGTCATACAAGAATCACTTGACCAATAGTCCTAGATTTAATTGCACACTTATATTGAAGCTGTCTTTGTCTGTGTCTGTCTCTCATGACTTCAGCAACAAGCAAGAAAATAGAATGCAACTAAAAACTCATGTAATCCCAAATAGTCTAACTCAGTTTAATTTATTTAAATAGTCATATAGTCACATTTAATTACTTATTAAACTTCAGCTAATATTAAAAACTGAAAATTGTCAAGAAGAAAGTTATAAGAAACCTCTAAAAAACCCTGTCTGAAAACTTTGAGAAATCTACATGAGAAATTTAGATGAAAAAGAAAAACGTCTTCCCTACTTGATGACATAAAATGATAGGACTTAAATCACTAGTAAATCATTGACCACATCATACTTACTCTGTTTTATAAAGCGTAAGAAACTATTTTACTATACTGAGAATAATATGAATACAAACTTCATCTAGGTTCAAAGATTTCATGCAATTATGGAATATTGGATAGAAAAATTCTTGCTAATCATCTAGTCTAACATCTTTCTAGCTGCTTGCAATATTTTTTCCTTGACCTGGGAACTCTGGAATTTGGTCACAATGTTCCTAGGAGTTTCTCTTTTTGGATCTCTTTCAGGCGGTGATCGATAGACTCCTTGAATACTTATTTTGCCCTCTGGTTCTAGAAT
>CM053769.1:427024552-427056941 GCA_028658325.1 Potorous gilbertii | reverse complement strand
TCTGACTTGATTTTCAAAATCCTTTTTGAGCTCCTCCATGGCCTGAGCCCATTGGATATCTATTTCAGATGTTTGGGATACAGAGGCCTTGACTCCTATGCAGTTTTCTTCTTCGTCAGAGAGAAATGGCGCAATCATCTGATCAAGAAAATAACCTTCTATGGTCTTATTTTTTTTCCCTTTTCTGGGCATTTTCCCAGCCAGTTACTTGACTTCTGAGAGTCCTCTCCACCCCTGGTCTAGGTCTGCCCCACTAGTGCTTGGGGTCTGAGATTCAAATGCTGCTCCCCAGCCTCAGGGCTTTTGGCGGCAGGCCTGGCTGCTATTCAGGGTAAGATTAAATCAGGTGGGGGCAGGGCTGCCTCCCAGGCTCAGTTCCCTCAGGGGATTTATGCAGAGACCTTCTGTAATGGAGCTGCTGCTGAACTCCTGCCTTTTCTGGGAGCCTCTGGCCACCTGTTGCCTCAGCCTTTGCCTCCCGAGGGGGCCTGAGTCCCGGAGACACTCCGCTCCCCCTCAGCCCATCTCTCTCACTGACCTGTGCATGTGTGGGTGGAGGGACCTTCGCAGCCGCTGGAAATTCCATCCCTGAATCCTGCTCGGGATCTGCTCGCTCCTCTCAGTGCCTCGAGGCCAGGGCAGGAGAGGGCTCCGCTCTCATCAGGGATGGGATGGACCTTTGGGATCAGTTTTTCACTGCTCTCTGGAATGGAAATCTCCTTCACTGTGTTGCTGCGTGGCTTCTACTGTTCCAGAATTTGTTGGGAGTTCTTTTTAGAGGAAATCCATGGCCTGTGGGTTTGGAGCTAGCATAGGTGAGTCTTTCTACTCCGCCATCTCGGCTCTGCCCCTTCAATTTTCAACAATTACTTCCATAGGTCTTAGATTTTTCTCTCCTTCATTTCCACTTCCTTCCCAAGACAGCATGCAATCTTATATGGGTTCTACATAGGCATTCTTATTAATCATATTTTCACATTAGTCATGTTGCATAGAAGAATTAAAATGAGTGGGAGAGACCATGAGAAAAACCGAAACAAAACAAAACATAACACAAGAGAAAATATTCTGCTTCATTTTGTATTCCAGTTCTATAGTTCTTTCTCTGGATATGGATGGCATTTTGCTTCAAGAGTCCTTTAAGAACGTTTTAGTTCCTTGCATTGCAATGAAGGGCTAGGTCTACCTGAAAATTCCTCTCCTACTGTCGTGGTTACTGTGTACAATGATCTCCTGGTTCTGCTCCTTTCACTTAGCATCAGTTCATATAAGTCTTTCCAGGCCTCTCTGACGTCTGCCTGTTCATCATTTCTTATAGCACAAGTTTTCCATTACATTCATATCCCATAGCTTGTTCAGCTATTCTCCTATTAATGGGCATCCCCTTAATTTCCAGTTCTTGGCCACCACAAAGTGAGTTGCTATAAATATTTTTGTACACTTGGGTCCCTTTCCAAATTTTGTGATTTCTTTGAGATACAGTTTTAGAAACAATATTGCAGGGTCAAATAGTATACACATTTCTATATCCCGTTGGGCATAGTTCTAAATTGCTCTCCAGAATGGTTGGATTATCTTGCAGCCCCACCAACAAAGATTTAGTGTTCCAACTCTCTCATATCTTCTCCAACATTTATCATCTTCCTGCTTTGTCATGTTAACCAATCTGATAGGTGTAATGTGGTACCTCAGAGTTGTTTTGATTTGCAACTCTAATCAATAGTAATTTAGAGCATTTTTTCAAATAATTATAGATAGCTTTAATTTCTTCTTCTGAAAACCGCCCATTCGTATCCTTTGACCATTTATCAATTGGGAAAATGACTTGTATTCTTGTACATTTGACTCAATTCTCTACATATTTTAGAAATGACACCTTTATCACAGACACTAGTTGTGAAAATAATTTCTCAGTTTTCTGCTTCCCTCCTAATCTTGTTTGTATTGGGTTAGTCTGTGCAAAAACTTTTCAATTTAATGTAATCAAAATTATTCATTTGACACTTCATAAAGTTCTCCATCTTTTGTTGGTCATAAATTTTTCCATAAATATGACAAATACACTACTTCTTTCTCCCCTAAGTTGTTTATAATACCAGTCTTTATACATTTGGATTTTATTCTTGTGTACAGTGTAAGGCATTGGTCTATGCCCAGTTTCCACCACACTGTTATCCAGTTTTCTCAGTAGTTTTTGTCAAACAGTGAGTTCTTTAACCCATAAGCTGGGGTCCTTCACTTTATCAAACAGTAGATTGTTGTATTCGTTGAGTACTGTGTCTTGAGTACCTAACCTATTTCACTGGTCTCTATTTCTTAGCCAGTACCAAATGGTTTGGATGATTCCTGTTTTATAATACAATTTGAGATCTGGTAGGGTGAGGCCACCTTCCCTAGCATTACTTTTCATTAATTCCCTTGATATTCTGGACCTTTTGTTCTTCTAGATGAATTTTGATATTATTTTTTCTAACTCTAGAAAACATTTTTCTGGTAGTTTGATTAATATGGCACCAAATAAATAAATTAATTTAGGTAGAATTCTCATTTTTATTATACTAACTGGGTCTACACAGTAGCAACTGATGTTTTTGCACCTACTTGATCTGACTTTATTTGTGTGTGGAAAGTGTTTTGTAGTTGTGTTCATTTAGTCTCTGGGTATGTTTTGGTAGTTAGACTCCCAAATATTTTATAGTGTCTACCATAGTTTTAAATGGGATTTCTCTTTCTATCTCTTGCTTTTGGACTTTGTTAGTAATATATAGAAATACAGATGATTTTTCTGGGTTTATTTTGTAACCTGCAACTTTACCAAAGTATCAAGTAGTTTTTTACTTGATTCACTGGCATTCTCATTATATCATCTGCAAAGAGAGATAACTTAGTTTCTTCTTTGGCTCTTCAAATTCCTTCAATTTCTTTTTCTTCTCTTAATGTTAAAGCTAACATTTCTAGTACCATACTGAATAACAGTGGTGATAATGGACATACTTGTTTTAACCTTGATCTTACTGGAAATGGTTCTAGCTTATCCCCATTACATATAATGCTTGCTGATGATTGTAGTTAGTGCTCATTATTTTATGGAAAGCTCCAATTATTCCTATTCTCTCCAATGTTTTCAATAGGAATGAGTGTGAAAAGCTTTTTCTGCATCTATTTAGATAATCATATGCTTTCTCTTAGTTTTATTGTCGATATGATCAATAATGCTGATAGTTTTCCTAATATTGAACCAGCCTTGAAATCATGGTATAAATTCTACCTGATAATAATGTATTGTTCTTGTGATAAATTGCTGTATTTTTTTGGCTAATATCTTACTTGAAATTTTTTCATCTATATTCCTTAGAGAAATTGGTCTATAAATTTCTTTCTCTGTTTTGGCTGTTCCTGGTTTAGGTATCACAACCGTATTTACATCATGAAAAGAATTTGGTAGGACTCCACCAATTTTCCAAAATAGTCTATATAGTATTGAAATTAACTGCTTTCTAAATGTTTGATAGCATTCACTTATAAATCCATCAAGCCCTGGAGATTTTTTCCTAGGCAGTTCATTGATGGTTTGTTCAATTTCTTTTTCTGAGGTGGAGTTAAGTATTCAACTTCTTCTTCTGTTAATCTGGGCAATTTATATATTTTTTTAAATATTCATTACTCTCACTTAGATTGTCAAATTTATGGGCATACATTTGGGCAAAGTAATTTCTAATTATAGTTTTAATTTCCTCTTTGTTGGAGGTGAGTTCATGCTTTTCATTTTTGATATTGATAATTTGGTTCTCTTCTTTCTTTTTTGAAATTAAAAACTAAAGTTTTATAGATTTTATTGGTTCTTTTTCATAAAATCAACTCTTAGTTTTATTTATTAGTTCAATAGTTTTATTCATTTCAATTTTATTAATCTTTCCTGTGGTTTTTAGTATTTCTAATTTGGTATTTACTTGGGGACTTTCAATTTTTCTGTTTCTAGCTTTTTCAGCTGAATGCCCAAGTCATTGATCTCTTCTCTCTCTATTTTATTCATGTAGGCATTCAAGGATATAGAACTTCCACTAAGAACTGCTTTTGTAGTATCCCACAAGATTTGGTAGGTTGTCTCATTATTGTCATTCTCATGAATGAAGTTGTTGATTGTTTCTATGATTTCTTGCTTAACTCACTCATTCTTTAGGATTAGATTATTTAGTTTCCATTTAATTTTTGATTTATCATTACTTGGCCTTTTATTACATATAACTTTTATTGCATTATGATTTGAGAAGGATGCATTGACTATCTCTGCCTTTCTGCACTGGCTTGTGAGGTTTTAATGGCTGGATACATGATGAATTTTTGTATATGTGCCATGTACTGCTGAGAAAAAAGTTATATTCCTTTCTATCCCCATTTATTTTTCTCCAGAGATCTATGATATTTATGTTATCCAGAGTTCTATTCACCTCCTTAACTTCTTTCTTGTTTATTTTGAGGCTAGATTTATCAAGTTCAGAGAGGGGGAGGCTGAGGTCCCCCACTAATATAGTTTTGTTATCTGTTTCTTCTTGTAACTCCCTTAAATTTTCCTCTAAGAATTTGGATACTATACAGTTTGGTGCATATATATTTAGTAATGAAATTGCTTCATTGTCTATGGTGTCTTTCAGCAGGATATAGTTTCTTCCCTTATCTCTTTTGATTAGAACTGTTTCTGTCTTTGCTTTGTCTGATATTAGGATTGCCAACCGTGTTTTTTTTTTTACATCAGCTGAAGAATAACATATTCTGCTCCAATCTTTTACCTGTACCCTGTGTGTATCCCCCTGCTTCAGATGTGTTTCTCATAAACAACATATTGTTGGATTATGGTTTTTAATCCATTCTGCTGTTTGCCTCCATTTTATAGCAAGGTTCATCCCATTCACATTCACAGTTATGATTACTATTGGTGTCTTTTCCTCTATTTCTTTCCCTCATTTATTCTTTAGAATCTGTTTGACTGACTTTTGTTGTCTTATATAGTCATTAGCTTCTACTTGCCCAATTCTAATTTTTTAATAGATTGTTTTATTCAGTTAACTTTTGTATCTCCTTTTCCATTTGCCCAATTGTTCCTTTTAAGGAGTTATTTTCTCTAGGTAGGTTTTGTACTTCCTTTTCTATTTGTCCAATTTTCCTTTTAAATTCTTCCGTGATTTCTTTTTTCATATTTTAAAAATCATTAGCCAATTTTTCTTTTATCTCTCTAGTTTGGCTTTTAAAATCCTTCTTGAGCTCTTCCAAGAATGCTCTTTGGACTTGAGACCAGTTCCTATTCCCTTATGAGACTTCACACAGGAGTACAGTCTCAATGCTTTTCGATGTTTGATATTCGTCCTTTGGTCCTTGTCCTCATAGTAAGATTCGATGGTCTTTACTGGTTTGCTTCCTGCTCATGATGATTGCCTTTTACCTGGTTTTTAAAGTGAATCTCTGCTTCTGGGGCACAGGGGCTTCTTTTTCATGGTTCTTGTTCTTAGAACTTAAAGTTTTATGTATGATGGCCTCTGGTTCTTTCAGCTAGAAGTTAGAATGCTACAGCTTACCTGTTGCTGAGCTGGCTGGTGTGCTGAAGCAGAGACCAGGTGAAGTCTTTCTGAGTTTCCCCAGAGTTACCCTGTAGCTTGCTGCGTGGTATATGAGGGAGGGGTGTTCTGGCCACGAAAAATCTCCTCTCCTGAGCTAGAGCACACGCAGACTTGGCAGTTGGTGCACCCCATCTGTGCTAGCGTCTTCCCAATTGTCCTGGCTGTGCTGAGGTGTGCCTCACATCCTGATGTTGGTGCTTATGGGCTCCATCCCCCTAGGGCTCAGGATCTCCTCCCAGTTCACTGAGATAGGGCTGTCTCAGACAGCTCAGGTCCTGCACTGGTCCCCTTCAGTCACAGCAAGAGGGACTCCCCTTAATGATTTTCATTGCCTCATGGTTTTAAGAGACTGTTTATTCCTTCAACAGATCCCACTACTCCAGAATTTTTCCTGGGGAAACATTCTCTGGATTTTTCAAGGGCAATTAGGAGAGGGACAAGCACTTACAGATCACTCCACCATCTTGACTCCAAGAAGTTCAAGTAGGAGACTTATAGACATTTAAACTATGGGCTGATATTCTCAGACAAGGCTGCTGCTGTTACCTGGTGTTCTGCATTTCTCTCTTACTCAATTCCACTGAACTCCTGTCCTGGGCATATAAGTCTGAGAATCTGCACTGCTGCCTCTACTTCAGACTGTCTATCACTTCCTGCTTGACTTTGTTATGGTGGAGTCCTCTCTGCTACAGTCTGAGCACTGTGTGCTCTTTGAGTCCCATGCAACAAATCCTTCCCATCAATCTTCTAGGCTGTCCTGGGCTGGAAATCTGCTACACTGTGTCTCCTAGTGAATTCTGACAGTCTAAAATTTGCTTAGTTTCTCTTTTTAGAGGTGTCTGAAGGCGTTTGTCATACACCTTAGGTGAGTATTTGCTTTCACTCTGCCATCTTGGCTCTGTCCTCTCTAGAAATAACTTTCAACGAATATTTTCCTCAATTTTCTCATAAATAAAATTGGACTAGCAACCAATTTAATTTGTCTTCAAATTCCTTATAATGAATTGACAAAGAATGAAAAATAAAGTGATGTGAATTTTGAACTCCAAATATCATTCAAAAATTAATCATAAATTTTACTTAATAAATTTCATTTACAAGCAAGAGACCTTGTAAAATTCTTTTACCATTTTCTGCTGCATATTTATGTGAATGAGCATTCCCATTTTATTCTTGTTTCAAATCAAAATGAAGAGATCAACTCAATGCAGTAGATTTCATGTTGTGTTCAGTGTTGAGCCAAATTTGCAAACCTTTATTCACACAAATGAGTCCAAAATAAAATTAAGTTTATAGATGATTGGTATTTCTTATCTTCCAAGTTATGTCATTTCATTAAAATGATACATATATCTAACAATATCTGTAAAATTAAAAAGTAATAAAATATAAAGTTTTGCAGATCATATGATGTCTTACTGAATTTCTTATTTTAATCCTCACAAAATATTCCATACAAAATGTTGGTAACTGTTTTGTAATTAGTTTTATAATTTTATATTTAGAATTTTCATAATTACAGGTAGAATTAAGTTTATATACCTATCTTATATAAATCTTAACTGGAATGATATTGGGGGCAGTTGTTACTATTACAGATACTGTAATTGTAAGTGACTCTAAGCACTTAATGAATAAATCTAAAAGAAATTAGAACTAATATGAACTTAACTTGGAGATTTACAACACAATTTTTAGGAACAAAACATGCTGGGAACCGTTAATGTAGATAATAAGAGCACCTATTTTTCTGGGGGTTGTGAGGATCTAATAAAATAAGGTGAAAAACACTTCTGAATCGTTAACATGTCATATGAAAGTTAGCTATTGTCGTTGCTATCATAATGATGATGATGAAGGTGACAATGACGACTATGATGATGATGATGATGAGGATGATGACATCAAAGCCCTTCCGAATTGTTTGCTCTCCTCTAGATGTTCCCTAGCTTATCAAAACTCTTTCTAAAATGTGGAGCCCAGCACTGAAAATGTAACTCCAGACTTTATCTGGCTATAGTTGGATTATCACTTCCCTGTTCCTGGGCACTGTGACTCTCTTAATGCAGGCCAAGATCACATTAAATTTTTTGACTGCCATATGATAATTAAGGCATATTGAGCTCGAAGTACACTAAGACCTTTTAGTCATGCCTTCCCTATCTTGTAATTATTAAAGAGTTTTCTTGAACCACAAGAAAGAAAAGCATATGAGGACCCATCCCTGTCAGTTGCTTTGACCATACATCTTCCATAGGTGTGGGCAAAGAGATGGGAGATGTAATGATGAACTAATTAGAACTTAAAAGTGATAAATTTATTTTGTCACCTTCTACTCAACCCCTTTATATGTGATTTTCCCTCTTACCATGATAACTAGAAGTTTATCATTGCTCTATTAGTCACCAACTCTTTCCTTTTGAATTGTGTTGTCCTCTGGTTTAATTGACAATGACCTTTCTAGTTTTTCACTTCAACTCTCTAACTGCTCATTCTCTTATCTCCTTTGCTGACTCCAATTCCTTTGTTCACTCCCTAAATATAGGTGTTGTCCAAGGCTATACCTTCGACCTTCTCTTGAGAGTTGCAATTTCATTTGGTCTGAAGGCTTCACTTTTCATCTTCATTTGTGTGAATTCTTTATCACTATCTCTAAATGGTCTGTCAAGTTCCCCATTTTCACTCTTCCTCAGTTGTCTTAAACTAGATGTTTAAATGTTCTAAAAAAAAATGAACCAACCAACTCGTAATCAATGCTACATTAGAAGATCTATGAGAGCAGCAATTCTGTTTTACTTAATTTTTGTATCTCTCCAAATGCTTAGCATGGCAGTGGACATGAGATAAAATTAAAGTTGGTGTAATAGGACCAGAGTTTATGAATGAATAACTTAATTAGTGTTATCTTTTAGTTGCTTGGGCTCTTAGGGCAGGAATATTTTACAACAGTTAATTTTTAGATTGGTTATCAAAAATAGTCAATGTTGGAATACTTACTATTTTATTTGAAAGTTCAAACTTTTTCTTCCAGCCAAGTAAGAAAAATAAGTTTCAAAACTAACCTGGTAAGAAATAAACTATCATTTAAAGTTGGTCACCTTAATGTAAAGGATTCCAAGATGACAGGCAGATGAGTATAGGCAAAACACTTATAAACTTTGTTGCTTGGGAAGTTTTGCCACTACTTTCTTGTGAGCAAGTCAATGCTTCACTAAAAAGAAACACACCAATGACCACCACAGAAGAAATAAATAAGTTGATGAGACTTACTGTTTAATTGCCAAAATTTATATTCTCAACTTAGTATCAGTCTCTTCCAAGTATTCACATTATGAAGGTATTTGCTCATTTTAATGAGGTCATCATATTGGGCATCTTCTCCTTTGAAAATGCTTTAAAATCCTATATATATTATTCCTCCTAACCCAGCTATGTAACCAGGACTAAGACTAAGATTGGCTAAGAATTGTGGTGACCCTCTGTGCATGCAATAGAATGATAAAAAGTTTGTTTTCATGGGGCCAGAAGTATGTTCAGAGTTAACAAATGCCAAGGGTCAAAAACAGTAGGGTATAGAGGTAGCAAAGGTACTCAGTATAAGGAAATCTGGGTTAAACAGTTTGGAAACTTCATGATACAAAAGGTCAAAATCAGATGATGTTTTCCAGAGTTAGAAAGCACCCAGAGAACTAGTTATCTAAAACATGTTTGAGTTCTTTCAGAAGGTATACTTTTCAATTTGAGTCATTTGACTCAATGATCATGCCCTTTCTATTTTGATGTATAATGTTTGGGCATGCTTAGACTACTCCCACATGATCTTCTGATCAAATTTTAGCTGCTGAGGGTTCCCCCACTGCTATAGTGGTTCTTTTGTATTGGAAACATGATAATTCATGCAACAGTGGAAACTAAAGCTCATTTTTTTTGGAAGTATCCTCTGTCATCCTGCATTTAGGGTTTTTTAGGCTATTTGGTTTTTGAAAACAGCCAAAAGTCACTCAGTGCTAAGTGAATAATCCAGTTAAGTTGGCAAATGTTTGGGGGGAAACAGAAGGCAAAAGCATGTACAAAGAGGAACAAAATTTTCTAAATGTTGTTTGAGACTAAAAGTAAGGTGCAATTATAAAGTACTGGGGTTAATTTTCTCATGTGGCTGGTGAACTGTCTCTGAAAGCAGTTCCAAAGAAGAAGCTTTGAAAAGAGTTTGAATAATAGCCATCTTTGGAATAATTATCAGCCTCTTATGATTTCTAATTTTATGGCAAATAATCATTTTGGATTTATAAATTCTGATATCTTTTTTTGAAAACCAAGTATCATAAGATACTTGTGTAGGCAGAAATGTTCTCAGCTGTAATAGCTGATTTTCCATGCAGTGGTAAAGGATGTCTTTCCCAAAACAACATAGTCAGTAAACTAACTGCTAGCTTTTGCTATTGTGATTTATAGTGTTCTTTATATCTAACACAAAGTGTAAAGACTGCCATTCTGAATGTGGTCATTTAATGCACAGTATTCATGAGAGGGTATTAGAGATAGTTGAGGTGTGATTTGTTACCTCTGACTTATTTAAACATTAGTAAAATAAAAGAAAGTAGATCATATCTCCTATAGAATAGGACGTCTTTGCTTACTTAGTACAAGATAATTAAGTTTTTGCCAGTGACTCTGCAACAGGGATGGTTCTCAGGTGGCAGGCATTTAAAAAAATGTAGAAATGAAAATGAACTGCAGTGTATGATAAACTGAACTCTGAAGTAGTATACAGAGTGTGTATTGTGTGAAAGGCTTGAAAGCAGAAAGAGGTATGGAAGGTGTCATGGTCAGCATATTGTGAGTACAAAACATGTGTGTGAGGGTATAATGTAGGTACATAGAGATTGGGTTTGTGTTCTGTGGGTATTAAAATGGGCAAAGAACAGGGAGAAAAATGAGCACCTTGAGCATAAGCACAAATCTTTCCTGCTTTCCAGAAGCTTCTATTGATAACAAAATAACACTTTGAAGGTCTCATTAATTTATACTTTAGCAACCTTATTTATTCTCAGTTTTCATATGGTCAGCTCTAGTATTTTAGAGTCTATTTTTCTTCTGGTTTGCCAATGGTTGCAATTTATTTTTTATCCAGTGAGCCTAGGTAGCAGCTGTTGTCTTATAAACAATTATCAGAGGGTCCTAAGCACCACAGAACTCTTCATTTGTAACCAAACATTTGTGAAGGACACTCTCATGATAAATTATCTTTCAAAAGGCAAGGCTTGAACTCTAAAATAAGTGACACTGAATTTAATTTCTTCTCATTTTCATAGGGCTTTCCATACCTCCTTTTTTCCCTCTTTCCCTCACTTCTTTTAGGTGAAACAGACAATTTGATGCTTTTAACGAGTTCTGTCTTTTTTGTCCTGGATTCAACTGTAACTATATATGGAGCAAAATTATTTTCTTTTTTTAAATTTAAAGAATCAAAGAGGCTTAGAGAGAGTGGCTTGCTGGTCACATGACTCAGAAGTCTTCCTAATGAGTTCTAATATGTGTAGATTTATTTATGGCTACCCTGCATTTACATTAATGTCTTGCACATAGAAGTCACTTTACAAATATTTCTTCAATGCCTGAATAAATTGATGAATGGATTTTCTTCCATGATATCAATAATTATGTTGAGAATTGAGTTAAAGTTGACTATTTAAAATGGTTTGAAAATAATGCTATCTAGAGGAAAGGGTACATAAAGATAATCTCTGGATTTTCCTTCAGAAATAGATTCTATAAAGAACATACAAAATGCATAACTGATGCTTTCATAGAACTTCCAATCAAGTGGTAACATTAACTCATGATGAACATTCTGCATATCATTGTGATATTTGACATAATTCTTCTACAGTTAATGAGATACATTGCCCTAAAGCAGCCTACTAATATGCAGAACTAAATAGATTGTCAACTGTAAGCCAAATGAGAATACATGAAAAAATAAAACAAAATTATATTTCATTACTTACAAGGTAGTGTTAGCAGTATAATGGGAAAAACTGTCCAACAAAGTTGTATCCTTCAAATCTACAGTAGTTACAGAAAAAAAAATGCTTCGGTGTGTGTGGGGGGAGCAGACTAACATAGCAGAGAAACGAAAGGAGGTTACCTGAGCTCTTCTACATTTCCCTGGGAAACTAAGTTAAATCAAACTGCTAAATGGATTCTGAAGCAATAGAACCTACAAAAAGATGGAGGGAAGCAACTTTTCATGCTTAAGATAAGTTGGGGGGATTTCAGGAAAAGTCTGTCTCATTTGGTTATAAGGGAAGTATAATTCAGTGCAGTGTCTGGGTAAACCAGTTGGGGGTTCTTAGCCACAGCACAGATCAGCCACTGAGGCCTCACGTTTCTGGATCAGCAGGCAAGTGGCAGAGAGGACCACCCGTAAAGTCTCCAGCCCCAGTGTAGAAGGCAAAATGATAGCCTCAGAACCCAGGGCACAAGTTATGTGGCTATACTAGGCCACCCCAGCACAGGGGGCAAGCCTCTAGCATCTGAGGCCCTGAAGCAGAAAGACAATGTCCAGGGACCTGGCACCCACCACAGAAAGTTTAGAAAAGTGTCCCCTGTTCCCCAGGAACAGAGCGAAACAGTAAAAGTCACAAAGGTCAAAAAATGATCAAGAAACAGAAAAGAGCCCTGATCATAGAAAGCAACTATGGGGACAGGGAAGATCAAACCAAAAATTTAGAAGAGGAGAACAATGTCAAAATGCCTACATGTGAAACTTCAAAGGGGAACAAGAATTGCTCTCAAGCTCAAAAAATTTTCTTGGAAAATTTCTTGGAAAATTTCAAAAAAAATTTTAAATACATACAGAGAGGTAGAAGAAAAATTGGGAAAAAATGAGAGATATGCAAAAGAACATCAACTGCTTGGGGAAGAAAAGACAAAAATTGACTCAAGAAAACAATTCATTAAAAAATACAATTGGGGAAGAAGATTCCAGGAAGATGGTGGAGTAGATCAGAAAACTCCAAACTTACAAAATAACTTTTTACTTATTTCAATTTAAAAAATATGCATATTTATGGCATTAAAATATAAAATATGACATTGGATTCTTGGGGTAGGAACCAAGATGATGGAGTAGCTATAAGAAACATATACACACACACACACACACACACACACGCACACACGTACATATATTTATATGTAAGTATATATGTGTATGTATGTTTGTGTATGTTTAGGTATGTGCATGTACAGGTATATGTGTATGAATACTGTAGGTATTTATATGTATATTTGTATGTGTGTGTATTTATATTTATATATGAGTATATACAGAGCATAGGGTTAGTTGAATATGAAGAGAGGATACCTAAAAATAAAATTTACTGTTGAGTGGAATGTATTAAGAGTAAGAGAAAGGGAGAGGTAGAATGTAGAAAATCATATCACATTAAAGAGGCAAGAAAGAGCTTTTACAATGGAGGGGAAGAAGGGGGAGAAGGCAGGGGAAAAGTGAGCCTTACTCTCATGGGATTTGGCTTAAGGATAGAATAACATACACTGAATTGGGTGTAGAAATCTATTTTACTCTGCAGGAAGGCAGGGAAGAAAGGGATAGGAGAGGAAAAATGATAGAAGGAAGGGCCAATTGGAGAAAGGAATAATCAGAAGCAAACATTATTGTGGGAAGACAGGTCAAGGGAGAGAATGGAATAAATGGAAGACAGGACTGGACAGAGGGAAATGTGATTAGTCTTTCTTCACAACATAACTGTTGTGGAAGTATTTTGCATGGGTAGACCTAAATGGAATTGCTTGCTTTCTCAATAAGGGTGAGTGAGGAGGGAGGAAGGGAGAGAATATGGACATTATACAACATATTTTTGAGAGGGGTAGAGAATAAAAATGTATTTTTAGGAGTACTTCTAAAAATTTATTGTTTAGTTTTCAACATTCACTTCCACAAGGATTTATTTATGCAGAAAAAGAGAAAATTCCAAGTTCTCCAGATTTCTCCCACAGACAAAATAATGCATCAGGGAAAATTTAGAGTGGTAAAAATAAACAAGAGTTGGGACAGGACAGTACTCCCTCTGGGACAATGGGAGAAGATCATAAGAAAAATTCCAGTTAGTGTTTGTGCAAACACCTGTATGCTAATTTCTCTTCAAGAGCAAGTGGTGAGTACTGGGGGTAGTTGGGCTGGGAGGCAGCCTTGTCCTCAGTCACAAGAATTTCCATCTCCTAGAGTTCAACAAATATGTGTTGAATTGAATTGCTGAATTAAATTAAGAAGAAAGAGACAAAAACAAGTTACGGTTTGGTTTTTCATACAGTTGCAATAAGAAAATAGCTTTCAGTTATTGGTACACACCAACTTTCACTACACTCAATTATGTTCATAATGCTGATTATGATGTACTACAGAATCTAAGCTAGATTAAACCCTACTCCATGTACTAAGGCTAGAAAGTACAGTATCATACTTGAGTAAAATGGAGAACAAGAACTGGAAAAATTTGTTCTTTTGGCATACCAGAAATATAAACCCTGAATCAGAGAATTATAAGAGATATAAGGAATCACAGATGTCATCTCTATTTGAATTCGGTATTTTAATAAGAATACTAGGAGGGGGTGGGGCCAAGAGGGTAGAGTAAAAACAGAGACTTTCTTGAGCTCTCCCCCAAACCCCTCAAAATACCTGTAAAATGACTCTAAACAAATTCTAGAGAAGCAGAACCCAGATAACGACAGAGTGAAACAGATTTCTAGCCCAAGACAACCTGGAGGGTTGACAGGAAAGATCTGTTGCTCTAGTGTGAAAGAGGAACCCAGCACAGTGCAAAACAGTGCTGGCACAGACCAGGCCCCAGCAAACCTGGAGCAGGCCTCAGGGGACTGAATCACAGGCCACTGGGGTTGTTTTCAGATCTCATAACCCAGAAACACCAAAGAGAACATAGAAGGTCAGTAGAAAAGATCTGTGGCCCCGGGAGAGAAAGGAGAGGGCTCTGGGCCCAGCACTGGAGTGTTGGTTGTGGCAGAATTTGTAGTGACAACTTCCAGAATTCTAGGCCTACAGACAATGCAGGGATTGAGTGGCTAAATGGGGGTTTGCAGGGATCTCTTTGTTGATGCTAAGGCAGGATTCTCTTGCTTTGCCTGTGCTTGGATCTGGATTGAGGTCCTGGATAGCTATTCTGGGGCAAGGAGGAACACTGGTTTGGCAGAGCTTCTGATGGCAGTGGAGGGTGAATCCTCCTCACAGTTCCAAGGCATAAAAGAGTGCTTGTAGTCACTCACAGAGCAGAGAACAGGCCAGAAGAGGAGTAAATACCTCTCCTTTGATCATACCACCTTTGGAGCATTTGGTCGAAAAACCCTGAGGGAACTGAGCCGCTGATCTGGATCTCAGCCCTGAGTGGTGGTCCTGGGGTGAGGAGGAGCACTGGCTGGAGAAGCTGGTGGAGGCTCTGGACAGAGAATTAGACTCATAGATCATGGGCAGAAGAGTGTTTGTGGTTACTTCCAGACCAGAGTGCAGGCCAGGAGAGAAGTAAATTCCTCTCCCTTGATTGTGCCACTTTGGAGGAACTAAGAACTTATAGGTCCCTAGAGTATAACCTCCACTTGACAAAGGACTGAAAAGCCCAGTAACTGGAAGGCATTTTCTTCCATCCTTTTGGATGAGGAAGAACAAAGCATATCATCACAGGAAGACATAAAAGTCAAAGCATCTGCATTCAAAACCTCAAAAAAATATGCAATGGTCTCAGGCCATGGAAAAGCTTGAAAAGTATTTTGAAAAACAAGTAAGAGAGATGGAGGAAAAATTGGGAAGTGAAATAAGAGAGATGCAAGAAAACCCTGAAAAGAGAATCAACAGTTTGCTAAGGGAGACCACAAAAATGCTAAAGAAAATACCATCTTTAAGGGTAGACACTATAAAATATTTGAGAGTATACTTGCCAGAACAAATCCATGGACTATATGAACACAATTACAAGACACTTTTAGCACAAATAAAGTCAGATCTAAGTAAATGGAAAAACATCAATTCCTCATGACTAGGCAGAACCAATATAATAAAAATGACAATTCTACCTGAATTAATTTACTTATTTAATGCCATATCAAGCAGAGTATCTGATAATTATTTTCAAGAGCTGGAAAAAATAATATCAAAATTCATCTGGAAGAACAAAAAAAACCATCCAGAATAGCAAGGGAACTAATGAAAAGAAATGCTAAGGAAGGTGGCCTAGCTCTACCAGATCCCAAATTGTATTATAGGCAGCAATTATCAAAACTACTTGGTACTAAGAAACAGAAGGGTAGAAAAGTGGAATATGCTTTGTACTCAAAACACAGTAGGCAATGAATATAGCAATCTACTATTTGATAAATCCAAGGACCCCAGGTTCTGGCATAAGAACTCACTGTTCGACAAAAATTGCTTGGAAAACTGGATAAAAGTGTGGTGGAAACTAGACATAGACCAATACCTGACACTATACACAAGAATAAAGTTCAAATGGGTACATCTTCTAGGTATAAAGATTGATGCTATAAACAAATTAGTGGAGCAAGGAATAGTGAATTTATCATATTCATGGAGAAAGGAAGAATTTTTGACTAAAGAAGAGATTGAAAGAATTATGAAGTACAAAATGGATAATTTTGATTACATTAAACTGAAAGGTTTTTGCACAACCAAATCCAATGCAAGCAAGATTAGGAGGGAAGCAGAAAACTGGGAAAGTTATTGCAAGTAGTGTCTGTGATAAAAGTCTCATTTCTAAAATATATAGAGAACTGAGTCAAATGTACAAAAATACATGTCATTCCACAATTGATAAATGGTCAAAAGATATGAACAGGCAGTTTTCAGAGGAAGAAATTAAAGATATCTATAGACATATGAAAAAATGCTCTAAATCACTATGGATTAGAGAGATGCAAATCAAAACAATTCTGAGATAGCACATCACAGATTGGCTAACATGACAGAACAGGAAGATGATAAATGTTGGAGAAGCTGTGAGAGAGTTGGAAAACTAATTCATTGTTGGTGAAGCTGTGAGCTGATCCAATCACTCTCCAAAACAATTTGGAACCATGCCCAAAGGGCTACAAAAATGTGCATGCCCTTTGACCTGTCAATACCTCTTCTAAGACTGTATTCCCAAGACATCATAAAAATGAGAAAGGGTCCCACATGTACAAAAATATTTATAACAGCTCTCTTTGTGGTGGCCAAAACCTGGAAATCAAAGGGATGCCCATCAAATGGGGAACGGCTGAATAAATTATGGTTTATGAATGTAATGGAATACTATTGCACTATAAGAAATGATGAACAGGTAGACTTCAGAGAGGCCTGCAAGACTTACATGATCTGATGCTGAGCAAAAGGAGCAGAATTAGGAGAACTTTGTACATAGCAACAACCACAGTGTGCAAGGACTTTTCTGGTAGCCTTAGAACTTCATTGCAATGCAAGGACTTAAGAAAATTCCCAATGGTTTTTTAAGTCAAAATGCCTTCCACATCCAGAGAAAGAACTATGGAATTCAATCGCAGATTGTAGCAGAGCATTTTCTTTTGTATTACATTTTGGTTTGTTATAAGATTTCTCCCATTCATTTTAATTCTTCTATACAACATGACTTTGATGAAAATGTATTTAATAGGAATGTATGTGTAGAACCTATATAAAATTGTATGCTGTCTTGGGGAGGGCGGAAGGAGGTGGGGGGAGGGAAGGATTGTGAAAGACAGAAAGAAAGAAAAAAATTAGGTTGTATGGTAGTGATTGTGGAACACTGAAAATCAATTAAAAATAACTGCTTTATAAAACATATTTTATTTGTATACATTCATATATCACAACTTGTTCAGCCATTCCCCAATTGATGGGTATTCCCTTGATTTCCACATTTTGGCCACCAAAAAGAGAGCCGTTATAAATATTTTTGTGCATGTGGGATTTCTTGTCTATTTTGAGGTTAGGTTTATCAAGTTCAGAGAAGGAGAGGTTGAGGTACTCCACTCTTATAGTTTTGCTTTCTATTTCTTTCTGTAACTCCCTTAACTTCTCCTCTAAGCATCTGAATGGTATACTACTTGGTGCATATATGGTTTCTAATGTTATTAATTTCCTGTGTATTGTGCCTTTTAACAGATTATAATCTACTTCCTTACCTCTTTTGATTAGATCTATTTCTGCTTTTTCTTTGTCTGGGATTAGCATTGCTACCTCTGCTTTTTTCTACATCAGCTGAAGCTTAATATATTCTGGTCTAAACTTTTCCCTTTACTTTGTGTGTATCCCTCTGTTTCAAATGTGTTTGTTGTAAACAACATGTAGGATTACGGTTTTTAGTCCATTCTGCTATCTGCCTACATTTTATGGAAGAGTTCATCCCATTCCCATTCACAGTCATGATTACTATTGGTATTTTTCTTTCCATCATATTTCTCCCCATTTATGTTTGTATTTCTTCCTCTACTTTCCCCTCCTCAAATTTTACTTTTGACCACTGCCTCCTTTCATCTTCCCTCCTTCTACCAGCCCCCTTCCATTTTATTTCCCTTTTTCCTTACTACTTCTCCCCTCCCTTTTAATCCTCCCTTCTTTTTTCTTCCTTTCCCCTCCTACTGCCTATAGGGAAAGATAGATTTATGTACTTAATTATGTTCCCTCCTTTAACCAAATCAAACGAGCATAAGCTGAAACAATGCTCATCTCCCTCTACTCTTTTCCTCTATGTATGTATTTGTGACTTTTCCTGTGATGTAATTTACCTTTTTCTGACTCCTCCTTTTCTCTTCTCATAGTACAATCTCTTTGAACCTTTTAATTATATTTTTATCAACACATCAGTTAATTTGTAATCACCCCCTCTATCTATGTATATCCCTTTTAAATATCATAATAAAGACACAATTATCAAGAATAATATACAATTATTATTAATATACAATATTAATAATATACAATTATTATTAATACAATAATATACAAAATAATATACAATTATCATCCTCCCATATAGGGATATAAACAGTTTGCTCATACTGAATAACAAGTTTCTCCCCATTTACCTCTTTATGTCTCTCTTGAATGTTGCATTTGAAGATCAAATTTTCTATTGTGCTCTGGCCTTTTCATCAGGAAGGTCTAGAAATACCTTATTTCATTGAATGTCCAATTCATTGACTCAAATATTATGCTCAGTTTTGCTGGATAATTGACCCTGACTCTTTTGCCTTGAGGGATATCTTATTTCAGTCACTCTGATCTTTTACTGTAGAAGCTGTAAGGTCCTTTGTGATACTCACTGTAGTTCCTCAGTGTTTGAATTCTTCATTTCTTGTTGTTTATAAAATTTTCTCCTTAACTTGATAGCTCAGGAATTTGGCAAAAATATTTCTTGATATGTTCAATTTTAGATCTCTTTAGGAGGTGGATTATTTTGAGGACGACTTTGCCCTCTGGATCTAGGACATCAGGGCAGTTTTCCTTGATGATTGCTTTGAAGATATTGTCTAGACTCTTTTTTTTATCATGGCTTTCCAGTAGAGCAATAATTCTTAGATTTTTTGTTCTTGATCTATTTTCTAAGTCAATTGTTTTTCCAATGAGATATTTTACATTTTCTTCTATTGTTTCATTATATAGATTTTGTTTGACTAATTCTTCACGTCTCATAGAGTCATTATATTCTTCTTTTCCACTTCTAATTTTTAATAAATTGTTTTCTTCAGTTAACTTTTGTATCTCTTTTTCTATTTGTCTAATTGTTCCTTTTAAGGAGTTATTTTCCCCAGTTAGGTTTCCTACATTCTTATCCATTTGTCAATTTTTCTTCTCAAGGAGATATTCTCTTAATTGAATTTGTTTTTCATTTTGTCAATTGTATTTTTTTAAATCATCAGTCAGTTTGTCTTCTACATCTCCAATTTGGCTTTTAAAATCCTTCTTGAGCTCTTGCAAGAATGCTCTTTGGGCTTGGGATCAATTCATACCCCGTTTTTACATTTCAGAGGTGAGTACAGTGTCAATTCTGTCTTCTTCTGAATTTGTATTTTGGTCTTCTCTGTCTACATGGTAAGATTCTATGGTCTTTGCTTTTCTCATTAGCTTCTTACTCATGGTCATTGCCTTTTTCCTGGCTTTTCGATCTCTGCTTCTGGGGCACAGGGGGCTCTGTCTCATGTTTCTTGTACTGTGAACTTGAGATTTTGTGTTTTGTGGCCTCTCGTTCTTTCAGCTAGAATGTTGCAGTTTACAATTGACTTAGAAAATAGATCAAGAACAGAAAATCTAAGAATTATTGGTCTACTGGAAAGCCATGATAAAAAAAAAGAGTCTAGACAATATCTTCAAAGCAATCATCAAGGAAAACTGCCCTGATATGCTAGATCCAGAGGGCAAAGTAGTCATCAAAATAATCCACCTCCTAAAGAGATCTAAAATTGAACATGTCAAGGAATATTTTTGCCAAATTCCTGAACTGTCAAGTTAAGGAGAAAATATTATAAACAACAAGAAATAAATGTGCTGAGCTGGTTGGTATGTATGTCAAGGCCAAGTGTAGGTGAAGTCTTTCTGAGTTTCTCTGGGGTGACACTGAAGCTCACTGAGTGTGGTGTGGGGGAAGGTGATCTGACCACAGAAGTTCTTCTCTTCCCCTAGGTCTGTGCTAGAACATAGGCAGGCTCAGCATCTGATGAGGCCACATCCGTTCTGGTATCTGCCCAATTCCCCTAGATGTGCTAAAGCATGCCTGGGGTTTTGGTGTTGGCTCTTACAGGCTCTAACCCCCTGGGGCTCAGGATCACCTCCTGGCTCACTGAGGTTGAATTGTCTAGGACACCTCCCATCCTGCACTGGTTCCCTTCAACCACAGCAAGAAGTACTCTTATTTTCAATATCCCAAGCCTGCCAAGTTAAACAACTGTTTACCCTGGTTGATCCCACTATTCCAGGATTTTTCCTGGGGAAATATTCTCTGGGTTTTTCAAAGTCAACAAGGGGAGTGTGAGAGCAGTTACTGTTTACTATGCTATCTTGTCTCCTGGGAGTTCAAGTAGGTGACTTTCAGACATTTAATCTGGGGGCTGATGCATCTCTCTTACTCAGCTCTGCTCGACTCCTGTCCTGTGCTGATTATTTGAGAATCCATACTTCTGCTTCTGATTCAATCTGCCCCAGCAGTTCCTGCACCACTCCACTATGGTGGAGTCTGTCATGGTTCAGCCTGTATTCTCTGTGCTCCCCCAGTTCCATGTAATAGATCCTTCCCTTTGACCTTGTGGGCTGTAATGAGTTGGAAATCTCCCACACTCTGTCTCTTAATTAAAGGATTCTGCCACTCTAAGATTTGTTCAGATTCTCCTTTTAGAGATACCTGAAGGAATCTGTAGTAGAATTCAGATGAATCTGTGCTCTCACTCTGCCATCTTGACTCTTCTCCCTTCAGATTGTTTATTTTTTACATGAAGAAATATAAAGTCTATGTCTAAGATTGTTATAGTAATTGGGTAGTTTTAAAGAAAGACCTGAGTATGAAATGATTCTAAAAAAAATCTATTTAGAAACAGATAAAAACAGTAATTATTTTATAGAAATGAAGTACAAGAGAAATAACTGACACAAAGGAATTAGATGAGGGAGGAGGGTTGGTAGTTCTGGAACTCTACTCTCACCAGGAATGGATTTAAAATGGAATGATATGTACATACACACATACATACATGCATTCATGCATATATATATCAATGTATATATAAAAGTTTTCTAAATTCAAAAAGAAATAAAAGACTGGGAGAGAGGATAAGGGAGGGATTTTTGGAGGGAACCTTGCTTACATCAGATTTGGCTTAAAAAGAAAACAATATAGACATCCAGAAGGGAATGAAAGTCTTCTAAATTTATAAAGAAATAAGAAGGTGAGGTAAAAGGATAAGGAATATAGTGTGTTTAGATTAATGGGAAATGGATAAAGAGGGAATAATATTTAGAAGGTTATAAATTTCTTCTAAATTCAGATAGAAATAAAAAGATGAGGGGAAAGACTGGTGGAGGGAAACAGTCTTGGAGGGGTTGATTAAGTAATAGAAGGGCAAGGTAAAGGGCAGAAGTAAAGTAGAGGAATAAGGAAGGATAAGAAATAAGAAATACACACAGACATAAAATAAATATCAGGAGTAGAACTTATTAGGAAAATAGTAGAGGTAGTGACAATGATCTCAAACTAAGTTAAAGCTAGAATAGATTGAATCAAAAGAGAAAAATAGGGAAGCTACACTATATGTCAATCATTAATCAATATTGTTTTAGGCTATTTAAAATAACTAGACAGTATGAGATTGGAATATTGATGTGGTGTAGAAAATGATAATTTGGTGGATGTAGCAAAATATGGAGAGACTTTGACTTATGAAGTAAGATATCATCTACCCTCAGAGGTGCATATGAACATTTGTGCCTATATATGAGTATGATTATAGATATGTAAGCATATGTACATGCACATAAGTGTATGTATATTTAAATACATGTGTCTACAATACATGTACACATATGTTTATATATATGTTTAGTTATATACGTATGTGCACATAAGCTCTTAATTGTAGCTTTGTTGGGGGGAAGAAAGGAGGAAAAGAACAAAATAAAAAGTGCAGAGCAGAGTACAAAAGAAAATTCCCAAGGAAGCAAAGATGAACAGCTCTGAACACAATGTGTAGTATTTTTTATATAGGTTTTCTTGAAATGGAAATTTATTGTTGTATATTTTGAATTATTTCTTACATTCTGATGTGCATAAGTTAATGATTTTTTCTTTTCTTATTTTGTATTTGAGTTTTAGTATTTAAGTGTATAATATTTTTCTTTTTTCTTTTCCTATTGTGTATTTAAGTTTTAGCATGTAAATTTAAAATAAATTAATTAAAAATACAATTGATCAAGTGGAAAAAATTTTCCAATAACAATCCAACCATTTAAAAAGTAGAATTGGCCAAATGGGGAAAAGGCTAAGTGAAGAAAATAATTCCTTAAAATACAGAATTGGACAAGCAGAATAAATGACTCTTTGAGACCTCAAAAATCTGTACAACAAAATCAAAAGAATGAAAGAATAGGAGAAAATGTAAAATACACCATTGGACAAAACAATTCACCTGAAATACAAGAATTGATGGAGTACCTGAAAGTTGTGATCAAAAAAAAAAGAGAGAGAAGAGCCTGGACAGCATCTTTCAACAAATTATCAAGGAAAACTGCCCTGATATCCTAGAACCAGAGGGTAAAATAGTCATTCAAAGAATTCATCAATCACTTGCTGAAAGAGATCCTAAAATAGAAACTCCAAGTAATATTTTAGATAAATTCCAGAATGATAAGATCAAGGAGAAACTACATCAAGCAGTTAGAAAGAAACAATTCAAAGATTAAGAAACCACAGTCAAGATTCTACAGGACTTAGCTTCAATATTAAAAGATAAGAGGGTTTGCAATGTGATATTCTGGAAGGCAAAGGAGCTTGGATTACAACCAAGAATCATTTACTGAGCAAAAGAGCAAAAGGTGATTCCTGATGAAGAGATCAGAACTGAATAGAAAATGAGATCTTCACATGCAAGACTCAAGAGAAGCATAAAAAAGTAAACAGGAAGGAAAAACAAAAACATGACATTAAATAAGGTTAGAATGTTTACATCCTTACAGGAAAAGACAATACTTGTAACTCTTGAGAACTATCTCTACTAGGGCACCTAGAAGGGGTATACATATGTAGAAGATATGGGTATAAGTTAAATTTGATATGATGAAATATAAAAGGGGTAACAAAAGGATTGTAGTGGGAGAAGAGGAAAGAGGGACAAAAAATGTGGTAAATTATATCACATGAAGAGGTGCAAAAGACCTATTACAGTAGAGGGAAATGAGGGAGGCGGTGAGTATTGTTTGAACCTTACTTTCATCACATTAGGCTCAAAGAACGAATAACACACACTCAGTTGGTATAGAAATGTGTCTTGCCCTATAGGGAATTAGGAGAGGGAAGAAAAAGGAGATAAGTAGAAGGGAGGGAAGAAGTAGGAGAGAAAAGGGGAAAGAAAAGGGAAGGAGCTTACAGAAGGGAATGCTGAGGGAGGTGATGGTCAAAAGCCAAACTCTTTTGAGGAGGAATAGAAAATAAAATAACTCCATTTTAGGAAAAAAGAAATTGAACAAGCCATCAATGTACTCCCTAAAGAAAATCTCCAGGGCAATTCTAATACTATATAAACTATTCATAAAAATGGACAAAGAAGGAATCATATCAAATTCTTTTTATGACTCAAATATGGTGCTGATACATAAACTAGGAAGAGTCAAAACAGAGAAAGAAAATTAAAGATCAATTTCTCAAATGAATGTTAATGTAAAAACAAATAAAATATTAGAAAAGAAATTACAATTTATCACCAATATAATAAGCTATGAATAGGTGGGCTTGATTTCAAGAATGCATCATATCAACATAATTGACCTTATCAATAACAAAACTAACAGAAATCATATTATCTCAAAAGATAAAGTTTTTGAGAAAATACAGTATCCATTCCTATTTTTTAAAAAAACAAAACAACTAGAGAGCATGGGAATAAATTGAACTTTCAGTTATAAGTGGCATCTCTATACAACCATCAACAAGCATTATATGTAACGGGCATAAGCTAGAATTTTGTTGATAAGATCAGGGGTGAAACAAGAATGCCCATTATCACTACAATTATTCAATATTTTACTAGAACTGTTCGATTTAGCAATAAGAGAAGAAGAAGAAATGGAAGGAATTAGAATAGGCAAAGAAATAAAGCTATCCTTATTTGCAGATTATATACTTAGAGAATCCTGGAGAATCAACTCAAAAACTACTGGAAGCAATTAACAGCTTTAGCAAAGTCAGAGAATATAAGATAAACCCAAATAGATCAGCAGCATTTAAAATAACTGTAGACAATATAAAATATTTGGAAATCTATGTGCCAAGACAAACACCGGAAATATATGAACACACTCACAAAACACCTTTCATACAAATAAAGTCAGATCTAAATCATTGGAAAAAATACCAATTGCTCCTAGATAGACTGATTGGTGGATCAGTGGATAAGGGTGGGGGAACAAGACACAATAATAAATGACCATAGTAAACTCCCATTTAATAAACCTCAAGACTCCAGATTCTCAGATAAGAACTCACTATTTGACAAAACCTGCTAGAAAAAATGGAAAATGGTATGGCAGAAACTAGACATAGACCAACACTTCACACTTTACACCAAGAAAAGGTCAAAATGGTATATATTTTAGACATAAGGGAAGATACCATAAGCAAATCAGGAGAGCAAAGAATAGTTTACCTGTCAGATACAGGGAGAAGGGAAAAATTTACGAACAAACTAAAGATAGAGAACAATATGAAATACAAGATGGATAATTCTGATTATATTAAATTTAAAAAGGTTTTGGACAAAGAAATAAAATTCAGTCAATGTTAGAAGGAAAGAAGAAAGCTGGGAAACAATTTTTATAGTCAGTGTTTCTGAAGGACTCATTGATAAAATATTTAGAAAACTGAGTCAAATTTATAAGAATACAAGTTATTCCCTAATTGATAAATGGTCAAGGGATATGAACAGGAATTTTCAAATGAGGAAATTAAAGCTATTTGTAGTAAAATGTTCTATATCACTACTGAATAGCGAAATACAAATTAAAAGAAGTCTGAGGTAACACCTCACACTTATCTATTTGGCTGATATGACCAAAAAAAAGGAAAATAATGAATGTTGGAAATGTGTATTCATTAATGAATTAGTGAAATTGTGAACTGATCCGACCTCTCTGGAGGGCAATTTGGAGCTATGCCCAAAGGGTTATAAAATTATGTATATTCTTTGATCCAGCAAAATCATTACTAGGTCTGTATCCCAAGCAGATCATAAAAAGGGAAAAGGACCCACATGTACAAAAACATTTATAGAAATTCTTATTTTGGTTGCAAAGAACTGGAAACTGAAGGATGTTCATCAATTGGGGAATGACTGAATAAATTGTAGTATATGAATATAATGGAATACTATTGTGCTATAAGAAAGGATAAATAGGTGAATTTCATAAAAACCTGGAAAGACTTTGTGAACTGATGCTGAGTGAAGTGATCAGAACCAGGAGAACATTGTACACAGTAGCACCAATATTGTGTGATGATCAATTATGACAGACTTAGGTCTTCAACTCCAAAAGGTCCATGAATGAAAATGTTATACACATCTAGAGAAATAATTATGGAGTCTATATGCATACTGAAGTGTAATATTTACACTTTTTCTTTTTTTTTCTTTCTCATTGTTTTTCTGTTTTGTTTTTATTTTTTTTCTCAGCGTGACCAATGTGGAAATATATTTAATATGATTGTATATGTATAAGCTGTATCAGTTTATTTGTTGTCTTACAGAGGACATTTGGGAAGGGAGGAGACAACTTGGAAATCTTATAAAAATAAATATTGAAAACTATCTTTACATCTAAGTGGAAAAATAAAGTACTACTAAGTGGGAAAAATAAAGGATTTACTATACTAAAAAAAAGAAAAGAAATATTTGCCTCACAAAATGTAGCCATCTCTGCAGGACCAAACTACGAAGTGGCAGCACAATTTCTTGTAGCGATGGAATTTATGGACTTTTTCCTCTATTCCATTTGAGAAAGAGGAGGGCTCAAAAGGGCATAAATTGATTATAGCCTATGGCTGAAGAGTGTGAGATTAGATGACGGTCAATCTGAGGATCAGAGTTATCAACCGGGAAGACATTTGGAGGAAAATTACACAGGGGGCAGGATGATTAATGTTATTGGAAGACAAGAGTGTCATTGGGGCAGATTCCACATATGGGAAAAGATTCCCAATCAGGTGTGCGTGTGCTGAGTGGAATCAGAGAAAGAGAACCATTTGGACATTTGGAGGCTGAGAATATTATCAAATAAATTTCCATGCGAAAAGAATTTATATTAAGAGGTAGGTCGTACATAGTCATCATTTCCTTTCAGAGTATCTTAGGTCTAATTAAAATAGATTTGTATATATGATTAGAAAAACGTACATTGTCATTTAAAAGATTCTCTTCCATGGATTCTTAGTACTTGAAAAAATCCTTAATAAGAGGATAGAAGTTGAATTGGTAAGGAGGTATATTGCAAGTTTTATGTGCTTATAGTCTTGATAAAAGGGTTTCATGAATTCAAACTGGACTTTTACTGTTAATGTTTTTTTTAAATTTTTCATTTAATTTCATTTGTATTTTGAACTTAACAAACACCAAATAAAATAATAATTATCATATCATGATAAAAGAAGAGGGGATTGTACATGAAACTGTAATCGCCGTTATGTGAAGTTTGCTTTTTAACTATAAAATAAATTCAACAAGTAACTTTCAAAATTGTCTCTTTTATGATTACTTCTTTTCTTTATCCTTTGAGGAAGGGGAAGGAGAAACCATATTCCTAATCCCTATCTCACAATTTCATATTCATTTTTTTAAAAAAAGAAAGAAGTCTTATAATAAATGGGAATAGCCAAGGAAAACAAATCCCTACATTAATTGTGTCCCAGAATGTATAGCTTATTCATATATTGAGTCATCACCTCTCTATTATGAGGTAGGTAGCATATTTCTTTATTAGTCTTTTTGATTTTTATTTCATCATTTCATTCATCAGAGTTCTTAACTGTTTCAAAGTTGTTTTTCTTTACTATGATGTTGATGATGAATAACTTCTGGTTCTGCTCATTTTATTCTGCATTGGTTCAAAGCTTTCTATATTTTTCCAAGATTGTCCATAATTTCTTATCATCAAATATTATTCCATTACATTCACATATTGCTTCTAGGCATGTCTTATATTCTAGTTCATTGCCAATGAAAAAAGTGTGATTACAACTATTTTTGTACACAGGGGTCCTTTTTCTCTTTCTCTTTAGGACACATGGTTAGTAATGATATTGTTGGGTCAAACAATACAGATAGTTTAATGAATTTGGGGGTACAGTTCCATATTGCTTTCCAGAAAGAGTGGACTAGTTCACAGCTCCATGGCCCATATTTTCTCACAGAATCTCAAGGAGTCATCATTTGTCATTTTTATCTTCATCATCTGATGCATATGAGAGGTTCATCAGAGTTGCTTTAATTCACACTTTTATAATTATTAATGATTTGGAGCAATTTTCCATCTGTCTATTGATAGGTTGGATTGATTTCTTTGGAAATTTCTTGTTCATATCCTTTGATTCATACCTTTTGATCATTTATCCATTGGGGAATAGCTCTTGTTTCTGTCTATGTGAATTGGTTGTGTGTGTGTGCCTGAATTTGTGTGTGTGTACGTGTTGTGTATGTGGGTGCATGTGTGTGTGTATAAACACATATATATCCATATACATAATATCTTAGATCTTTAGCAAAGAAACTTGCTTCAAAGACTTTTTTTTTGATTAACTCATTCTCTTCTAACATTAACTACTTTAATTTTGTTTGTACAAAATTCTTCAATTATAAATTATCAGTATGGTCCAATATATCCTCTGTCATGTTTTCTGTCCCTTTCTGGTCATGAACTTGTCTTCTGTCTATAATTGCTAAATATATTTCCTGCCTTGCTCCTCTAATTTGTTTATGATATGATCTTTTATATCCAATTTATATATGCATTTGGAGGTTATCTCAGTATATATTATATGATGTACCAACCCTAACTCTTGTTATCCATTTTTCCCAAATATTAACTAATTTTTGTTGGAGTGCATATAATATATGTGTGTATGTGTGTGTGTGCATGTGTATATGTATGTATGTATGCATGTATATACCAGGAATGAGGTTCTTTGGGTTTATTGAACACTAAACTAGTATATTTGTTTATGTGTATACCTAATTCATTCCCACTGATTAACTTGAATGTTTAAATCAATACCAATACATGTAAAAATGATTACAGCTTTGTCATATTATTTGAAATCTGGTATTGCAAAGTACCCTTCCTTTTCAATTTTCTTTTTCATTATATCCTTTTATTCTTTACCTTAAGCTCCTCCTCATGAATTTTATTATATTTTTACTAATTCTACAAATTAATCCTTTGGCAATTTGATTTTCATGCCAATGCTTGAATATTGGCACAGTGTAGTCATGAACAGTTAACATTTCTTCAATTACTTAATTCTATTTCTATAAAGAGTGTTTTGAAGTCGTATTTATACCCTTCCAGATGTGTCTTGATACAAAGGTGCCCAAATATTTTATACACTCTGTCATTATTTTTAGTTTACTCTTTTAGATTCTCTTAATAAACTATCATATTACCCACAAAAAAGTCATCTACCCCACTCCTTATGAGATTATTTATTTGACTTATTTTCCTTCTTCTATTGCTATGCCTAATATTTGTAGTCCTATTTTAAAAAACAATTGGGGAAACGGTCAACACTGTTTTATCCCTAATTCTAATGGAAGGGCCTCTAACATTTCTGGATTAATAACACTCTGGCTCTTAATTTTAGATAAATATTATTTACTGTATTAAAGTATATATATTCATGTGTATTCAGGTTTTTAATAGAAATCAGTGCTGCATTTTTTTCAAAAATCTTTTCAGCCTCTATAGTCTAATCTTATGGATTTACCACGTTTTATTATTAATGTGTTCAATTACATTGACATTTTCCTATATTGAATAAGCCATAAATTTTTGATATAAATAAAACATAATTATAGCATTTAATCTTTAAAATAAATTTTTTATCCTCCTTCCTAAGATTATCATTATTAAATTATTGTTTCAATGTTCATTGTTGACATTGGTCTATAATTTTCTTCCCTTTTTTCTTTTTGATTCTGGTTCCAAGTGCATGTTTGTATGAAAGGGTGTGGAAGAAACTCTATTTTTTTTTTATAATTTTGTAAATATTTTTTGAGTATTTGATAGAATTCAATTGTAAACCTATTTTCTGGGTCACTCTACTGAAAATTCATTTGTGGCTTCCTTCATGGTCTTTTCTGCTATGCAGTTAATCTGAGTATTTTGCATTTTAGCACATTTTTGTTCAGTTCTTTGAAGTACAAATTGGCAAAATAGTTTCCATTTATATTTTTAATTATCTTGAATTCTTCTTTTTCATTTTTGTAAAAATGTTTTTCCGTAATACCCTAATATTATTTATCCATTACAGAGCATATTTGTGTGTGTACACATATTGCTTTCAATTTTACTAATCTCTATTTGATTTTCAGAATTTATACTATTATCTTTATTGAAGTTTTAAGAGTATTCTTTTTATAATATTTTTAGTTGTATGCCTCAGGTAGAGATTTGTTCTTTTTCTCCTTTGCCAATGATAGTGTCTAGGAATATTCATTTTCCCTAAGGAATGTTTTAGCAACACTGTTTAAGGTTTTATATTTTGTATCACTGCTGTATGAAATTTTGATGAATTTTTCTATTCTTTCTGTGCTTGTTGTTTTGGCTACCAATTATTTTGGATTAAGTTATTGACTAAACCAATTACTTTCTAAAGTCTTTCTTTAAAGGTTATCTATTGCATATAATATTTCTTGCATTGTGGTCAGTAAAGGATGATAGTTCTCCTTGGTTTTAGCTTCTTCCAGTATTTAATCCTTTCAGGTGGAAATTGTCGATTTTGGATTTGATATTTCTGGTAGTTTCAATTTGGGATTTATCTCAGAAAGTGGTTGGATTCCTTCTTTGTTCATTTAGAGTTCTGGTTCTGAGGGATCTGAATAGCATTTTATATTGCTAGCATTTATGTGATGCTTTAAAGTTTGGAAAGCATTTTACAAATATTATCTCTTGATGAAGCCAAGATGGAGGGGAGAAGCCAGGAAATTGCCTAAGCTTTCCCCACTTTCCCTCAGAAACAAAATTACATTAAACCTCTAGTTGGATTCTGGAGTAACAGAACCTAAAAAAAGACAGAATGAAACAATTTTTCCACCTTAATATAACTTAGAGGGACCTCAGGAATGTTCTGTCTCAATTGGGAAAAGGGTGGCACAGCCCAGTGTAGATGGTGTTTGAGCAAGCCAATGAGACACTCTTAGCCATAGCACAGATCAGCAACCAAGGCCAAACAGGTTGGACTCAGGAAGTCAGAGATGGAGCAGGCCAGCTCTAGCCCCATCTCCAGCACAGAATACAGGTCCAGAAACCAGGCAACAACAACCAGGACCAGTCTGGGTGATCCCAGCTCAGTGAGCACTTGCTCATTGTGCTTAACTAGTACCTGAGGCCCCAGTGCACAAAGTCAGTGACCAGGCCCCTGGTCCTCAGTACAATAAGTTTGAGACACTGCCCCCAGGTGCCTCAGGAAGAGAGTTCACTTTAAAGACCATGGAATAGGTAAAGAAAATAAGCAGGAAGCAAAAAGGAACATTGACCTTGGAAAGTTTCTATAGTAACAGGGAAAATCAAAACACAAGCTGTGCTAATCCAAACTGAACAGCAATGTACCACAACCAAACCCCACAACCCTTTCAATACTTTCCATTTTTTCTCATATTTGTCAGTATACACTGTGTGAATTGAACCCTCAGGGTTATTTTGATTTGCATTTATCTTATTGGTAATTTGGGGAACAAATTTGCGTAGTGGTTAATAGTTTGAAATTCTTTTGGGAATTGATTATTTACAAACGTCGACAACTTATTTATTTTTTGAATAGCTTTCAGGAATATAGATACACACATATATTGTAAATATTAATTGTTTGCATATATGTATATAAATGTATGTATTCACAGACACATGTGATACCAAACTTCTATCGGAGATGTGATTAAAATATATTTTCCCCATTTGATCTTTTCCATTCTTGTGCTTTACAGTTTCATGAAATCAAAATGATCTCTTTATCTTTTTTTAATTGCCTCTATCCAATTTTTTTGTTAAAAACATCTCCTGATCCAAGATAATCCTAAGGCACTGAGGAGCCAAGATGGAGGAGTAGAAAGATTCACATATGCTAGCTCCAAACCCACAGCCCATAAATTACCTTTAAAAAGGAACTCCCACCAAATTTTGGAGCAGTGGAAGCCACGCAAAAACTGAGTGGAGGAGATTTATGTTCCAGAGAGCCCTGAAAAACCAACATCAAGGGTCCATTGTGCACCAGACCTGGAGCAGAGCACAGCCCTGCCCTGGCCTTGTGGCCCCAAGAGGAGCAGATCCGAAAAGGCTTCAGGGATGGCATCTCCAGCAGCCGTGAAGGTCCCTCAACCCCCAGGTGCTACAGGTCAGTGAGAGAGCCTTCTGGACTGGCTGAGAGGGGAGCGAGGTGTCCCCATGACTCAGGCCCCCTCGGGAGGCAGGGGCAGGGGGGAAGCAGCTTACAGGAGCTCCCAAAGCAGGCAGGAGCTCAGCCCCATTACTGAAGGTCTCCACATAAACCCCCTGAGGGAACTGAGCCTGCGAGGTGGCCCTGCCCCCACCTGAGAACCTGAATTTAATCTTACCCTGAATAGCAGCCTCGCCTGCCACTGAAAGCCCTGAGGCTGGGGAGCAGCATTTGAATCTCAGACCCCAAGCACTAGCTGGGCAGATCTAGGCAGGGATGGAGAAGAATCTCAGAAGTTAAGTAACTGGCTGGGAAAATGCCTAGAAAAGGGAAAAAAAATAAGACCATAGAAGGTTA
>CM053769.1:427007161-427024052 GCA_028658325.1 Potorous gilbertii | reverse complement strand
CAAAAAGAAAAAATCATACGAAAGATAGGATGGAGGGAAATATAGTTAGTCTTACACAACACGACTATTATGGAAGTCATTTGCAAAACTACACAGATATGGCCTATATTGAATTGCCTGCTTTCCCAAAGGGAATGGGTGGGGAGGGAGGGATGGAGAGAAGTTGGAACTCAAAATTTTAGGAACAACTGTCAAGTATTGTTCTTGCTACTAGGAAATACGAAGTACAGGTAATGGGGAATAGAAAGTTATATAGCCCTACAGGACAAAAGAGAAGATGGGGACAAGAGAAGGGAGGGATGATAGAAGAGAGGGCAGATTGGTGATAGGGAAAATTATAATGCTCAGTGTACTGGGATGGGGGGAGGGGACAAATGGGGAGAAAATTTGGAACCCAAAATTTTGTGATAATGAATGTAAAAAGTTAAATAAATAAGTTTATATTTTAAAAAAAAACAATGCTGGAGGTGAGAGAGATCCTCCTGAACTTAAAGGGTCAATCTGTTATGAAGGACTCAGCCTTACTCAGTTTAGTACCGTCTTATTGGATGTGGGCCACTACGACAAAGCAAGCGAACAGCACTCACAAGTAGAGAGCCAAACATGCAAGCCTAAAATTGATCAAATGAGAAAAAAAAATACAGGCTATAGTGGAGAAAAAAACAAAACAAAACATTTTCTTGAATATTTAGAAAAGGAAGGTAATATAGAGCAGGAAAAGACTGACATGAAAGTACCTCCTTCAGATAGTAACCAGAGAAACTGGCTCCCATTTGTTATAATCATAAATTATATGTCCTTTCTTATTTTGAATATAATTATGCAAGGCATGGAAAATTATTTGTATAAAAATTAAGGTCTTGGTTTTTTTTTTATTTTTTCCTCAAGAAACCAAGGTTGACTAGTATAAGATGGTTCAAGGCACCCTCGATTAGTTGCTAGGTAACCAATAGTTTTCAGTCTTGGTTTGTGTGATGGGTAATATCAGATTGCTCTGCTTAAAGAAGACAAAGAAAAGACTTTTCATCTGTCCAGCTGGTTTTGTACCAGTTTGATAATAAGCTCCAATGCATTCCAGGAGAACCTGCCAGTTTTCAATGGCTGAAACAAAAAATAGTTAGAAACATGTACTTCATGGAATTGTTGGTGTACTGTGATAACATCATTATCTTTTGAAAGATACTGGAAGAGGCATAAAAGAAAATGAAGTAATATCAATACAAAACATATGCACCAAATGGCAAAGTATCCAGATTCTTAAAAGAAAAGGAAAATGAGGGAATACAAAGTAAAACTATACTAGTGGGGGAATCTCCACTTTCCCTTGTCAGAGCTAGATAAATCTAACCATAAAATAAATAAGAGAAAAAATTGATTTTTCAAGGATATGAATAGAATCTTAGAAAAGTTAGATATGATGGATCACTGGAGATAATTGCCTCAGTTTTCTAGATGATAGCCTATCAAACAGGTAGCTGTAAGATTAAATGAAGTGATAAGAGCCAGAAAGGAAAAGATCCTAAAATCTTAAGTTTCACATAACATCAATCCCTATACTCTTGAGATAGTGGCAGAATCAACATCTGAAAATTGGTTGACTTTGGAACCTTGAACTAGAAACAGTTGCTGCTATCCAAAGCATAGTTCATATTAGTCATAAATAACTGACTGTGGGGTTGGAGCCAAGATGGCAGAGTTAAAACATGGACTTCCCTGAGCTCTCTGCCAAAGCCCTCCAAATACCTGTAAAAAATGACAACAAATTCTAGACCTACAGAACTTACAAAATGACAGAGTGAAACAAAACTCCAGCCCAAGACTAAGTTGACAGGGAGGAAAGTCAAAAAGAGGGATCTGTAACACCAGGCAGGGAGTCAAGCACAGTACAGCATGGGCAGCACTAGTACAGATAGGCAGGAGCAAGCCTCAGGGGACTGAATCATTGGCAACTATGGCATTTTTTACACTTCTCAACCCATAAACACCAAAAAGGTCAGTGGGAAAACTCTGTGAGGCCTAAGTAAAAGAGGATAGTGGTTTGGCCAGGTCTGGCCCCAGCCCCAGGGCAGTGGCTGCAGCCATGGCAAAAGATGCTACTTCCAGAGCTCAGGGCCCATAGAGGGTGGGAGATCAAGTGGATGGTAAAAAATCCCTGAAGCCTAAAACAGACTTCCACCACCTCCACTAGATACAGAATCCCACCCTGACAAAGAGTTAGAAAGTCTCAAATATTTTGCTGGGAAGATGATTAAACATCATAAAAGAACTCAGACAATAGAATCTTACTTTGGTGACAAAGAAGATCAAAACATATAACCAGAAGAAGACAACAAAGACAAAGCTCCTACATCAAAAGTCTCTTAGAAAATTATAAATTGGTCACAGGCCATGGAGGAACTCAAAAAGGATTTTGAAAATCAACTAAGAGAAGGAGAGAAAAAATTGGGAAAAAAAATGAGAGTGATGCAAGAAAATCATGAAAATCAAGTCAACAGTTTGCTCAAAATTCTGAAGAAAATGACACTTTAAAAATAGACTAACCCAAATGGCAAAAGAAGTCCAAAAAACCATTGAGGAGAAGAATGCCTTAAAAGTAGAATTGACCAAAGGGAAAAAGGAGGTCCAAAAGCTCACTGAAGAAAATAATTCCTTCATAATTATAATGGAATAAATGGAAGCTAATGACCTTATGAGAAATCAAGAAATTATAAAATAGAACCAAAATAATGAAAAAAGTAGAAAACAGTGTGAAATATCTCATTGGGAAAAACCACTGACATGGAAAATAGATAGAACTACCTGAAAGCTATGATAAAAGAAAGAGTCTAGACATCATCTTTCAAGAAATTATCAAGGAAAACTACCCTGATATTCTAGAACCAGAAGGCAAAAAAGAAGTTGAAAGAATCCACTGATCACCTCCTGAAACAGGTCCCAATAGGAAAACTCCTAGGAATGTTGTAGCCAAATTCCAGAGTTCCCAGGTCAAGGAGAAAATATTGTAAACAGTCAAACAGAAACTATTTGAGTATTGTAGACATACAATCAGAGTAACACAAGATGTAGCAGTTTCTGCATTAAAGGATTGAAGGGCTTAATATGATATTCTGGAGGTCAGAGGAGCTAGGATTAAAACAAAAACTCACCTACCCAGAAAAACTGAGTATAATCCTTCAGGGGGAAAATTATACATTCAATGAAATAGAGGACTTTCAAGCATTCTTAATGAAAAAACCAGAGCTGAAGAGAAAATTTGACTTTCAAATACAAAAATCAAGAGAAGCATGAAAAGGTAAACAGGAAAGAGATCTCATAAGAGACTTATTCAGTTTGAACTCTTCACATTCCTACATGGAAAGATGATATTTGTAACTCATGAGAAATTTCTCAGTATTAAGTTGGAGGAAATGATAGATAGGTAGGTAGGTAGGTAGGTATGTAGATAGATAGATAGATAGATAGATAGATAGATAGATGGCAGGCAGGCACTGGCTGAGTTGAATGTGAAGGGATGACATCTAAAATTAAGGGGTGAGAGAGGAATATATTGGGAGAAGGGAAAAGGAAGAGATAGAAAGGCATAAATTGTCTCACATAAAAGACATAAGAAAAAGGTTTCACAATGGAGGGGAAGTGGGGGGAGGCAAAAAGGAATGAGTGAACCTTACTCTCATCAGATTTGGCATAAGGAAGGAATAACATACAAACTCAATTGAATATCTTACCCTATAGGAAAGAAGGGGGAAAGGAGATAAGAGGCGGGATGATAGAAGAGAGGGCAGATGGGGAGAGGGGTAGTCAGAAGCAAACACTTTTGAAAAGGGATAGGATCAAAGGAGAAAATAGAGTAATTGGGAGGGGGCAGGGTAGAATGGAGGGAAATAGTCTTTAACAACATGACTATTATGGAAGTGTTTTGCATAACCACATAGATAACCTATATTGAATTGCTTAACTTCTCAACAAGGGTAGGGAGGGAGGGAAGAAGGGAGAGAATTTGGAACTCAAAGTTTTAAAAACAAATCTTACAAAATTGTTTTTGCATGCAACTAGGAAATAAGATGTATAGGCAATTGGGTATAGAAACCTATCTTGCCCTTCAGGAAAGTAAAAGGGAAGGGAATAATGGGGAGGGGGTAATAATAAAAGGGAGAACACACTCGGGGAAGAGGTAATCAGAATGCATGTCATCTCAGGGCAAGGGGAGGGAAGAGATGGGAAGAAAATTTGGAACTCAAAATCTTGTGGAAATGAATGTTGAAAAACAAAAATGAATAAATTTTTAAAAATAACTGACTTTGAAGATATGGATCAAAAAAAGGAAGAGATCCTAGAATCAGTAACAAACAGGTTTTGCTGGTCCAGTGTGGCTGCAGAAGTCACCAAGAATGTACCAGATAAGCAATGTACAGAGAAAACCATTACCACTCTGTGTTCCATATTTGAACACAATACGATTTACCAATAAACCTTGCCAGTATTGACCTTCTGTCTCTGAAATTGTATAGACATTTTAATGGAGACTGACTGTTTCACTATTTTTCTTACCAACTTGTGTTACATATTTAGAAGATATAATTGCCTATAAGCCTTCAAAATTAACAAGTATTGACTTTCTATATATTATTTTAGTATTGACTGATCATTTTACCAGATGTGAACAAGCATAACCAATCAGAAACCAGTAAGTGTCTACTGGAGCCAAAATATCATGGGGAAAATATATCAGTAGAGCAGTTCCCTACCAGGATTCACTCTGAAGAAGCCAAAGACTTGTAGACTCTCAGAAGGCCATAAGTTAGAAAGTTAGGAAAAGAGATAACTTTTCTTTGGGACTTTCTGGAGTCACTGCTCCAAGATATCTGTTGAGTCAATGACTGCTCTTGATATTTCCCTATGTCTATTCATCCTGAATACTTTGTGTGTAAAAAGAATTGGGAAATGGTGAGTACTGAACAACATTACCACAAACGAAGTGGGATTATAGGTGAACAGAGAGGAAGAAGTTGCTGATGAGGAAATCATTTGAGAGTGAATTATCTTTGTACAATCACACCACTGACTTAATTGGGTAAAAAGCAAAATAAACCCAAAGTGAGAAAAAAATAAAAATGAGAAAAATGTGGCATGAAATTGAAATAACTGAATCTATGCAAATAAGTTAATCAAAATCAATAATGAAAAGAAAACACAGAAATTGATTGTAACAATTTTATGAAACAGTTAAATTAATTCTTATAGCAGCAAAACAAAAAAAAGCCAAAATTGCAAACACTGGCTTACAAAATGGAGAGGGATGACAACAAAGGGATTCCCAGTTTCAAATATAAACTTATTTTTTAAATCTCATGATTAAAAAAGATGGAAATTTGGGTACAGCATCACCATAAATCAGACAAAAAAGAGTTTAAAGCCAATTTAAAGAAAGCTTAATAAGAGACAGCTAAACAAAATAATCCAAAAGGCATTTGAGAATGTTAATGGAAGGAAGATAAACAGAAGAAAAAGGGAAAAGATTTGCATTTTTTAAATAAAATTTTTCAGCATCAGGAAAAAGAAAACCACTACAATTTAACTTAACATTACAATGCTAGATACAGGGTATATTTGGCACTAAAATAAGAACAAAGACAAATGCATTAGACTATTTATCCCTATAGAAAATCTATGATGAAATGATACTGTTGTGAGGTTATCAAGAGATTAATTCAAAGGTTTATAAAGGAGAAGATATCAAAAGCATGCAAAAATCCCTTATATGGGATTCCAAAAATGACAGTAAGTGCATCAACTATTAATCTATCTGCCTGCTTTCTCTTCTATGCAAAGTTGTAGTGAAAATCAGCTATATATGAGCTGAAAGTGTAAAATCCTATTATATGAAGTAGTTCATTTAAACCAGGGGGCAATAAAATTATATCCTAATGTGACCTTTTCAGGATTATGGATTTTTTTTAATGAAAAGTTCTAATTACTCACGATTACTCTGAGTTCCCAATTTAAAAACTTCTTACCTACTTTCTGCCTAATCTCACATTATCTATCCTTGACCTCTTTGTGAATTAGGTAAAACTCAATTTACTGGAAACATTTGAATAATGAAACAGCAGAATATATTATTATTTCTATGGATAAATATGCATCTAGAGAGGAAGTTAGGAAAGGAGATAACTTTTTCTTTGGATTTCCTGGAGGCTGATCCTTCACTCCCAGATATTTGTAGAGCCAATAACTGCATTTGATATCTCATGGCTCAGTCCTGCTATTGGTCCTCAACAGTGTGTGGAAATACTTTGCTTGCTCCAACCTCTGGAATATATATATCTCAGAATTTTTCCCCTGGTTTTGAGATAGCATCTTCTTTTTATACAAATTGCTTAAGGCATTATACAATCTCTTATATAATGACATTGGAGGTATATAGGTTGTATTTATGTAACCAAAAAAAATTGCACATAGTCAAAGCTACCAGAATCAAAATGAAGTAGTTTCAACCCCAGCTTTGCAAAGGAATCCTAACAAGTATGGAAATGGAAGGCTTTCACAAGCAATATTCTTGAAAAACCTTATCTTTGCCATCATATAACTGCCTGAAAAATCCTGAGAATACAGAATTCCAGTGTAGTTGTTGATTGTTTAAAAAAGTCATTTTATTCAGTTGAAATAATGTCTTTAAGGCTCTTTTCAACAAATGCTTAACTAGTAAAACTATTCAGTATTCCTTGAAATATATAATAGAGGTAAACAGTGATCCTCAGATTATAAATATCAGGTAAGCCATCAAACAAGGATTCATGTGTTCTATAGATAATGGGTAAAATGCAAGTTGAGAGATTCCTTATAGATATTGAAACTCTGGAAGATATCTATTACCACTTTAAAAAAAAAACCTCACCATATCATGAAAAGACCTGGCTACATTGCTAGTTCTCAACTTATGACTCACACTTTATCCTGAGTCACTTCCACCTGGTTGCCTCTACCTTCACTACAGTTTCTTGGTCCTCTATGGATGTCTCCACCCTGAGGCCAACTTAATGACTGTTTAGTCCCACCATGTAACCACTATATCATGAGAAATTCCAATCGCACTGTTTTCTCCACTTCTGGCTCACTTTCCTAACACCTTCTGCTTTCTAGCTTCTCTTTATTTTTCTTCCTTTAATTAGAATGTCACCTTCTTGAGAGTAGAAACCATCTTATTTTCTTGTACAGTACCTGACATATAATAGGAACTTAATAAATGCTCGATCATATCAATATTCAACCAGTCATTTTATTTGGTCTAATCACAAAGGAGCACCAAGTGAATAAAGAATACCTATTGACCAGATTATAGCCTGCAGTTTTATGGGTAATTTATTGAGCTCATCTTCCAAATGTATATATAGTTAGACAGAAAATGCAAATTGACAATAAATTCATCTCAGAAATAAACAGGAGAAAGAGAATTGACTTTACTGTCCTTGGAAAAAATTTCAAGCTTACTTTGATGACCCCTAACTTTTTCCAAAAATATATTCTGCCAGTGTTCACTGATATGAGACACAACAATTTTATAAGAATTGAAAATATATATCATTCATGGGATAATGGAGAGGCATATGGTGAGTGTGGAGAGACTATAACATAAAAAATTCTGAAGGAAAATAAGCAAAGGAATTCACCAGAGATACATATTTAAAAAAAACTACATGACTGGTTACGTAAAAAGGGCCATGAGATGACACATAGACAGCATGAGTGCTCCATTGGTTTCTTTGTAATTTTAGGAAAAAGCAAGGAAGATCTGGGCACATAAAATGTGCACAGGATAAGCAGGCATGGATACACTGTGTTCTGCTTTGTTGGATAGAATATCTAAATTTATGAAATCAGAAATCTATTTGAATACTTGAGTATTTGTGAGAAAAATCATTCACATATTTGTCACTTTTTAAAAACTGTTTTTTACATTCATCATATTTTTTCTTCACAATAACTCTGTGAGTTAGATAGGCACATTCTTATGTTAAATGTACAGATAAGGAAATTGATACATACGTATAATAAGGGAATCAAGACTTCCTTCTTGTTCTATTTTTACTATAGCAAGCCCTGCTTAAACACATATGAATCTGAGCTGAGCTACCCTGGCCATGTTCAAAAACATGTGCTCAGTGCCAATTACTTTGTGAAAACACAGTAATCCACTGGCCCCTATTATAGCAGCAAGGACTGGGGCTGCATCAAAAGAAGATTGGCTGCTGAGCCAATAAAAGTGGTCCTCAAAGTAGGCCTTAAATGGAGTGTTACTACTCTCTGATTCTCTTCCTCTTTCCATCTGCCAAGTGCATAAGCACTTGGCAAGAGGCTGTCCCTTGGCCTCTACGTGGGAGGGAAAGGTATCAGTACCCTCCCCACCCTCTGGGATACTGCTCAAACATATCAGGCCCATATGCCGTCTAACTGAGCCTAAGCCTGGATATCAAGCCCCCAACTTTCTGCATTATATCTTTTCCCTGAGCATAGGCAATTGAATAGTGATAAATGAATGTATCCATGTTTGGAGTCAATTTCCTAGGTTTGGGAATTTTTGGGGTTCTCAGAATTGACTGGTAGAAGGAAGAGTTTTCTAAAACTAGACCTTTTTAATTATTTTTTATTTCTTTTTAGTTTTCAACATTCATTTCCACAAAATTTTGAGTTTCAAGTTTTCTCCCCATCTCTCTCCTCCCCCACTTCATAATGCCTTGCATTCTGATTACCCCTTTCCTCAATCTGCCCTCCCTTCTATCACTCCTCTCCCTTCCCTTATCCCCTTCTTGAGTCTTTTCTTGTAGACCAAGATAGGTTTCCATACCCCATTACCTGTATTTCTTATTTCCCAGCTGTATGTAAAAATAACTCTCAGCAGTCATTCCTAATACTTTGAATTCCAACCTCTCTCCCTTCCTCCCTCCCCACCCATTCCCACTGAGAAGGCAGGCAATTCAGTATAGGTGGTATGTGTAGTTTTGCAAAAGACTTCCCTAATAGTTCTGTTGTCTAAGACTATATTTTCCTCCATCCTATCCTGCCCCCAATTTTTCTATTCTCTTTTGACCTTATCACTCCCCAAAAGTGTTTACTTCTGATTATTCCCTTCTCCCATTTGCCCTCCCTTCTATCATCCCCTTCACCTCCACTTGTCCCCTTCTCCCCTACCCTCCTATAGTGCAAGATATAATTTCATACCAAACTGAGTGAGCATGTCATTCCCTCAAGCCAAATGTGAAGAGAGAAAGCTTCCCTTTTCCCTCTCACATCCTCCTTTTTCTCCTCCACTGAAGAAGCTTTTTCTTGCCTCCTTGAGTGATAATTTACTCCATTCCATTTCTCCTCCCAATATATTTCTCTCTCACTCCTCAATTTTATTTTATGTTTTTAGGTATTGTCCCTTCTTATTCAATTCTTCCTGTGATGTGTGTGTGTGTGTGTGTGTGTGTGTGTGTGTGTGTGATCCCTCCAACTGCCCAAATAGTAAGAAAATAGTGAGTTACAAATATTATCTTTCCATGTAGGAATGTAAACAGTTCCACTTTAGAAAGTCTTTTACATTTTCTCTTTCCTGTTTATCTTTTCATGCTTTTCTTGATTCTTGTGTCTGAAAGTCAAATTTTCAATTCAGTTCTGGTCTTTTCATCAAGAATTCTTGGAAGTTCTCTATTGCATTGAATGACCTTTTTTTCCCCTGAAGTATTATACTCAGTTTTTGGGGGAGGTGATTCTTGATTTTAATCCCAGTTCCTTTGACTTCTGGAATATCATATTCCAAGCCCTTCATTCTCTTGATGTAGAAGCTGCCAGATCTTGTGTAATCCTGATTATATTTCCACAGTACTCGAATTGTTTCTTTCTGGTTGCTTGCAGTATTTTCTTCTCAATGTGGGAACTCTGGAATTTGGCTAAAATATTCCTAGGATTTGTTCTTTTCAGATTTCAGGAGGTGATTGGTGGATTCCTTGAATACTTATTTTACCCTCTGGTTCTAGAATATCAGGGCAGTTTTCCTTGATAATTTCATGAAAGATGATGTCTAGGCTCTTTTTTTGATCATCGTTTTCAGGTAGTCCTATAATTTTTAAATTGTTTCTCCTGGATTTATTTTCCAGGTCAGTTGGTTTTCCAATGAGATATTTCACATTATCTTCTGATTTTTAATTTTTTTAGTTTTGTTTTTTTTTTATTATTTCTTGGTTTCTCATAAAGTCATCACCTTCCATCTGTTCCATTCTAATTTTTAAAGAGCTGTTTCCTTCAGTGAACTTTTGAACCTCCTTTTCCATTTGGCTAATTCTGCTTTTTAAAGCATTCTTCTCCTCATTGACTTTTTGGGCCTCTTTTGCCTTTTGAGTTTGTCTGCCATTTGAGTTAGTCTATTTTTAAAGATGTTATTTTCTTCAGCATTTTTTTGGGTCTCCTTTAGCAAGCTGTTGATTTGCTTTTCATGATTTTCTTGCATCGCTCTCATTTCCCTTCCCAATTTTTCCTGCACCTCTCTTACTTGATTTTCAAAATCATTTTTGGGCTCTTCTATGGCCTGAAACCATTGCATATTTATTTTTGAGGTTTTGGACGTAGAAGTCTTGACTTCCTGTGATGTTATGCTTTGTTCTTCCTCATCTGAAAGGATGGAAGAAAATTCCTGTTCACTAAGAAAGTAACCTTCTATAGTCTTACATTTTCTCCCTTTTTTGGGCATTTTCCCAACCAGTTACTTGACTTTGAGACCTTTGTCAAGAGGGGGATATATTCTGGGGACCTGTAAGTTCTCAGTTCCTCCAAGGTGGCACAATCAAAGACAGGTGTTTACTCCTTTCCTGACCTGCACCCTGGTCTGGGAGCAACAAAAACTTTTCTGCCCCAAATCTACAATTGAATTCCCTCACCAAAACTACCTCCAGCTCCACCAGCCAGTGGTCCTCCTTACCCTTGGGTGGAGTTCAGGACTGAGAATCATATCAGTGGCTCAATTCCCCCAGGGCCTTTAGGTTGAAGTCTCCTAGGGCTGACACTCAGGACTGAGATTTAATCATCCTTTCCATTTCCCCAGAGGCTCTAGGTGGAAGGCTCCAAAAATTGCAGCTACTGCTGCAGTGCCTGCTGCCTTGAGGTCCAGGCCATACTCCCCTCTCCTGGGTGAAGGAGCCCTCTCACTGACCTTCAAAGCTATCTGCGGCAGGTTGAGGGATCTGGGAACTGCTGCTGGTGGCACCCTGCATCCTGTTCTGGATACTATCCCTGTTGCTCCACACTTGTCTGTGCTCCATTCTGGTCTGTGCTCCACGCTGGTCTCCACTCTGGTCTGTACTCCACATGCTGGTCTGGTCTGTGCTCTGCATGATAGTCTGGGTCTGCACTCCCTAAAACTAGACCTTTCTCAAAGAAGATGACTACCACCAGGAGGATTAGATCAAACCTTGCTCTGGTTGACTAGAAGATATGAACCTCCTTGGGAATTTGTTCAGTAAATCTGAGATGAAGGTGAAAAGTCTATTTAACAATCCTACTAAGTGATCCATGTTAATGGTTCAAGTTTCAACCTCTCAGGTGATTATAACGGTCTTCATGGAGTTATTGTATTAATGGGTGTGTGCTAATGAGTTTTTGTTTAAAGTTTTCTTTCATGTAGGAGAAATATATAGTTGGCCTGTATCTGTTCTACACTTCACCTTGTAAAACTTACTGGTCCCTTTTGGGGAGATCCTAGAGATAAGCCTTGAAACCCTTGAGACACAATGCCTAAGGTTTAAGGGATATGTCCTAGCCCTGAAAGGAGGAACTGATTATACTTACAATTAAAGGAAGTAGAGTTAATAAAAGGAAGCACCTTTAAGTCACTTTTCTGCTATGTTATATGTTTTAGTTCTTTATGCTTGGAAGTAGGAGCCAGGGTTCCAGAGACAGAGAAGCAGATATTCCCATTGCATTTCCAGAGAAATGCATACTACCACAAACCTTTTAACTATTAAAACCCACCAGAACATTCAAAATAAATGTTTCAAAGTCCAACCTGTCTGAGTCAAGACCTCAGACTGCAACAGTTTTAGAATTAGGTAGAGAAAGGAGTCTTTTACATGGAGTGCTTTCAGAGGTTGTGAAGATCTACTTGCTTAAAAAAATTATTCTTATTATTCAGTGGTGACCCCCATGAAGTCTCAAACCTCTCCAAAAGAAATTATGCATTAGATAAAGCAATTTCATCTCTCTCCATGGTATAGAAATCCAAAAAACCCAGAATACAAAGAAGGTTTAAAGAAAACCAATGAACTGACATTCACTGACCCTGAGCTGACTCAGCAACCCTCTCTCACCTTCTATGTTACTGACAGGGAGGTTCCATCAGCAAACCAAGGCCACAATACAGGTTTACAACAAAAACTACATCTACACCCAGGTTCTACCTCCCTTTTTCTAATGCTGTGGAGATCTTGGCTCCAGGATATGAATATTTGCTTGGGTTATGGCAGCCATTGTGGCAGCAGCCATTCAGGAGCAAAAACCAGCTGAGGAACACAATCTCATAGCACTAAAGCTATAAAGCTGCTGGAGAAAGCAGTACTGTAAAATCCTGCACTTCTAGTGCCAGTCCAGAGAACTCTAAAATGGGAGAATATGACAAGTCACCCGTACCTCACTCTGTGTGTGTGCTGTGTATTTGGGTGAGGAGAAGTGAGCCCTGTACTACTCCACTAAGTCTGAGAGAAAGAGTTAGTGGGAGTCAGTTCTGATCATTCAAAAATCCCTTGAGGCACAGACAATTCTGGTGAGCTATGAATCTCCAGCAAGAAAAGACGCTGAGGTGCTGTGGGATCGAGCCCCTAAGGAAACCACCACCAGAAGGGACGGTCAGAAATTAAATTGCTGACAATCTGGAAAACCATTTCTCAGAAAGAAAAAAACCCTCAAAGATCTTGAACGTAAGCGTATGAATCAACACAAATACTAGCAACATAAGGAAGTATTGTTTTCAGATCTAATAAACAAGTTGAAACATCTATGAGGAAATACTGTAGAAGAGATGAAAATGATCCAATACTTGACAAGACAAATATCCCTGTAGAACATCAAGAGAACATGAAACACAAAACACTGTTCTTAAGGTTTAAAAGAGAAATGAGAATTATAAGAGCAGAATTTATGACCTTCATACCAAAAAAAAAATAGTGGGCAGAAAAAAACCCTGAAATGTATGATGTCAATGAAAAGATAGAATGATAATTTGAGGATACAAATATTCAGGACTGGAGGACAATCTAGAAGAAGAGAAACAATAAACAAGAACAATAAAAGAAAATATGCTCATCATACAAGCAAAACATACTGATCTTCAAGATGGGATGTGTTTTCAAGACAGAGATAGTCTAAGAATCATAGGTCTCTCAGAATACAATAGTATAAAGAGCCTTAATACTATAATAAAATAAATAATTGGAGAGAACTGGCCAGAACTTTTAAAAATAGACAATTAAAGAACAATTTGAAATAAAAAATCATAGATCACTTTGACACATAGGGGTTAAAATAAACAATTCGATTCAGAAACAAGTTTTATAAGAGATTAGGAGAAAGACCTTCAAATATAAAGGAAAAGAAATTCAAATAATGAAAAATTATTCTGCATGCAGCAGAAAAAAATAAGAGGGAAAGGAATGTGTTCTGAAGGGCAATGTATCAGGATGCCACCCAAGGTGACCTATCCTACAAAATTAACTTTAACCATACATGAAAAAAAGAGGGATGTTCAATAATAAAAAGGCATTTTTAAAAATGTATTTATTTATTTTTAGATTTCAACATTGATTTCCACAAGATTTTGAGTTCCAAATTTTCTCCCTTCCTTGCTAATCTGAGACAGCATGCATTCTGACTACCTCTTTCCCCAGTCTGCCCTCTCTTTCTCCTTCCCCTTTATTTTATTGAAGGGTAAGATAGATTTTCTTTACCCTTTTACTGTATATCTTATTTCCCAGTTGCATGTAAAAACAATTTTGTAACATTTGTTTTTAAAACTTTGAGTTTTAAATTCTCTTCCTTCTTCCCTCCCCTCACATCCTCATTGAGAAGGCAAGTAATTCAATATAAGTTATATATGTGTAGTTATGCAAAACACTTCCATAATAGTCACATTGTGAAAGACTAACTATATTTCTCTCCATTCTATTCTGCCCCCTCAATTACTTTATTTTCTCCTTTGACCCTGTTCCTTTTTAAAAGTGTTTGCTTCTAACTACCTCCTCCCTGAATCTGTCCTCTCTTTTGTCATTCCCTTATCCCTTTTCCCCTTATTTTCTTGTAGGGTAAGATACCAATTTGAGTGTGTATGTTATTCCCTCCATAAGCTAAATCTGATGACAGTAAATTTCACTCATTCCTTCTCACCTCCCCAATCTTCCCATACATTGTGAAACCTTTTTTTGCCTCTTTTGTGAGATAATTTACCCCATTCTATCTCTCCCTTTCTCTTCCCAATATATTCCTCTCTCACCCCTTAATTTTGTTTTAGATATCATCCCTTCATATTCAACTCACCCTGTGTTCTCTTCATATATATATATATATGTATATATATATATATGTGTGTGTGTGTGTATGTGTATGTATGTACATACATACATACATATATATTCTCTCCAGCTACCCTAATAATGAGGTCTCATGAGTTACAAATATCATCTTTCAGCAGGATATAATACATCAACTTTTCTTTCCTATCCACCTATTATTCATGCTTTTCTTGATTCTTGTATCTGAAAGTCAAAATTTCTATTTACCTCTGATCCTTTCTCAAGGATACATTAAATTCCTCTAATTCATTGAATATAGTTTTTTTTGTCCTCATGGATTATACTCAGTTTTGCTGGGTAGTCAATATTTGGTTTTAATTCTGCTCCTTTGACTTCCAGAATATCATATTTCAAGTCCCTCTGATCCCTTAATGTAGAAGCTGCTAAATATTGTTTTATCTTAATTATGGTTCCACAATACTTGAATTGTTTCTTTCTGGCTGCTTGCAATATTTTCTCCTTGAACTGGAAACTCTGGAATTTGGCTAGAATATTCCTGGGTATTTTCTTTTTTGGGATAACTTTTAGGAGGTGATTGGAGGATTTTTCCAATTTCTATTTTACCTTCTGGTTCTAGAAATTGGGGCAAGTTTCTTAAAAGATGATGTCTAGGCTTTTTTTTTATCATGATTTTCAGGTACTCCAATAAGGTTTAAATTATCTTTCATGGATCTATTTTTCCTGATCAGTTGTTTTTTTCCAATGAGGTATTTCACATTATATTTTACTTTTTAGTTCTTTTGATTTTGTTTTATAATTTCTTTATTTCTCACAGAGTCATTTGCTTCCATATACTCCTTTCTAATCTTTAAGTAATTACTTTCTTTTTCAAAAAATTTGTTTTCTGTTTTCAACAATCACTCCCCACAAATTTTAAATTTTCTCCCCCTCTCTCCTCAAGATGGCATACAGTCTTATATGGTTTCTACACATACATTCTTATTAAGCACATTTTCACATTAGTCATGTTGCATAGAAGAATTAAAATGAATGGGAGAAACCATGAGCAAAAACAAGACAAAACATAACAAAAGAGAAAAATAGCCTGTTTCATTCTGTGTTTTGAATCTATAGTTCTTTGGATGTGGATGGCACTGTGCATCAAGTCCTTTGAAAATGTTTTAGGTCTCTGCATTGCTGTGGAAAGCTAAGTATAGTAGAAACAATCCTTGCACACTGTGACTGTTACTGTGTATAATGTTCTCCTGGTTCTGCTCATAGGAAATATTTTCTTGAGTGAGCTTTGGACCTTTTCCATTTGTCCAATTCTGCTTTTTCAAGCATTCTTCTCCTCCTTGGCTTTTTGGATTTCTTTTGCCATTTGGGTTAGTCTATTTTTAAAGTTTTATTTTCATCAGCATTTTTTAATCTCCTTTAGTAAGCTGTTGACTCAGTTTTCATTATTTTCTTACATCACTCTCATTTCTCTACCCAATTTTTCCTCCTCTTCTCTTATATGCTTTTCAAAATCCTTTTTGTGGGGGCAGAGTCAAGATGGCGGAGTACAAAGGCACACATTCGCAGGTCCTCCCCACATAGCCCATAAAAACTCTGTGGAAAGGGACTCTCAACAAATTCTGGAACACACAGTTTGAAAGCAACAGAGAGGGGGAGATTTCTAGCCCAGAGTGACCTGAAAGGCCCACAGGAAACGTCTGTTGCACAGGACGGGGAGCAGAGACAAGCCCAGCCTTGGCCACATGGTGTGTGGCTTGTGGACAGCCCTTGGAGGCAGAATCTCCAGTCCTGGAATCCCCAGTCTCAGTAGTAGTGGTTCCCAGCTTCCTCAACCCACAGATGCCAATGGTCAGTGACGGGGTTTTTTCAGCTGGCCAGGAAGGGAGAAGGGCTTTCCCATAACTCTGGCAGCAGGCAGCTGCCTCAGAGGCCACATCAAAGGTTCAGCAGCTGGATCCATTGTTGGATTGTAAAAACCCTGGGGCCACTGAAGAGCTGATTCTTGCCTCAACCCTGTGTGGAGGCCCTGGTGGAGCTCGTCTTTGTTTCACACTGAATGGTGGCCCTACCCATTCAGCTTATCTGAAAATCAGCCCCCAGTGTTGACTTGGTGAAACTGGAGGCCAGGTGGCTGTGGAGAAGAAACCCTGCTAAGACTCTGGGCACAAAAATTCCTCTCTGCATCCAGACCAGTACACACTTGATTGCACCACCTTGGAGGAACTGAGATCTTACAGATTCCCAGAGGATACCCTACTCTTGAGAAAGGACCCAAAAGTCAAGTAATTGGTTAGGAAAAATGCCCCAAAAAGGGGAAAAAATAAGAATATAGAGGGTTACTTTCT
>CM053769.1:426956911-426999994 GCA_028658325.1 Potorous gilbertii | reverse complement strand
TGGCTTTTTGAACCTCTTTTGCCAATTGAGTTAGCCTATTTTTCAAGGTGTTATTTTCTTCAGCATTTTTTTGGGTCTCCTTTGTCAAGATATTGACCTGTTTTTCATGCTTTTCTTGCATCTTTCTCATTTCTCTTCCCAGTTTTTCCTCCACCTGTCTAACTTGATTTTCAAAATCCTTTTTGAGCTCTTCCATGGCCTGAGCCCACTGGATATCTATTTCAGAAGTTTAGGATACCGAGGCCTTGACTCCTATGTCTTTCCCTGATGGTAAGCGTTGTTCTTCCTCATCAGAGAGGAAGGGCAGAATCATCTGGTCACCAAGAAAGTAACTTTCTATGGTCTTATATTTTTTCCCTTTTCTGAGCATTTTCTCAACCAGTTACTTGATTTCTGAGATTCCTCTCCACCCCTGCCTAGATCTGCCGAGCTAGTGCTTGGGGTCTGAGATTCAAATGCTGCTCCCCAGCCTCAGGGCTTTCGGCAGCAGCCTGGCTGCTATTCAATGGGAGCTTAAGTTCTGGTGCTCAAGTAGGGGCAAGGCCGCCTCCCAGGCTCAGTTCCCTCAGGGGGTTTATGCAGAGATCTTCTGTAGTGGAGCTGCTGCCAAGCTCTTGCATGCTCCTGGAGCCTCTGGCCACCTGCTGCCTCTGCCACTGCCTCCTGAGGGGGCCTGAGTCATGGAGACACCCCATTTCCCTCTCAGCCCATCCAAACATCTCTGTCACTGACCTGTGCATCTGTGAGTGGAGGGACCTTCGTGAGCTGCTAGAGATTCCGTCCCTGAAGCCTGCTCTGATCTGCTGGATCTGTTCCCCTCCATGCCCTGCAGCCAGGGCAGGGCTCCGCTCCCGTCTGGTGCATGATGGACCTTTGAGATTGGTTTTTCATAGCTCTCTGGAATGGAAATCTCCTTCACCCCATTGCTGAGTGGCTTTTACTGTTCCAGAATTTGTTGGGAGTTCTTTTTATAGATAATTATGGGCTGTGGGTTCGGAGCTAGCATATGTGAGTCTTTCTACTATGCCATCTTGGCTCCACCCCCACCTCCAGCATTGTTGACAGTGGTTTCATTGTTTGCATAGTGGCAATGGCATTGGTTGCAAAAGTCATTTATCAAGTCTTTACTTAGAAAATTTGTTTGATATTATCTATTTTCTCAAGATCCAATGTATCCATCGATATCTAAATCTGTAGGCATTGTTCAACCCTGAATAGGAACTAAATTAAGTTTTTACTTTTATCTGCCTAGTCTTAATGGAAATATTGGCATTTGCTGCTTCTATTGATATACCCCTTTCAAACATTTCAGCTAGAGTTTGTATAATTTGTTCTAGTCAATATTCAGTTGGCACCAATGAGACTAATTATTGTCACTGAGGTTTCCTTTCAGACCCTCTGAGAGTCTGGTTACTTTCTCTAAGACACCTTCCATCATTGTAAGCTCACTGTTGACTGTCCAATCTAAATTTCCCATGCTATTTTCCCAGGGAACATGTTTCAGGACTGCAGAAAATTTCAGTTCTTGGTCTCTGATACCTACCACAGGCAACATGGTCTTACTCTTATCTACATATCTAAATAGATGAATTAATATTTCTAGATTTATTTGTTACATTCAATATCTCTTTGATAAAACCTGCTTTGTTTAGTATGGCTTCTGGGTTTTTTTTTTGTTTTTTTTTGAGGGGCAGTTGAGGTGGGGTATTTCTTTTTCCTCAGAGGGTGGATTTCTATATAGCTCCTAGGTATTGCTATTTACTTTGAATTCTTTGAGAAAATATCCATGTTCATTCAAATGATAGGTAATATCACAAAATCTTCCTGAGTCATCTCACCTGCTTATAAATTTGTGATTTTTATCTGTACTTCAAATTCTTGTTCAATATTCTGAAAATATCTCTATCCTTACAATCTAGGCTTATGCCTAATATTAGGATAGCTCTCAGCTTTTCCACACCAAACATATGATAATACTATCCAATTTTTCACCTCCCATATTTTTATGATATTGCTCTGTATGATATTATCAACAACCCACAAGTATTAATTTGAGAAGCAAAAATGTATACAATTACAGAAAATTCTTTGCTATTAACATACTGAGCAGTATTAATACTATATCAAAGTTACAGGCATGAATTCAAATCATGAAAAACAATACCAATAACTGTTTTCACATACCAACATAGGATAATTATCCACATACTAGCCATTTAAAACATGCATATGGATACAGCAGGTCAATAAAATTCAACAAGAGACATATCATAAAACATTATTTTCATGCTAGTATAAAGTAATGTACAAAGCCAAACTAACTAAGATAAATTCTTCATTCCTCTTGGGAAAAAATAAAAATGTAAATGGAATAATATTGAATGAATGAAATGATTTTAAAAAGTGATAAATATCTATTTTGTGCAAAGCAAGATGATGAAGGTGGTTTAACCTGTCAGGCATATGCTACTTCCTGTCTCTCCCTCACTGCTTCAATTAAACTGGCTTGCTTGCCCTGTGAGTGTTAGTTATTTGGTAGCTGGTAAGAACAGCTGGACCCTTCTCCACAGGAGCTGTTACCCAAGATGATGACGGTGAAGACTGGGATAGAAAAAGGACCAATAGTCTCAAGGGTAGGGGGAGCTGCCACTCCCAGGGCTATTGTGCCCATCTGCCTATGAGTGCTAGTTGGGAAGCAGTTGTTGCTGGTAGCAATGATTAAATATTAACATACTGAGTGTCAGTGAACTTAAATGGACAGGAAGGGGTGAGTTTAATTCAGGTGATCCTTACGTATACTACTATGTATAAGATGCCTCCAAAGAAATAGAGTAGATCTCATAGTCAGAAAAAAGAGTCCTGGGGCATAGTCTAAAAAATGACAGAATGGTATCTGTTTGAATCCAAGACAAACAATTCATCATCACAATAATACAAATCTATGCTCCAACCACTGATGCCAAAGAGGCCAAAGTGGATCAGTTCCATGAAAACCTGCAACATCTTCTAGAAATAAAGCACACACACACAGACACACACACACACACACACACACACACACAATGGATTACAAAATGAAGCAAGGAAGAGACTAATAAGATTACTCACTGGTCATTGTAAAAACTCTTTTTCAACAACCCAAAAAGTTTCTCTATACACGAACATCACCAAATGGCCAATATCAAAATCAGACTGATTACATAATTTGCAGCCGAAAGTGGAGAAGCTCTATTCAGCCAGTTAAAACAGGAGCTGGAGCTAACAGTGACTCAGATCATTAGCTTCTTATTGAAAAATTCAGGCTTAAAATAAAGCAGGGAAAACAATAATATCCCTTGTGAATATGAAGTGGACGTGATGAGTAGATTTAAGGGATTAGATCTGGTATACAAAATGCCTGAAGAATTATGGACAGAGTTTACAATACTGTGTAGAAGACAGCAAGAAAAAACATTTCAAAGGAAAAGAAGAGCAAGGAAACAAAATTGCTGCCTAAGGAGCGTGTAGAAATAACTGAGGAAAAAAGGAAAACAAAAGGTAGAAAAAGAAAAAGATATACCCAACTGAATTCAGAATTCCACAGAATAGCAAGGAGAGATAAGGTTGTCTTTAATTAGCAATGCAAAGAATAATTAAATAAAAATTGAATAAAAAAAGAATGGGAAATAAAAGAGATCAAGAAAATTAGGGATAGCAAACAAATGGGCATGATAAAAGACAAAAATAGTAGGACTCAAGCAGAAGAGATGGCAAGAACACACTGAAGAACTATACAAGAAAGATCATAATATCACTGAAAACTACAATGGTGTGGTTACTAATCTAGCAAACATTTGGAGAATAAATAAGACCACAGTGGAGGTGACAGAATTCTAGCCGAGCTATTTAAAATTCTAAAAGATGATTCTGTTAAAGTGATGTACTCAATATACTATCAAATTTGGAAATTTGGAACAACAACAGCCACTGGATTGGAAAAGATTAGCTTGCATCCCAATCCTAAATAAGGGCAATGGCAAAGAATATTCAAATTACCAAACAATTGCATGTATTTCCCACATCAGCAAAATTATACTTAAGATTTTGCAATTCAGGCTTCTGTAATATGTGAGCTGAGAAATACCAGAAGAGTAGGCTAGTTTTTGAAGAGGCAGAGGAGCTAGAGACTAAATTGTCAACATTCACTGGATTGTGAAGCAAGCAAGGGAATTCCAGAAATGAAACAAAACATTGATTTCTACTTCTCTGACTACACTAAAACCTTTTACTTTGTGGATCACAACAAAGTGGGGCAAGTTCTCAGAGATTGGAGTAACAGATCATCTTCCTTCTCTCCACAGGAACCTGTATGCTGACCAAGAAGCAACAGTTAGACTCAAACATGGAACAACTGATTCACTTGAGATTGAAAAAGAAGAATGACAAGGTTGTACATATCATCATCTTATTCATTTAACTTATGTACAGAATATATCATGCAAAGTGCCAGCCTGCACAAATCAAAAACTGAAATCAGGGTTGTCAGGAGAAATGTCAACAATCTCAGATATGCAGTCCATGATATCACCCTGATGGCAGAAAGGGAAGAGGAATTACAAAGTCTCTTAATTAGAGTGAAAGAGGAGAGTATAAAAGCTGACTTTATGCTTAACATGAAAAACAAAAAACAAAACAAGATCATGCAACTGGTCACATTACTTTTTGGCCAACGGTAGCAAAAGAAACAAATCAGTGTCAGTTTTTATATTCCTGAGCTCAAAGATCACTGATGATGGTGACTGTAGTCATGAAATTAAAAGATGTTTGCTTCTTAGAAGGAAAACTATGACAAATCTGGAAAGCATCCTAAAAAGCAGAGATATAACCTCACCAACAAAGATCCATATAGTCAAAGCTATGGCTGTTCTACTAGCAATGCATGACTGGATTATAAGAAAAACTGAGCTCCACAGAATCAATGCTTTGGAATTGTCATGTTGGAGAAGACTTTTGAGAGTCCCTTGGACAGCAAGGAGATTAAATCAATCAATACTGAAAGAAATTAATTCAGGATATTCACTAGAAGGTCAAATTCTGAAGCTGACGCTTAAATATTTTGGCCACATAATGAGAAGATGAGATTCATTGGAAAGAACCTTAATGCTGGGAAAGACTGAAAGCAAAAGGAGAAGGGAAGGGCAGAGGATGAAATGGATAGATAGTGTCATGAAAACAATAAATTAGCTTGGACAGACTTTAGGAGACACTGGAGGACAATAAAGGATAGTAAGTCCTGGCATGCTATCTGATCCATGGGTCTTACCCGACTAAAAGACTGAAAAAGAACAACACAGAAAACATTGAAACTTTCAGAATGTGAAGTCAGTTAAAAAGTTAAAAACTATCTGCCTAATAAAAATGTTTTAAGATTTAAGTATAGCAATCACAGAAGTACCAGATTTCAGAAAAATACAGTGAGAAAAACTGAGGCTAACTCCAGTGTGAGCTTAGAATCACAAGTAAAAATTTTTAAATTTTTAAAATTAAAATTTAAAAATAATTTTTAAAAAATCTGCCAGAAATATTAATTATATGATATTATTCTTGTGGAGAAGCTCCTATATGTAACAATTTGACCATATAGCAGAATCTGGGTAGCCTATGCATTAACTGGGATTTATAGATAGATCAAGAAGTACACATCTTTGTGGGAAGCAAGACAATGCCTGTGGTTAGGTAATCATTCTCTTGCTCTCCATTTTTCAAGGGGAATAAGGGATTTGGAATTGTACCTATCTATCTCACATTAGATGTTTACAGTCTAGAGGTATATTTCATATACTGGAGTTCAGGATCAAAGTTACTTTTTCTGGTAACTTTGTAGGGGGAGGAGAGTAGTTCTGCTCCAGGCCTGGAGTAATAGTTTAATTTCTACCAGTTTCACTACCTTTTCACCATGACAAGTACAGATGGGAGGCAAACATATTAATCAAAGCAAGCAAGTAAAATAGTAATTGGAGAAGCTATCCAGATTATTTAAATAATAGAATACACATAAGTAAAAGAACTGTTACCCAGAAATGAAATAAGATCTAATCTCAGAGAAAGACTGAGGAAGTCCAGGAAATGTTGAGGTGACAGTGAAACCCCTCCTTACATGCCTATGGCTCTGGAGACCTCCTATCCACTACTCAAATAATGTCTGATTTCGCTCTGATATCTCTCCCTTTTTCCCTTCAGTTCCCCTCTCTGGTCTTTTAGCAATCAAGACTTACAACTTCCTAAACATACACAGTATCACAATGCTTCAGAGAACTATCAACTCCACCTGTGTTGGTATTGTAATAGTACCACTTTCCCACCTCAAAAATGGATCTCAAGAAATGTGACTTTGGAGCACTCCACCACTAGAAGAACAGAAGAGTATGAGGTGGAAATCCAGTAAGAGTCTTGGAATGTCCCCACTACATGAATTGAATATCTTATGTGCACAAGGAACAAACCACCAGATCCAATTCACCAAGTCTTGCTCTTTTAGGAATGACCTAGGAAGATATAATCTATGGCAATGAAATGAAAATTGTAGGCTTCATTCTCTAACCAAAGTCTCAAGAAAAATGCCAAGGTAGATGGAAAACTTTCTAAAAGTTTTTTATGGTTTTGAAGGAAAGATGAAGAGAGAATGAACTTTGGAAAAGCAGATTTCAGTAAGCTTAGGGAAATGGACCTTCCTGAACCTAAATTTGTGATTGTACAGAGACTTGGGGAAGACACGATTCTTGATAGACTGACTCTGACATTTAAGCTTGCCTCCCTCTCTTATGGAAAAATATGTTTATGGTTAGAAAATATCAAAAGAGGGCAAGCATTAAGAAGGAACTCAAGATTCAAGCATTAAAGAAAATATAGAATCTACTAAGAGATAAAACGGAAGACCACAGCACAAGATCTGAATTGATTCTGTACTAGATTATATACAATTCCAGTCCCAGGGATTAAGAGCTCTAGGTTGTTAAATACCAGCTCAAGGGACAGGACAGACCTTTTCCTCCAGGCAGAACACTTTCACCCCACCTTCTGTTTAGCTGGGTGGGAAAGCTTGCTATTTATTTTTGTTAGTTTCGATTTAGATCTCATTTATTTATTGAAAAATCCTCCTGAATGGTAGAAATGTTAAACTATATATATTTCATTTAATCCTTACAAATATTAATGAGGATAAGGAAGAGAACATTCCTCATTCTTAAGACTTGAAAGGTTTGATCAGTGGGAGCCAACCTAGGGGTTTTGAGCTGTTGGTACAAAGTACAAAAGAAGCATTATGATATACAGATCTGACATGAATTTAGGATCTGGTAGAAATAAATCACAGGAAGCAACTAGATGGCCCAGTGAATAGAGTGCTGAGCCTGCAGTCAGGAAGACCTGAGTTCAAATGTGACCTCAGACACTTACTAGCTATGTGACCCTGGACAAGTCACTTAACCTCTGCTTTCTTTGATCCACTGGAGGAGGAAACGGCAAACCACTCCAGTGTCTTTGCTAAGAAAACTCTATGTACAATAGTAGGGTCCATGAAGTCATGGAGAGTAGGACATGACTAACAACAAAGAAATAAATCACAAGGTGATGACAGTCACAGGCTATGAGGAGGCAATGCAATGGTGAACTTTCTTTTGCTCTCACTTTTAATGAACTGGGTTTAAAAGGAATAAAAAAACTCCCCCTAATGGAGAAGGGAGCTGAAAGAAAGCCATTTCTCCACAAAAAGGAAAGAAGTGCCTGCCCTCCATCAGAGTACTTGTGCCTTATCTTGACTTGCTCATCAGTACCACCTGCTGGTAGCTAGCTACCTAAATCTGGGAGCCTGAACTTTTCTTTCCAGGTTTGACTCATACAAAGGTGAATGACAACAACCATGTACACTTCTTTTTGCCAAAACTTTTCCCCCCTTCTTTCTTTTTCTTTGACCAGATAACATAATGAAACTAAGGTTATTGCTAATAATTGCTATAAATATAAGAAGTGCCATAGTCTTGTAAAGAATTCATAGAGTAGGCCTTTAAAAATTGGGAGAGTACACACAAATAAGAAAATGTCCCCTTTGCAAATTCCCAACTCCAACTACATCAGAAATATTTTTAATGTATGGAACACGGAAGATAAAAGCAAGGGAGCTTAGTTGATGGTCATATTTGTATGGCCAAAACTAACAGAAAATTTGGTAAAATTTGAACCCATGAGCATGTCTTTTGACAAAAGAGCAAGATTATAGAGGTATTTATATAGATTATAAATTGACTGATACACACGTGTAACTATCAGAAGGTAATTAAAAAGGCAGCGTTATTATTTATTATAGTTCCGGAGATGGTCAAGTGCAATGAAGACAGAGAAGATGGTTACCCCAGATTCCCAAAATAGTGAACAGGACCTCATCAGTTGGATATAGGTATATTCCATATGGACTCATAGTACCTGCACAGAGGTAATGATGAATATTAAGACTATAGAATACAATACTGTCCTGTATAGCAAATCTCAAGCTACCATCACTTTTCAATCCTGCCATAGGAGACATTTGAGAAAAATATATTTACAATCTCTGTAAATGTCGACTGAGTGACAAATTCTACCCATATCAGGGATATAAATAAAATTAAGTTTTAAGTTTCCTAAAGAAGTAACTTGAGTCAGTAAGAGAGTAGACCCCACAGCTATGACATTTCCAACCATCTCAGGAGTGTCAGCATCCATTGGAACCAACTCCTGAACATTAAAAATATAAGCAGGATATGAAAACAACAAGCTAGGCCCAACCTGTGCACAATGACTATTCATGCAGTTCATGCAGAAGTCCAAAGAAAGAAAGAGAAGCAATAGAAGTGAACATCATTAGAGTACCACTTTCCCATTTCAGAAATGGATCCTAAGAAATTTGACTTTGGAGTTCCCCATTGCAAGAAGAATATAAGTGTTTGAGTCAGAAATCCAGCAAGAGTACTGGTGCATCCTCACTACATGAATTGAATATCTCATGTGTTCAAGGAACAAATCACAAGATCCAATTCACCAACTCTTGTTCTTTTCAGAAATGACCTTAGAAGATTCCTTTTTCCGTGACAGAAGATATCAGAAACCTCCATAATAGTCAATAGCATCATCACAAAGTCCAATAACCTATATGTATGATCTATAGTGGTCGTTCAGAAGAAGACTGGAAAGATCCAAATACATATAGACTATTTGACATTGAGCAAAAGAGTCAAAGTAGACCAGAATACCATGCCAAGAGTTCGAGATGTCCTGCACTGTCTGCTAGACACTTAGTGATCCCCAGTATTAGACATACATATGGGAAAGGAAGAAAAGAAGAAACCTTCTTTCACCTGCTCTGCTGGGTTTTACCACTTTGTGCTTATACTCCAAGGCATCTTGGGAGGTACCTCCTGTCTTCTAATGACTGATTAAGAAAGTAGTTGAATATACAAACTACTTAAAGATAGGATGTACACTGATGATTTTATTTTCTTGGGGAAGATGCTAGAAGAACATGAGGAGAGAAAAATGGATCATCTAAAAGGATAATTTTCAGTAGTTATCAACTGACAAATATCAGTTCACACAGTATCATAGCAAGGCACAAGTATTGATGCAGAGACAGAAGTACAGAAAACTTGGCCACATCCACAGAGCATTCAAGGTCTAAGGGTTTGGTTTTGTTTTTTAAGGACTTGGTAGTTATCACAAATTCTTTAAGAACTCTGCATCTATTGCTATACCACTGAATGATCTCACTTGTGATTATATGACTGATGAGCAATGAATAAAATACATTAAGTCATTTGGAGATTGATGGATGGACCAGTGCAAAAAACAGTATTCAAAGACTTGATCACCTGTCTCATCCATGCACCAGTTGTGGCCTATGGCTGTGGCCTATGACTATGACCTAAAAATCCACTAATATTTTTACCTTTATTTATTCATTCACTTATCTATTTTCTAAAATTCTAGCTTAGAGGGCTTGAAACAGTCCTGTACCAAAATAGGGACAGTTAGCAGAAATCAGTTGCATTTTTAGCAGAGTATTTAGAGATAATGAGATTCACTATCTTATTCACAAGTCGGAGTCCCTGGCTTTGAAATGGACTTTTGCTTAAAAGTTCAAAGAATTTTCATGGAGCTAAATTGCAAGTACAGACTGCAGCAATTCACTAACATATGTGGGGCCTATGCCCCAAAGAAACTCAAGAAAAATGAGAAGGAACTACAGGGACAAAAATATTTATAGCAGCAGCTCTTTTTGTCACAGCAAAGAGCTGAAAACAAAGGAGGTACCTCCCATTTCAGGAACAGCTGAACAAATTATGGTATATGAATATAACTAGAATGTTATTGAACCAGAAGAAATAATAACTTGGTTGGGGAAAACAATTACCTTTACTTCAGTACATTAGGTTTTGTTTGTGCAATAGTATTCATAGAAGGGGATCAAAGGTGTCATCAAATTGCCAAAAGTATTTACACACAAACGATTAAGAATGCCTGATGTAAAGCTAGAAAGGATCTCAGAAGCCATCCAGTTTTTACGCTCTCATTTTAAGAAGGATGAATCTGGGTCTTGGAGTAGTTAAGTGAAATTGCCCAAGGTGGCAGCACTGGAATCCTACATTCTAGTCCTATGGCTCCTAACTGAGCACTCATCCCACTATATTACATTCATTCAACTGAATGAACTCAATTCAACAAATACTTATTAGGCATTTACGTATGTAAGAGGTAGTAGTAGACTTTGGGGGGTAAAAAGACAAAGATGAAACTGTCCCTGCCTTCAGGAAGCTTACCTTCTACAGAGGGACACAGCACAAACACAAATTAACATAATACAAGATAAACTGAGAAAGGAAAGATCACTAACAATTTAGAGGATCACGGATAGTTTCACTATCTGTGACATGTAAGGTGGCATGAGAAGGTGGCATATAAGTCAAGTCTTGACTATAATCTGAAGTGAGGATTGTCTTATGTGACTATTTAGCTATGAAAGATGAAGTCTTGAGTTTAAGGAATGGTTAGCAATTCAGTTTGGCTAGAACTTAGGAGTCTATGAAAGAGAGTTGCATGAACTAGGACTACAAAGGTAGACTGGAGTCAGATTCTGGTGAATAAATGGTTGAATAAAGGAAATATTTGTACCAAAACATAGCACCAGAACAAATCTAAGCTTGAGTCTACCAGAATTTTTTTCTAATTGAGTACTTCTTTGTACTTTAGTTTTTCGCACACTTTAAAAATGAGATTTCTTCTCAAGAACAAAGATATTGAAGAATAAATGGTTTCGATTTCCTTTTAATTCCTTAAGATGGAACAAGTGCTATAAATAGTAATCAAAATGTGTTATTCTTAATTCTCCACAGAGATTTAGTAACCAAATCTGTTAAGGCAGCCACATAAATTGGCTTCTTTTCTCTTCTGAAATAAAGAAATTATCATCATGATTGTCATTTCCATCATATATTTGATTAAACCAAGAAAGTGGAAAAAAAATCTGTCCTTACTACTCATAAGCAGCTTCCTTGAGAAAATTTTAGTAAGCCCTGCTATGTAGTTTTCATATTCTGACATGACCTTTGAATATCCCAAGGTGATGCCAATTTTGCTGATTGCTTATTGAATTAAGCCCTCCCAGTGACTTCTGTGGAGCCTAAGGTTTGACTGTTCCCAAAAACATGCACCCAGACCTGCATGTGGCAAAGCTTTTCTTCTGGTTTTTTTTTTCTTTTCATTTTAAAACTTACAGGTTCAAAAGGCAGTGACTAGAATTTGTGCTGAAGTGCAAAAACAGACTTTGGAGCCGAGCAGAGCCCTAATGCTAGTGAAAAGCATGTATTGATTATTTAAAGAAAGTTAAAATAAAAGCAATTTTTCTCCCCATTTCGGCACATTGCGGCTTTTGGCCTATCCACTCTTAGCTAAAAAAGCATTCTTTCCTGATAATCAAGCTTCAGCTGTCTGAATTTCAGGCCGAGCCTCTCATCTTGAGCTCTGCTGAAGAGCTTCTTTAATTAACCATTATACCACAGATGTTATTGATTTTTTTTTTCAAATCTGGTTGAAACATCATTGTGCTGGATCATGGCCAAGACTAAGGCCTGAATTTGTGTGTGTGTGTGTGTCTGTGTGCTGCATTTACTCCTTCTGCATACCTTATTAGTCTCCATGTCTGTTAAGTGCAATCCTCAGTATTAACTCAGAAAATATAGAATTGATTTTTAGCCTCGCAGCCGTGATCTAAGGGCTTCTAATTTGTAATCTGAAAGCCTCAGTTGCTGATGAAATCTTGCCACTGTTACTTTCTACTTCCTAGAAGTAAGCTTTTTATTTCTTTAACATATAGATGATATGGATATAAGTGATATAGATAAAGAGGACATGGTTATAGATGATACACAGATCATATTGATATGCGTATATGACAGATATGCATACATACACATATGCATATACATTTTCTCTAGCTAAGAGATTTAACTTTGATAAGAGTCATCACTGATTCTTTGCTTTACTTGTCTATCCAAATGATTTTGTCTGCAATATGGATTATGGAGGATTCTGAAATCTAAGAAGTTCAAACATTTTTCATAGTTTGGAAAAAAAATATAGAAGAGCAAATTGCAAGACATCAGAAACAACAGGGGATCTGCATTCCTTAAAAAAAAAAATACACCTTTCGGTGATGATAAATTCAAGGACCTAAACAATCACAGTAGGTTCCTAAATTCTGATAAGATTTCTATGAGTTTAGTGATATGTTCTTTAAACATAATTTGAAGCTTTTAAAATACTGTAATAGTAGCTCTTGACCTTTAAAACTCACACAGAGCAAGGGGTGGTGAAAAATATTTATTTACTCTGCATTAGTGGCTAAACTCTTGTTCCTTCCTAGAACCCATAGTCCTTTTATGCTTAGGAACTCATGCATGTCACTTCCCTTCTTCAAACAAAAGCCAGACAGGACTACTTGAACTGGAGAAACAATGACCTGCAGTCTATATCCTATGCCTCAGTGCTAAACAACAATGCAAACCTCTTGACTAACTCTGGCATCACAGTGGAATCTTGCAGTTCAACATGTCTGCTGAACAGAAGTTAGAAAAAGAAAAGATCATCTTGTAAACAATTAATTAATGTCTGTCATGAATTATCATTTTTACTTCCTTCTCAAGAGGCTCAAAGGGAATAAAAAGGCATTTTTGCAGGTGGTGGCATTCAAACTAAGGGCAATCAAATGTTTGAGAGCTGAGACACAGCACTTTTGAGTCTCTAAGGGTGAATGGTGCTAGGATTAGAGCACAGCAGGGGGTTGAGGGCTTCAGGTGTGAAGCTTAATGTTTGTGATCAGCAAAAAAAAAATGTCTTGAATTTATCTAAACTGCTCTTCTGCTAACAGTACTTCTAGCACATAAATGTTCTGAAAGTGACAAGTGTTCTCATTGCTCTTCTAAAGCAAACATGATCTGCATTTGAAAGATGCATCCCTTTTGCCTAATTTAGAATGTGCATCACAAAGAGCATTAGATGATGACCTCCCCCACAAAAGATAATATGCACTCCCGTGCATAGACACAAATGTAAACCTTCACTTTCCTGACCAAGGTCTCCTCCAGAGCTACCAGAAGGGACTGTCCAGTATTGTGAGCTGTACATATACAGTACAGTGCACACATAGTAAATATGCATAAAGCAAAGGTACTGGTGACTGGGGTTTCAATAGCCATCTGACCATTTAGTTTCTTTTTTCTTCTCTCCATGAATAATTCCTTTTCATTTCGTCCAGACAATTGGCTGGAAATTTTGATGCTGCATCTTGATTCACAATATCCTTTACACATCCTCCCTCCCTTCCTTTCGCCCCCAAGATAGCTTTCTGGATTTCCCAGGGTATTGAAGGGTAACTGGAATATATGAAAAGAAAAAGAAAATCCAGTGCCAATGGTAAATCCGTTGTTAGAGAGAATTAGAAAGAAGCTTTATTCAACCCTGGGAACTAGACTACAAACACTGTTGATTAAAAGACCTATCAAGTTCCCATTAAGTTCACACAAATGCATTACTTTCTTCATTTAGGACTATGTATGGTTGATTAGGTTCTTGCTTCTCTTCTCTATCATTTTGCTGGATTTTATATATAGCAGATCATAGCTGTCCCTTATAATGAAGGAAAAGGCTTATTTTAGTCAAGAAGGATGTGGCCTGACTGTGAAAACCAGTAAGGAAAAGACCTTCGAAGGATCACAATGAATGTTAAATACCCTTGAGTTGCCTAATCTCCAAACTTTCATCTATGCAGCTTATGAGTACAGTTTTCTTTATGTCTTCACAATACTCTTTAAGCTCTCACCTTCCATGTTCTAAAAAATTCCAGTTAACCCCCACTTTTCCACAGGAGATGCATCTGTAAAAAACAGTGCACTCTTGGTCTTCCTCTAAGATAACAAAACCAGTCACACTCCTCTGTCCTTTGCTTTTGCCATTACTAACTAGATACTTTCTCATGATATTCTCTGAAGCAGCGAGTAAAGCACTGACTCCTGGTGGAACTGAAAAACAACTAAAAAAACCATAAGGTAACAGTAGCAAAGGTTGGACAGAAATGGTTCTTTAGGGAGAATTTCAAATTTGAGGAGTGGACAGAGTTGTAGAGCTTTTCAAAGAAAAGGGGTAGGTGGGTATGAATTCAGTTTCTTTTAGAGATATTAAATAGGTAAATGTTACCCTCAAGGATGATGACACTAAAAAAAGGAAAATATTAACACAAGTCTGAACAACTTGCCGCAAATTCTCTGGCGGGCCACAGGCTATATAGGCCTGCATTAAGGGAAGGGGGAAAAAAAACCAAGATGAGAAGGGACCTGGAAAAATAAGGATACATTCTCTTAAAAGGAGAATAGAGAAGGTATAGAAGTTAAAAAGAGCCTCTCCTAAAAACGGTGATTTAAATTAACTTCTTACAATGGGCAAAATGATTGTTTAGAGAAAGTGACTTTTTCCTCAAAATGGGGAGAGTTTCTCAAAAATCAGTGGTCCCCCAAAAGCCTATCACTTTGGAACCTAATACTACTCTTTAAAAATCACCTTAAAATAAAGTAATAGGCAACTTATTCATGGCTCTCAAAATCTCAAGTTTAGTTTTACTAGTGTCTTGGGGGAGCAGCAATCATTTTGTGCTAAGCTATGAAAGTAAGCTGACATAACCTACTCAGCTCTGAGGAGAGCCTTTTCACTGTCTTTAAGATCCTGAGAGAGAAGAAGAGATAAGAGTAGACTGAGTTGTAGAGTAGGAGGCAGCCTCCGTGTGTACACGTTGCCCCCTCTTCCACAGGCTCTTACTGGCCTTTTGACAGATGCACATGTGTTAGTACATACATTTAGAGGGCTGAGTTCCTGAGAGTGGATTGTTCCAGTCTAAGAGAAGACACCTTTGCATTACCAAGAAATCCTACAGTTGTCTTATAACATGGGCCAGGTCAATGCATGCACGTTGGCCTAAAAACGGAGTTTGTGGACAAGATTATTCCTAAAGCCCTCCCTTTACATCAGAGGAGAGGAAATTTCCTAAACAGCATGATGCCAAAACCTAGCCTTATCACCAAAGAAGGGAGGTTTTATGGGCCAGTATAAACCTTGAAGCATCAACTTATGAACAACCCCAAATATGGGAGTTCAATAATGTGCCCTTCTAGAGAAAGGATGATACTTCACAGTATGCCTGTTTTCTCCACTCCATTCCCCAAAACTCATACCTCCTTCCCAAAGATGGAGGAGTATTAAGGAACTAAAGCTCTGAAATGGGAAAACAGAAGGCTAATACTTTTCTTTCTGCTATTACCTTGTATATTTAAACCGTGCACAATTGTGCTGCAAAGAGGATTATCAAACCTCAAAGTGCTTTTGTGGAAGTGAAAGTAGGGGTGGAATCTAAAGCATGAGACTGAAAGATACTGCTAAAAACTTACCGAAATGTCAGGGTTTTGTCCCATCATCAATCCTTAATTCAGTTCCCTTAAAGGGGAGTTTAAACTATAGGTTGGCACTGAATCAGAAGAATCTAGAACTCTAGTTGAAAAATAGACCCATCATAAGAGAAAGAAAATTGTATTTATTGATTGTAGATGATATATGCATATACATACATATATACATATACATACATACACACACAGACACACACGTATATATACACACATAGTTTTAAATGAGCCATTTTCAATATTTATATTTTCTGTGAGATATAACAAAGTCTGTCCTCTACCTGATATGCATTTGTTTCCTTGAGTGCTTCAACAGAATCTGAATCCACCTTTGCTGGAACTCAGACATAAAAGCAATATATAAGCTATGTTCATTGATTTCCCAAAGTAAACTTCTGGTGGGGACAGGTGATCCAAAGAGAACTGTGGGTAAGCCTCCCAGGCTGTGTTTAGTCTACGTGACCCAGAATTTGGGCGTCACTTGGGCCATAGCTTAGATACATAGTGAGGAAGAGAAGGACTGTGACATAGTAGAAAGATCACCAGTATTTGGAGTCAGAAGATGTGAGTTCAAATGTCAGTCCTACTTTACTGCTGTGACTTTGAGCAGAATTCTTTAAGCTTGATTCCTTATCTGTAAAATATGGCTGTTGGACTAGGTAATCTTTAAAGTTCCTTCCAACTTTAGTTCCTACAATCACTTTGTTATTGTTTAACTATTTCCATCATGCCTAACTGTTTGTGACAATTTGGGGTTTTCTTGACAAAGATACTGGAGTGGTTTGCCATTTCCTTCTCCAGCTCATTTTACAGAGGAGGAAACTGAGGCAAACAATGATTTGCCCAGGGTCACATAGTTAGTAATAAATATATGAGACCATATGTAAATTCAGGTCTTCCTGACTCTACATCCAGCTCTCTAATTACCACGCCACCTGATTACTTTAATACTTCTTTCCTACTCTGTCTTGGTAAGACCATATGTAAAATACAGGGCTCCATTCTGAGCCCCATGTTTTAAGGAGGACATACAAAAGCTATAGCATGTTCAGAAAACGGGACCTAGAAAAACAGCATATAAAGAATGGTTAAGGGAATTTAAGATTTTTAACTTACAAAACAGAGAAATGATAGCCATCCTCATTTTTCTCAGTTACTTAACGAAAGTGTCATGGGGAAGAATGATCAAACATTTTCTACTTTGCCCCAAAGTCAGAACCAATTCAACGGATAGAAATTTAGATAGGCAGAGATTCAGTTTAATGTCAGGAAATGATAATCAGAGCTGTCCAAAAGTGGGACTCTCTGGAAGGCGAAACTTCCCCTTACTGGGTGTTTTCAAGCAGTGATTGGATTCCATTTTGATGAGACATTATAGGGGGTTCTGATACAGATTAGGATTAGACCAGGTGGCTTATGGGGTGACTTCCGACTTTTAGAGGCTGTGATGATAGGTGACAGATTTCAAGTTCAGAAGTGAGTTTTGTTTTTTTAAAGGAAACAAGTAGAAGAAAACATCAACAACAAATGCAACACTGTTACATAATGATTAGAAGACTGGCCTTGGAATCAAAAAGGCCTAGATTCAAACCCTGCCCAGAAGCTATCTGAACATGGGCAAGTCACTTAAACACTGAGTGTCCCTGGCAACTCTGTTAGATTAAATTACAGAGAAATTACCGATCTCTATCAATAGAAGGAATTTCTGCATTGGAAGCTTCTATACACTGACAAAATCATAGGTATTTACATATATATTATATATATACATATATATGTATGTATACCCATATATAAATACAAACACATAAATATACACACATGTAGGTGTGTATATATGTATAAAGAGAGAACAGTATTATACACTACTATTTTCATACATGGTATGCAGAGTTTGTTTACACATATGTGAATAGGTGCTATACATATGCCAATAGATTGTAATATGTGTTCACTTGTGATACATGTGTCTCCACATGTGTGTGGTGGTATATCCACATATATACTGTCCTATATTGTTAGCATGTTAATGCATATGTAAAGTGTGTAGCCTACACATACACACATGTGCATCCAATTAGGTACTGTATATATGTGTATCCTACATATGCATTGTATATATCTATCACTGCATACACATATATGTAATCTATAGACCTATATATATTTGCTGTATAATTTTTTTTTAAAAGCACTCACTAAGTATAAAAGCAGACTGAAGATACAGAGGAAGATACCAAGATTAAGTAAGACATTCTCTGGAATCAAGACTCTTACAATTAAGTAATGTGGATACAATGTACATACAAATATTATTACATGAAATGAGATGTAATCAGTGCATAAAAGAGGTACAACTAAGTGCTACTTCAGAGCCAAGAATGGAGAAAGATAATTCCTAACAAGGGAGATCAGAGAAGACTGCATGAGAAAAGGAAGAGTATTTAAGTACCAATAACAGTCATGAATCAAATATCAAGTATTTATTAAGCACTTACTTATATGCTAGGCATTGTGACAGGCATTGAGAATATAAGTACTAAGGATGAAACAATCCCTACTTGATAGGAATTAATAGAGAAGATGAGAAATACTCACATATACAGAATAAATATAAAGTGAATAATGCAAATAGATGCAAAGTAGCAAAATGTAAGGTTGTTTGAGAGGGAAGGCCATAGCACTGGGAGGAGAGTGAGGGTAGGCAGAGATCCAGAAAGGCTTCATGAGGAATATGGCAGCTAAGTTGTGTTTTAAAGAAAAGAGTGACTCTGGAAGGTGAAGGTGATGGAGTACAATCCAGGCATAGGAAATACATGACAGATGCAGTGAAGAATTAGAGAGGGCCAGTATGATTGAATTGTAGAGTGCAGGGAAGGAAAGTATGTAGAGGGGACAGGGAGCATAGTAATGTCCAATGAGTCTGAAAGGCTTGTTGGAATCAGATTGTATAGGGCTTTAAAAATTAAGACTTTAAATTTTATCCTAGAAGCAGAGAGGGAGGCAGGAACAGGAAGTCACTAGAGCTGGATGAGAAGGGAAGTCACTGTGTTTAAGGAAAATCACTTTGGCAGCAGTGTAGAGGATGGACTAGAGTGAGTAAAGACTTGAAGCAGGAAGTCCAGTTAGGAGGCTAGCGTTAGGTGAGAAGTGATGAGGGCCTGGATCAAGAAGGTAGTTGTGTGAATATAGAGAAGTTAATGGATGTGAGAGAACATCTCATGAAGATCTGGCAACTAACTGAATAAGTTGGGTAAAGAAGAGTCAAGAATCCAAAATAATGGCAAGATTACAAACCTGGGAGAATGAAACTTTTTGTGCACTGAGAAAGGGTTTCCATCAGAAACCCAGTGCAATTATAGGCAAATAGACCAAAATGCTGCCCCTATGAACAAAAGATGCTTCTAGGAAAACTGAAACCCACAGCCCTCTGTATAAGGATGAGAAGATCCACCATACCAAGACAGAGTTCTGAGATGGTTGGAAACCTTCAGTTCTTTGACCAGGAATTTAGCCTGGGATCCAGCAGGGAAATTTGTAGCACTCTGATTTGAAAGTTCCAAGAAGCCTGAAGACAACAGTACTCTGAACGCTGACAAATCAAAAGGGTCAAAAATCTGCTTGATCACAAAGACTCAAAGTTTACCTAGAAAAAAATGAAGCAAGAGATTTAAAAATATGTAGTTTTAAGACTGGAACTCCGTGAAGGAATTACTTTTGTTAAACAAAAATAGTTCTTGATTTAATTAGAAAGTGACATCTGTACAACTCAGTTGAATCACTCAAAGCCAGTGTGATACCCTAAGAAATTTGTAATAAAAGGAGTTATCTCAGAATGGGTAGGGATTCCAGGGTTCTAGAAGCAGAGAGAGAGAGGAGTGGAGTCCTACAGAATTGAACCAAAATGAACCAGCAGCTCACGGAAACCAGCAAAACGAATCCAGGAGAAGATAGGATTGCACTGTGATGGAGAAGAGTGATTCTGAGAAGGGTCATTGGCCCTGTAGGCATCCTGGAGTAGAAGACTTGAACTGATATACCAGATGAATCCCTCACTCAAGGACTGAGGAAGTTTCAAGAAAAAAAAATTGTCCCAACTTCCTTTCCTAGAGCCTGATGATAACATGACACTATGATAATCTGCTGCTTCATTATCGAAACATCTTTCCTTAACTACATAGAACCCCTGGGTTACCTGGTGATAGATATAATGATAAGTTAAGACAGAGAGCCACATATCTTCCCAAATATTAGTTTTCCTAATTGGGGATGAAGAACAAATGAGATTGCATTTCTAACTTTTGTCAAAAATAAATTCCCTAAAACCACAGAAGGAAAATACATGGGGCCTTTAATATCACACATGGTCTTAACATGAGCTAATTTTTATAACCAGGTATTACAATATTATAAATGAAATAAAAGTATTGGAGAAAATAACCAAAAAGGAAAATGGCTTCATAGAATATGTTAAAATTTATTCATCAAAATAACATACCAAAAAAGAAAAGAAAATTGTAATGGCTCAAATAGAAATTAATGGATTGATGAAACAATAATAAATATTTGAGCAGAGTCAAAATACTGAAAACATAAAAAAAATGTAGAATATTGGCTGAAAAGGATAATTTTTGCCCTGAAAAACTAGTTTAACAGAAGTAATTTAAGAATTGCTAGACTTCTGGAACATCAGGAAGAAAAAAAAATCCTGGATATTAAAATTCAAAAAAATCTTAAATAAAAACTGCCCATATCTTTTAGAACCTGAGGTCAAATTGAAAATATAAAGACTCTACTGGTTATCTCTTAAAAGAAACTTCCAAAAGAAAAGTCCCAAGGAAGTCCTAGTCAAAATCCTAAGAATCTAGCTAAAAGAAAAAATATTGCCAACAATAAAAACAAAACAGAATACAAAGAAATTATACAAAAAATGGCAGTTAAGACAAAAAGAGAGTAAGTACTTGAATACAATATAACCAAAGGGAACAAAGAATAACTTACCCTGCAATATTGAGCAAAACTGAGGATTCTGGGAAAATGATGGAGCAGGTCAGAAAACTTTCAGCTCTCCAAATTTCCTCCACAAAAAAAGACAGAATATTGCCCGAGAGCAGCAGAAATAAACAGTAGGTAAAGCAGTGTCCTTCAAAGACAATTTAAGAAGACCTCCAGGGGTGGAGGTTTGGCCTGAGTGAAGTGCAAATGCCTCCAGGCTGACTGCAGAATCAACAAATAACAAGCTGCAGGGGCAGCTGGGTTAAGAGGCAGCCTCAGCCTTACAAACTTTTGATCTCAAAGACAACGTGGGGATCTGAACTCTTCAGGAGAAGACTGAAGGACCTTCCACTAAAGCATAGCTGTGCTAACAAGATTCATCCCATGTTGTGACTGCTGGGAGAAGGAGCTAGCACACATCTGATGAGTTCAGGAGTGAGGGGCAGAAATCCTGTTGACTTTGGGCACTTGCTGAAGAGTAGAGTCCCTGATTTCAGTTCTGAGGCAGAGAGGACAGCTGTAGTTTGTAGCCACTGGAAGGACGGCAGGGAACAAGATCACAAAACAGAACAGTGTGGCTGGGGGCCCCAGTTGAAGCTTAGAAGTGGAAAGGAAAGCCCAAGGTCGGGCCCCAAGACAGACCTCAGAAAATAACAGTATGAAGGAGTTGAGGTTTGGGGTATCATTCCCTATATTTCAGGACTAGAATTTGATTACACTATAGTTGTTAAAAACAAAATAAAACAATAAAAAGAAATAAAATTGAATAAGCAAAGGAGAAAGAACCCAACAATAGATAGTTACTATGGAGATAGAGATCTGGGTTCATATTTAGAGGAAAATAATGGAGCTAAAAAAGCCAGTCCTTTTTCACTGGGAAAAGTCAAATGGTTCCAAGCACTAAAAGAGTTCTTAGAAGAACTTAAACAGGATTTTAAAAATCAAATAAAAGATAGCAAGGAAAAATTAGAAAAAAATATGAGCAAAGAAAATTATGCAAAGAAAGTCAACCAACAAGAAAAAGGAAATCAAAAACTTAAGGGAAAAAAAACCAATTCCTTGAAAACTAGAATTGGGGAAGAGGAAGCTAATGATGTTCTAAGACATCAAGAAATAATAGAAAAAATTCAAAAGAATGAAAAAATAGAAAGGGAAACATCTCATCAGAAAATTAACCAATCTGGAGTAAAGTTCAAGAAGAAATAATAATATAAGAAGTCAAACTACCTGAAAATTATGATAAAAGAATCGATACAATATTACAAGAAATTATCAAAAAAATTTCCTGAAGTTCTAGAACAAAAAGGCAAAGGAGAAATAGAAAAAAAAATCTACCAATCACCACCTGAAAGAGATCCGAGGAAGAAAACATACAGGAATATCAGAGTCAAGTTTCAAAGCACCCAGAATAAGGAGAAAATATTGGAAGCAATAAGGGAAAAAAAATCAATTTAAATAATATACAGCTACAATAAGAATTACACAAGACCTAGTGGCTACTACTTTCAAAGACTATAGGTCTTGGAATACTTTATTCCATAGAGCAAAAGAGCGGGGGTTGTTACCAAGGGTAATATACCCAACAAAGTATAATCATGAATGAAAAAAAAAAGACATTTAAGCATTTAAGGAGCTCAAAGATTTTCAGGTTCTTGTGACAAAAACCCTAAAACTTAAGGGAAAAATTGACATATAATGTCCAGAATAAATATATGGTACACATTAAAAACTAAAAAGAACTCAGTAAGTTCAAATCATTTACTTTGTATACATGGAAATATTAGTGGTACTCATATGATTGTCATCATTATTTGGATAGTCTGAAAGAAAAGCACAGACTGAGCTAAGTATGATGGGGTGATTCTAGAAAAATAAAACTGTGTAGGGAGAGACAAAAAGGAGTAAAATTATCTCATACAAATGAGACATAAAAGAAAAGAATTGATACAGAAGAAGCTAATGGGGGGAGGTAGGGTGGTGCTGGAACCTTACTCTCATCATGAATTGGCTGAAGAGGGAGCAACATTAATATTGTAAAGGTATAAAAATCTTCCAAATTCAGAAAGAAATAAGAAGGCAAGGAGATAGGGTAGGGGGAGAGGATAAGGGAGGGACTCTTAGAGGAGTGATTAGGTTAAGGAATAGGATGGCAAATTAACAGGTAAAAGTAAAGTTGAGGAAGAAGGAGGGAGAGGCTAAATAAATGAGAAGTCTAGTGAAGGAAAATACACAAGTAATTAATTGAAACTTAGAATGTAACTGGAACAAATTTACCCAAGAAACAGAAACAACAGACTAAAAATCTGGATTCAAAAATATATTGCTTTCATGAAACATTATAAAAATGAGAGATACAAACAAAACAAAATAAAGGGCAGGAGTAAAATTTAGTATGTAAAAAAAGCATGGATATTAATCATGATCTTAAAATTAAAACAGATTTAATCTAGAGTGAAAAAAACAGAAACTACATGATATCACCAATACTATTCACTACTGTTTTAGACCATTTAGAATACCTAGACAGTATAAAATGCCTCAGCATATACTTGCCAAAACAGACACAGGAACTATATGAACATAAATATAAAACACTTTTTATACAAATAAACAGATCTAAATAACTAAAGTAGTATTTATTGTTCATGGGTAGATAAAGCCAATATAAATTTTTTAAATGACAATTTTAAATGACAATTATCTAATCTATTTAATCAATGCCATCCCAATTAAATTACTAAAAAATATTTTACTGAGTTAGAGAAAATTATAAAGTTTATTTGGAAGAAAAATAGATCAAGAACTTCAAAGAAACCAAGGAAAAATGATGTAAAGGTAGTAGATTTAGCACAATTAGACAAACTATATTATAAGGTGAGAGCATTGTTGAAGTATAAAAAGAATAATTTCAATCATTTTAAATTAAAATTTTTCTTCTATACATAAAATTCATGTAGCCAAGAATGAAGAACATTGAGGGAAAAACTTTCATAGACAATCTCCCAAAGTGACTGGGATGGAATACTGCTATGATATAGGAAATGATGAGCTGGTTGATTTAGAAAAACATGGAAAGACTTGGACTTATGAAGGAAGAAACTTTAAGAGAAACATGATAGGAGGAAATAAGTATAGTATGGTCTTACCTATATATGTAAGACTGTGTATATATATACATATACATATATATGTATATATACACACACACACACACACACAGACACATATGTATTATAAATGTATATATGCATAGGTATATTATGTGTAGATACATACACATATATGTATGAGTGTGTGTATCCATACTTACTTGTAGTTTTCTTTAGGGTGGTGAGAGAAGGGGAAAAAATAAAGCAAAAAGTACCCAACAGAGAATGGAAGAAAACCAACGAGGAAGCAAAGAAAAGCTGGGCAGCAATGTGCAGTATTTATTATATAGGTTTTCTTGAAATGGAAATTTATTGTTTTCTACTGAATCCTCTCTTATAGATTTACTGTGTACCGGGCAATGGTTTTTTTTTCTTTTTTTCTTTTGTGTTTAAGTTTAAAATAAAAAAAAAATTACCAAAAAATGTTAACAAGAAGAAACATTGAGTATGATCCTTCTGGGAAATAAATAGATCTTTAATGGAATAGAGAACTTTCAAGTATCTCTGATGAAAAGACTAGAGCTCAGCAGAAATTCTGAAATGAGAACATAAGAGACAAAGGAAACCTAGATTGATAAATATACCTGAACAAGTGGAAGGGGCTATACAATGATGAATTGCTTACATTATAGAAGAAAAGAAACAAGTCTTAGAATGCTAACGTCTTTAAAGATGACAGAGAGAGCAAAAAGACAAAGAGTCTGGCAGTAGTTTTGTTCTCTTTTGATCATTTTAAAAGAAGAAAGAAAATGGCTGGGAAAAGAAGACAATAAGAAAGAAAGGAGGACAAAGGGCACAAAACCTATTGTTTTCAAAATCAGAGTATATGAGTACATGCAAACATGGATAGAGAAGGTATCCCTTCTATCTAGATTGGATGGAGGTAGGTTGAACGCTATAGAGTTTGATATCCAAAATGGATTGACCTCAAAAGGGAAATAGGCAGAGAAATGGAAAATGAAATTTAAGAGGGAAAGATAATTCAGGGAGGGAATAATTATAAACAAAGCAAACTTCAACTTTGGAAAACTGATCACAAAGTGGGAATTAAAAGGAAAGAAAGAAAATGAGGGGAAAAGCCAGTAATCATGGATTGGACATGAGGAATATTGGAATGGAAGAATGTTGTTTGAGTTATGATGGTCACTAATGTTGATTACACCCTGTGCTATTATCATCTTCTTCCTTGTAAAGTAGGGAGTGAGGGAAAACAACAGGAGAAGTATAAAATAAATGCACCATTAACTATCATAACATGACTTTAAGTGGAATGAGTTCAGTCATAAAAAATAGCAAAATGGATTACAAACAAGAACATGTTGTTTACAAACAAAATACTTTAAACAAAAATGCAAAGAGCAAAATTCACTATTCTTCATTCTTGGTTACAATACTGACTCTCCATGGCATAGAGTCCTTTTTATTGTGGAAACTTACTCTACTTTCCCAGCCACCCACCATGACTTCTTACTTTGTAAGTACAGTCAGTTTTGCAATAAGAAGGAGAGAGGAGAGATGAGAGGGGAGAAGGGAGAAGGGAAAGAGAGGGAAGAGAGGAGGGAGGGAGGGGGACTGGGGGAGAGGGGGAGAGAGGGAGGGGGAGGGGGAGAGAGAGAGAGAGAGAGAGAGAGAGAGAGAGAGAGAGAGAGTGACTTTAATAAAAATAGTAGCACAGTTACATGTTAAGGCTAATAAATCCACACATAAATATTACAATGAATGGAGCATCCTCGGCCTCTGACTGCTGCTCAGTTTGTGTTCAGATTCCCTTGGGACTGGCACTGGCAAAGTCTCTCACAAATTGGGCAGGCTGCAATTGTATGCCTCTAACCCTGGCAGAAGGTATCAGAAGGTGGTACAGGCCCTATGGCTCTTTGCCTTAACAAAGAGGAAGTCTGCTTGTGGAAGTTGGCTACTTCTGAATTGTTGTGAAGTGGTAGTTTTCTGTATTTTCGCCATTTCTTGTGGAAGAAATCTCACATAAGCAAACTCAAAATTCATTATGCCAAAAATATTCCCTAACGTATCAATTGTGTTGGAACAAATTTGTGTTTTCAAAATAAGCATTATAGCAGAACTGATAATATCTGCCTCCTCCCTATCTGACTGTCTGCTTCCTACCTTCATTTTAAGAAAAAGGCCCAAGCCAATGGTATCTTCTCCACAGCCATTTAAATCTAGTGACCAGATATTCATCAGGATGACTGGAGATGACCCAGGATGTACTGGGAGATCTTGGGGCTTTTAGGTTTAGGTTGTTGCAGGTACTCCCTTAGGGTGAGGCAACACCCATTCACTGAATAGGCCTGTTTAAGAAGTAACCAGGGCATGGCCCTTTTAATGAGGTCAAGAAAACAAAGACATCAGGCTGGGTGGAAAACAAGTTACTATTCATAATCACTGTAAAGCTGGGGGGCGGGGAGTGTCCAGGAGCCCTTGGTTGGGGCCCCTTGGAGTCCCAGTTTCAGAGTGTAGTGAATATACAACACACACACACACACACACACACACACCTTTCTCTTTCCTTTCAGTTGCATATAACACCTATGCAAAGATCAATTATGTTAGAATGTGAAAAATTCACAAATACATGCAGAAAAGCAGAAGTATTAAATAGAATTTAGTAACCACAACCCAATTTAAAAATATTTAATAAAGGGCATTGGAAAAAGAGATTCAAAAGTAAATGGAGATAAATAAGGTAGCTGTAAAAAAATGGTGGATCAAAGAACAAATTGTAGAAACCACAGATCATTTCATCAAAGAAAATTACTACAATAAGAGATAACATACTGAAACTTCAGGGTTTCAGCAAAAGCAATTCTGAGGCAAAGAATAAATCTTTAAAGTGTTTTATCAACAAAAGAGAGAAAACAGATAAATGAATAAGGCATTCAATTAAAAAAACTGGAAAAACAATAAAAATTTAAATTTTTTAAAAAATCAAACTAAATTTCAAAATAGAAAATTTGGAAAGCAAGTATTTTCATTCAATTAATAAAAGCAGGATTTGATTCTAAAAAATTAATAAAATTAATTTATTAGTCTGATTTAAAAAATAGGAAAAGCATATGAAAAATTAAAAAGAAATCACAAATTAGAGGAATTAAAAGAAATTTCATAAATATTTTGCCTAACTATATGCCAATGAAACTTAAGTGAAATGGTTAACAATTACAAAATATAAAATACCCATATTAACAGGACAGAACAGAGAAGTTAAAAAACCCAATATCGCAAAAAGAAATTGAACAAGTCACAAATGTACCCTCAAAGAAAAAACAGAATCTGATGGATTTAGAAGTGAATTGTATCAAACATTCAAAGAAAAATTCTAATATTACATATACTTCTTGCAAAAACAGGAAAAAAGGGCAATCTACTAAATTTCTACTATGAACAAAGTAGAGAGAAAAATAGTATCACTAGTGAATGACATTAAAATATTGAATAAAACTAGCAAAGACACTATAACATATTAAACAAATTTTATATTATAACTGGACTTGAGGCATGTTAAGAATGTATGGCTGGTTCAATATTAGGAAAATAATAAATTTTACAAATCATATTAATAAAAATACAATAAAAGTCATGTGATCATATAATACATGAAAAAATGGCAAAATATAACATCTATTTATGCAATTTTAAAAAACACAAAACAAAGTAATGAATGGACTTTTTGTTAATATGATAAATAGCATCTAAGATAACTTTATCTGTAAAGGAGAAATGCTAGAGGTTTTTTCAATTGAATTAAAGGTAAAGCAAGGATGTACATTATTGTGAGTATTATTTGATGTGTTAGAAATGTTAGCTGTAGCAGTGAGACACAAATAAGAAATTGATGGAACAAAGAAAAACAAAAGGAAAACAAATTAACACTTTTACAGAAAATATGATGGCCAATCCCACATAAATCATAAGTATTTCTGTATATTTCCAGTAAAACCAAAAAGGAAGGAAGAGACTTAAACCAAGGGAGAATTGTTGAACAAACTATTATATCTGATTGTAATGGAATATTACTTCAACAAAAAAAATGAGAAAGGGATGGATTCAGAGAAACCCTTGAAGATTTGTATAAATTGATGTCAGGTGAAGTAAATAGAACCAGTACAATTTATACTACTACAAAAATAACTTTGAAAGATGAAGATTAATGTAATGTAATGCTTAATGTAATGAACATGTCTTCGTTTCCCCAAATACTTCATTTCTTGCCAATCACCATTGCACCTAGTATGTAACCGAAGACCTGAAGGAATTCTCTGGGGCCCCACTGTCTCAATTAGTGGTTGCTTCAGTTGTCCAGTACATTTTGGACAAGGTTCCAGTCATCCTTCACTTCATTTACCCAACTTATCCATTTCTCATGAGCTTGCCTGGTGCTTGGCAAGAACTTGTGTAATTCACCACTTAACCTGATTTCCCAATTCTAGGACCACAGTCAAATTAACTCTGCCACTATTCCTAAGGATGCTATGTCAATATACACTCCTTTAGCTTCACTCTTTTTACCACTTCAGTCACTTTAGTGACTAAAATATTCGTGTTGGCCACTAGTCCCCTAGATGTGTTTTCTCTGCTTTTAGAATATATGCTCTTCGAATAAAGGAATTGTCTTTGTTTTTGTATTTATATAACAAGCACTTGAATAAAGACTTAATTTTTTTTTAATTCACTCTTGACCAACCATTACTTCCAAAGACCAATAATGAAGTATGCTTTTCACCTATTGAGAGGCGACTTACACTTTCAGATATGGCTGATGTGTGGATTTTATGTTAATTTGTGCCAAGGAGAGTTGTTATTGAAACCAACAACTACAACAACAACAATTTTTGTGAAGGGAATTGATGTGGGAGGAGTTATGATGACAATAAAAAGAAGGAAAGCAAGGCAAGTATGTTATTGAAGGATTTTTTAAAAATGCACAGAAGAGAAGGGAATTTTAAGGAGACAGACAAGCAGCACAGCTTTGAAATTAGTGTGTTTAATTTATTATGTACTTTTAAAAAACTATTTCATGAGATTCATGCTTTCATATTTACTAAGTTTCTGGTCCTTGTATATGGAAATATCTGTTATGTTCAAAATTACCAAAACAAATTAAAGAGAAAAAATGCCTAAATAATTTCTAGGATGCTTAGATGACTGTTACACTGATTAAATGAACTAGGCTAATAGATACTAAATATGTATTGGTCTGATGACCCCTAAAATTACAAAGGTGCTTTTTAAAAATTGCTTCAATGTTACGTGCAATTTGACCAGAATAAGGGGGTTTCTGTCTTGCTGCAAAAGCCCCTATATTGAATGCCAACATTCTCCCAGTGTTATGTGGTTATGAAGGAGGACACAGCACTATCCCAGAAGAGCTATTACGAATGAATACAAAGAACAGTAAGAATGCATGGTTCATGTAAGCAGGCTCCAGCATGTTACCAACAATGACTTATGCAAAAGAAGTGATATATAGAATATTATCAAGGACAAGTGACACCAGAATAGGAAGTGGAAGGGCTAGTCATGTATCCTGAATGAAAGACAAAAGATAAACACACTGAATAGAATGTGGGTATCCTTCATAAACTGGAAGGCCTCCAGTTTGTTGAACAGTCTCTTAATGGAAGATTTATGGAAAAAAACATGGACAAGAACTTCACATTATACAAGGATGTGGAGGGCCTTGCAGCTTGTGCCAGTGAGGGAAATATCCCCTAATGGGATAGTGTGGCTCTAAAAAAGTACCAAAAATAATTAGATGCTCTCAGCAGGTGAGTATTTTGAAAGCTGCATTAATCCAATGTACAAAGGAATAATTTTAAGCAATATCACTATGACCTCCTAAAACAAAGCTGAGGGGAGAACCAGAGCTTTAAGGAGCTAATGCTAAATCTGATTGAAAATACTCAATGACCAATTTCCCTCACAATGCCTAGGAAATAGTAGCTAAAAAAATCAAAGCTTGAAAAAAGTGTTACCAGTGTCATCAGTTGAATGGTTCTTCCTGGTTTCCTCTTGTGGGGCTGGATCTGAGATTGACTTTCCTGGAAGTTTGAGGTTTGAGAGGTGTAGCAGTCCCACCCTGTCGCTATTTTAAGGATGATGAAATATTTTTGAAATGCTCCTTGCTGTATTTCCTTTTCCCAATACTGTGTGTGTGTGTGTGTGTGTGTGTGTGTGTGAGTGTGTGTGTCTGCTAGTGCTTGAAATTAATCAATGGCCCCTTCTCCAAAGGAGATTCCTCTTGGAGAGAGATGGAACCGGACACTCACTCTCCCGACCCACTCCCCGCAGTCCTGCCACCCCCGCCCCCAAGATCCCAGGACAAAGCCTGACTCCAGGGGAAGCTGCCTCTTGCCAGTCAGCTGCTGTTTGAACCCAGGCCTGACCGCAAAATGAAAAGTGGGTCCGAGGGAAGCGATAAACAGTGTGCAATGAGCCTTTGGAAGGCAGCTGATGCCTCATTCGGGGTGACATGTTGTGGCTGATGAGTGTGGATGATGTGGGGTTTCCGATAAGTGCCTCATCAGTATCCTCATCATGATCGAGTTGCTCAGCCTCGGCGTGTGCCCTGACTTGATTGTAATTGCCCGAATCTGCTCCCGCTGCTTCGGAGCGCGCGGTAATATGCAATAAAACAGCACGAAGTGAATGTTAACCATCTGAGCTCTGACACTGCTGCAGTTCAAGATCTCCATTAAGTACAAAGCGGGGAGGGGGGCAACCCTAAAGAAAAGAAGGCACGGGAAAATTCCTAGGGTCTGCTTAAAAAAACCCGGCAAAACAAAAACAAAACACCACCACCAAAATCTCTTTAGCCTTATTGGGTCGTCACATGCCAACAGACTAACAGGTAGTTTTTTTTCTCTTAATTCTTTACAAACCAGGTGTCCCTGCTTTTGCTCATTAGCTCTAATAATGCTTACTGATATTCCCCTTTCCCAGGTGTGGATCAGGGTCAATTTTCTGTAAGGTAAGAGGAAGTCCTGAACCATTCGCTCCTCATTCTATGAAGAAGTAACGTACTTTCACATTCTAATGTTTATGTTTTTCATATTTTTTTCCTAATAAACCTAATAAAATGAAGGGATGCTTCATCAGAGAATTCAATTTGTACCAGCTCTGTTTTCAGCCACATTGTAAACGCTTTCTTTCCTCGTTAGTATATATCACACCTGTCAGGGAAAGTCACCATTTTGGGGCAAGGCCTGAGACAGGGTGATAGTGCAAGTATAGAATTAATATAATATTTTGCTAAGTAAGACTGGACAGGTGGAATAGTTAATTTTCAGATTATAGAGACATCAGGTGCAAATGAAAGTATCAGAGGTTTGTTTATTTTATCATAGAAAAGCCTTGGTGAGATGCATTTCATGATAATACAAATAATGTTTGTGTAGAACACTACCATTTATAAAGTTCTTTCAGGTCTGTTATCTCATTTGTTCCTGATATCAGCTACATGAGATAAGGCAAAACATTATTCCCTCCATTTTACAGATGAAGAAACTAACTCCAAAGAAAATAAATAATTTTCTCAAAGTAACCCAGCTGTTAAATAATGAATTCTCTTTTATTGCTCTACCTAGCACCCTGTCTCATGACATGTTAGACTGATGACTTACTAATAGGATCTTCATTTCCCCTTTGTAGTAATTCAAACTCCTCCCCCCATTTCAAATATCTTCTTTGAAAAAAAAAGTGATACTGTTCATCATCAAACACGCACAAATAAGAAATGAGAATGTAATGAGAGTTTCAGTATTATTTTATATTAGAATTGATGTGAAATTGTACAATTTAGTACAAACTCAGGTTCCTTAGCTTGTTCTCCTTATTCCCCAACAGATAAGATAGAATCTTTTCATCTCTATATAGTAAAGCTCTATATATTATATCTTTATATATTAAAGTTCTGTATATTAAAGCTTTTGTTCACTTTTTTCAGGGAGGGCAGCATGGGAAGGAGATGAACATCTTGCCTCTGATTTCATTGGTCTAAGTAACCATCAGTAAGCAAATTCACATTTACCAATGAAGATCTACAAAGAATTTGAAATTTATAACTTGAAAGTGTTGCTTAGACAGATTGGCTTAAGGTCATCCAGTATGTGTCAGAGTCCAGTGCATAGCTGTGACCTATATTTTTGTAGTGGGCATGTTTCTTCAAATACCTCAAAGAAATAATATATTCATAAAAGCTTGGGATTATTCAAAGTCTCTGACATATCTTTAGAAATAAGATTTTTGTTAGAAATGACAACCTTAAGCATTGTTTTCCGCTTTTCTAGGATAAGAAGATAGTTTAAAATACATGATATTTATTGTTGTTAGTATTCACTATATTCTCAGGACTTATATAAATGCTATTTGTTTGCGATAAGAGTGGGGGATGATTGGCATGGTTTTGTTTTTAAAGCCTAATGTCTTGAACTAATGACTTTGGCACTTGGAAGGGAGAGTTTCATTAACTGAATATCTGTGTTAGTAACTGCTAGGGATAAGTAAGTCATGGTCACAGAGATAATTACAGAACACTTCACATGGAAAGGCTATCATGCATGGGTTACTGTACTCAGAGCTCTTCTAGGAAACTGATGGATTTTAAGTTTCTCTTGAGTCATTCCTAAATTCCCCCAGGCATTTTGCTTGATTTTTTTTTTGTCTGTTTTCATAGGGAGAATAGTAACTTACTGTCAAAATTATAGTGCCTGACCCTCACCGGACTAGCTCAGGACTTAAATGAGATTGCCCTATAATTCCTAATAACACTGCAGTTTCAGCTTTTTTCCTCCATCCCCATTCCAAGTACAACCCCAGCACAGTTTAAGGTGATGACTCTCAGTCTTTTGGACAAGGTGTAAAATTTAGATCTTTACTACTTCTTTATTTAAGTCAGGGCTCTGTACTGGGGACCAAATTCCCATTTGGGAAATTGATGCTTTCCAAATGTGTTTCCAAATTGCCATATAGTTTTACAAAGCAAAGCCTTCATTTATCTTTGCCCTAATTAGGTATGGGTGTTAGCTGTTTGACACTATCCCACAACCTTGGCTTGTCATTCAAAGAAAAGCTGCATTTCAGGGGTAAGGGATTTTGGAATAGTTTTGGCTCTTGTGATTGACTTGGTAGTCTAGAGTACTTCCTGAATGTGCAAATGAAGCATGATTTTAACTTTCAAAGAGATCTCCATTAGAAAAATAAAGGAAGACAGGGAAAAAAATGTATAATCCAAGAGTACCATAAGATATTATTCATAATCATGAAAAACCATAAGAAGCAAAGTGGGTGGAAGAAAACCATTAGGAGTCATGAGACTAGGTGAAAACATGAATGCCCTAAATCAGGGGACAGCATGGATTTATTTTGAGAAAAAAGGAAGTTGAGGCAGGAGCTATTATCAAATCTAGAACCAGTTTAAATTTTTAGCATTTTTTGGCCTCAAGTGATTTTCCTTAGAGTTGCAATTTATGCTCAGCATCAGTGAACCTCCATCTGTGAACCATCAACAAAACATGTAAAATAAATGTTAAATATATTATTATACTTGAATATGCCTTGAGGTATTTTAATGAATATTCTTCAGTTTAATAAATAAAATGACCTAAGATACAAGTGAGATTTTTTAAAAGGTTTATTATAATTTCCTAGGTACATAATTATGCAAATAGTTTTCTTTAAGTTACATTTACATGTTATTACATATGTATATATTTATGTATATCTACATACATATATGAATTCTATGTACATGCATATACATGAATGTACATACTTACACACACACAAAGAAATAGTAAAATGACATATAAAGAAGATATGATTAGTTTGCTCTTCCCAAATGCAGTATGCTACTTTATCACTTTGGGGGAAATGATAAAAATAAGAAAATTTTTTCTGCAATGTACCTTTATGAAAGGTTGGACAATTTAAATGATTGGTAACATCAGCATTTGTTGGTGCACCTGATTTAATTCAGATGTCAAGGCTCAGGTTGTGAATTCTGCGCAAGGTGGTAGGCAAGCTCTAAAGAATCCTGCTGTAATATTTCAACATTCAAATGGAGTTGCTATGGGTACCAGAAAGAAATTTAGAGTAGGGTAGGGAATATTGCCTGAAGAAATTTGTGGGGGATGGGCACAAATACAATTTTCTGTTTTTAGAAAACTGAATTATAGTGTCTTTAATGCCACAGGAATCACAAAACCGCTATTTGTAATTCATAGATCTGTGTCTCTAGCACCTGATCTATTAATCCTCACAATTCACCTCTGAAGTGATCAAAGGCTGTTGCTCCCATTTTATAAGGGGATAAAGTGAGGTTTCAGTCAGGTAATATGACAACCAGAGAGTTACCTTGTAAATAAATATAATTACTTCTAATTCCAATTATGATTTTCACCTTTCTCACAAATAATTTAAATAAACCATAATTGAGCAGAAATGGCATAGAATATTTTGTGGGTGGAGGTAAGTAATCTGTCTTGTTTATCTCTGTTCTGGTCCAACCCCAAAATTTCAGGATTAAAGACTGGAGTATAAGGCTATTTGATGTAGGTTGATGGATCCTGAGGAAATTGAGTGGGTTATGACACCAAAACTGAAATCCAAGTCAACTAAAATATGAATCTTGGGTAGGTCTTTGTGGATTTAATTAAACCATAAACTTATCCTAGATAGGATGGATCCACAATTCTCATTGAAACAAGAGGTCAATCTAATCTTTCTAGCATCTTCTGGATCAGAAATGAGAAAGGTCTCCAGACTAGACTCATTCATGAATCTATGGATGTAAGAAGAGCAGGTCAGCTTTCTAGATTCTGTTTTATGAGCTAATAATAGGTACATGTTAAGACTTTACTATTTGATTGAAGTTGACCTTTTTACTTCAATTTGTGATAGAAGATAAACAATAGATTTATAAGAATTGTTTCCTACCATCCTGCGACATACTTGCATTCATCTAGGGATCTGGTCTAGTGAGAGTTACTACTACTGGTGTGGTAAAGGAAAAGATAGTGAGTAAACAGTCCAAATTATTTTGGGTCTTCATATTTGCCTCAATTTGAGGCCAAAAATGAGATTAGGCAAGGACTTCTTTTTTATTCTTTTCTCTTAGCCAATAATAGTGACTTTAAAGAAAAAAGAAATCAATGTGGAATAAACTATAAGTGTGCCTTGAGACAGACAAAGGGAATGCAAAATTAAATTCTTGATGTGAAAGGGAAGGTACAATGAAGCCTTCTTCAGGAGATACCTTTGGAGGAAATTTCAATTTCACTGCTTCCTTTCTTCATTGCTTGCTTTATTTCTTCATAGATATGTTCTGTAGTAAGCCTGAAAGCCTTTTTATTATTTCTTATTTTCTTTTTCTCTTTAGTATGTGGTATACATTCATTTTTAAAAAAAAAATTCCCTTCTCATGTTAAAGGAGTTCTCATTTTTCTAGTTTTGTTTTTGATATCTAGCTGTGACCAACAATACCTTCCATTGAATCATTTCTTTCATCTATTCAGTTTCTCTTATTTCTTTCATCTCATCTTCCCCTTCACCTGCTTACCTCTCATTAACCCTCAGGATTCCAGGTATATTGTATCAGTCTTAGAGAATATATTTCTTTTTTTCAAACCTGAGCCATTTTGACCTCGTAGACTCAAGTTTCCATAATTCTGATTAGATTGTACCAGTTTCTTTTTTTTTTAGCAAACAGCAAGCCCATGAATTAATTTACCCTAAATTATTTAATTTTGTCTTTATTTTGAGTTCCAAAGAAACTACTTTTTCCTGCGTAGAAGACATATTTTTCATCTTATATGATGAAATAACTACATACAAAATTTAAGTTTCCTTGACAAAGTCACTGATTTCTAAGAACAGTTTAGCATTAGATTCTAACAGGATTTCAACATGGAATTATGCCTTTTATTTTTATTTTGTCTATTTTAGGGATAAGTACTATTCTACTAAGTGGCATTTGATATTAAATAAAAATATACAGAAATCTTTAGGAATCCAACTATGTGGGAGAAGAGAAAGATTTGCATTTTGAGTTTCTCAATCTAGCTGGGAAAATATTTATTATTTTTATAGGTATCTATGCTTTTTCTGATGCTCTGAAAAATTTGAATATTTTTGAAATCATTCCATCTCTAGACCCCTCCCTATCTACTAATTCATCTCTATCTCTGCACCTTTTTTCACTGGATCATATTTTTAAATCATCATTCTCTGTTTCTGACTCTGAAGTGTGAATGAGATGAAACTATCATGCTACCAAAAACCTGCAATGTTTCCTTTTATGATGGGGATTGTGATTTCACCAGTAGAGGGAATTCCCAAGTACCAATGCAGGTCAGCATCTTCTCTGTTCTTAAAGTTACCTAGATGTTAAATAGGTCAAGGGTCACAAAACCAATAAGTGTCAAAGAGACACTTGAACCCAGATTTTCCTAGTTCTAAGGCTCACTGTGACACACTGACTCCCATTTCTTAGAATGACAGCAAAAACAGAAAGCATCTAACACTGCTTTGATATGATAAAACTTGAGAAGATATAAAAATCTGCTTCTTTATTAGAAGTAAAATCTTAATTTATATCTAATGGTTACAATTGTCTTTATTCAAGATTAAAATCAATTTCCAGAGTTTATAATATGCAAGATCTATAATTTGCTTACACAAGTCTTACACAATTTAACTGATTTAATTTGTGACAAAAAACAAATACCATATCTTTCTGTATGAAAGAGAGTAGTGTAAGAATTTTACATTTACCAAAATGGATTTTCTTTACAAATGTGATCTGTTTTTAAAGCATATATATTTAAATTTAAATAGTCTTTTCACTTTGGAAAAACGAAACTTATAGCCATTGAATTTATTTTTCTTCCTCATTCTCACTTGATATAACAATGTAAAATAACATTTTATTCGGCAGAATATATGGAAGTTGAAGGTATAAAGGCAAAATTTATAGGAACAAAACAATGCTTTAGATTCATTCTAACAATAAAATATATAGAAACCGTCCTAGTTAAAGTCAATCCAACTTCTTCTTTCACCACTGAAATTTAATTCATTAGCACTTGTAACTGTAAAATAATTGAAAGAAAGCTTGCAATACTTCATTACAAAAGGAAGAAAATGAAATCATATCACCAGGAAGACTGAATATTGAGACATCTCAGAAAACTTAGGAATGGCTATGATAAAAATATTTTAAAACAATAATAAACAAGTAACAAGATTATTTACTTAATTTTGTCAACATTCAGAAAATGTTTTATTGATAATTATAAAGCAGATGACACTTTAAGGCTTGCAAAGTGCTCTATGTACGTTATCTCACTGATTTTGCTTTTGAGGCTACTACATAATTACAAATCCTGGTTTTTATTGCTAATCTATATAGTATTCTAGTCTAAAAATAGAGAAAATCATGTGTCAAATGTTTTCACATTCATTCTAATGATTAGGAAAATGAAAATATTTACCATGTTTATTTTTTAAACTCATTAACATGATTCACATGGCATCACATAGTCTTCATTCTAGGACCTGCTATTTATCTTCTGTTCTTATCATTTCCTTTTACTTTATTTGTAATTTTCATAAACTTTAATCAGTTAAAATTGACTAGGAATTTTTATTTACATTGGAATCAATGTGAAATTCTAACATATATGATTGTGTAAGCCTATGTTCTCTAACATGAATTTCCTCTTATTTGCAGGTTTGACATTATTTTACCAGTAAAAATGCTTTGGGACCTTTGAGAGGAAGCTTTTTCTTTTAATGGACAACAATATTTTCATCCATTGTATTATTTCCAACCTGATAATCACTGACTATCAATTTGTGTCACTTCCTGTGGGGTTTTCTGTGCATGACTTTTAACAGTTTAACTTTTTTTCGACATGTAGGTGCCCTAATAATTGCCATATCAAATGTTTACTTGATCTCATTTTTAAGTGCAAGCATAATACTTTTGACCATAAAATCCTGCATCTGCAGTTAAATATGCATTTGCAGCAAACTTACAGCTTTAAATTTCACTAAAGAAAAAAGCCTCAGACTCTACTACAGGTTTTGAATGCAGATTTACTATAAAATAAGTGAATAATAATGCTGGGTTATTTTGAAAAGTGTTCTTTTATGCAATCACTGCATTTAATACAATCACAAAATGGCTGCCCAACAGGTGGTCTTTTCAGAGTGTTAAAGCCACAAGAATCAGGACAAAAAGGACACCAGAATCTAATGTTCTTCAGAATTTAAAAAGCTGTTCACTTTCTTTTGTTAAATTTTCAGATTTAGCCATGTTCATTATTGTTGAACCACAAAATGCAGGGCATTCTTTTTTTTGACATTTTGCCATAAATAGACACTGACGGAGGCTGACTAGCCAGCTAGCTGTTTTTGTCACACGCCAGTGGAAACTAACTGTGAACAATGAGCAGGCATTCTTGGTCCTTGGAAGGCTAAGGAAAGCAACAGCCTTAACATGCTGCAAATCTGGTAAAAGGAGAGGTTAACAAAGGTATATCTGAGAAAAGGATGAAGTTTTTTCCCCTACATTTCCATCCAAAGGGTTGAACTGACTTCTTTTCAACCTGAATGATTGTATGTTATGGTGACAAGTATATTCAGGATCCCAGTGATTGTAGTATTCATACACCTTCCTTGAAAGAACTATTACTTAACAAATTAAGCTCAACAAATCATCTCTCAAGGTTATAGAGATTTTTGAAATATGCAGGATGCTTTACACATTGTCTCAGTTGGCCCACATAACAACACTGTAAGATAGGTACCATTAATTCCATAATAGTTATGGGGAAACTGAGGCTCAGAGAAGTTGTGACCTTCCCAGTGTAACATGATTAGCAAGTAAGCATTTGAAGAGGTATTTGAACTCAGGTATTCATGATTCTAAGACCACTGTGACAGACCACCTCTCAAATATTTCTAGAGTGCTAGTTCTCTCCTATGGAGAGATTTCCCTATGGATGCATAGTATTGTTATGATCTTAGGAAGGGAAATGTGTGTGAAATTGAATTGCATCACAAATTTTAATGTTGCAAATAGTCACAGTAAATTAGTATCATGTATATTAGAAAGTTAGCAGTTAATAAATTTAGCAAAGGTAATCTCATTTTACAAATTTTGAAAATATGACAATCTTTTGTCAAGGCAAAGGAGTCTATGTATAAATTCAACAACATAAAATACAAGTGGGGAACTGTAGTTAAGTATTTGACATTATGAGTAGGGCAAATAATCATCTAGAACAGTGAATAGCAATATATCACTGGGTTGAAACCCCAGGGGCTGCTAACATATGTCCAATCCCTGTTCTTTACCTGTCTTTGTGATTTACCCAGGATGACCTAACAATATGGGAAGTAGGCTTCTTATTCCACCATGCCCCACACTGGTTACTTTAGGACAATTCTATTTTTGGTTCTGGTTTTTGGTTTCTCCCCTGAAAGAGGAGAAAGTTTAAAAAAAGTACAGACTACAAACATGAATCAAATATGGAACAGGTAGTTTTATTCCTACACAAAAAACGGGATAGTAAACAATAAAGAATCATAGAATGGTATATTCTAATAACTTATTGGTACTAGAATAATCATTTGGGAGATGGCTATTCAAGACTCATTGGTATATTTGCAAACAGCTTCTCTGCAAGGGCTAATTAGTCATTTTATATTTTCCCTTCCTAAGTGCAATCTGATTGACATCGTGTGCTCTTTCTTTCTGATGGTCTGTCTCTCTCCAGGAGACTTTCAGCCCATCTTCTCCTGTTCTTGACCCTGAAACCTCTCCAGTAGCTGATAACAGGATGATCAGGTGCCCAGGAAGGACTTTCTGAATTCTCACGAGGTCTACATATACCAAAAGAAAGAACTCATAAAAGGGAAGCAGCCTCATCTTGGGCATAGGCTTGCCTAGGAGTTCTTTACCTCATGGTTTGTGGTCAGGTGGCCAAAACTCACTCAAAATTGGCCAGACAGGAGAGCCTGCAGGGTCAGCAATCACCAGCAAAATTCTGACTCAATAGCCAATTAAAACAGTTTTTGTTACCATGTAGTACAAACCTAAGTATGTCATCATCTGGCCAACAGGAAGGAGTTAGAGGATAGTAGTTCATGCTATGAAATTATGACGGTTTTTGAAAGGGGTGAAGGAAGGGTAACACATGCTCTGCAGCCAACCACTCCAAGTCTCTACGTGCTTGTTTGAATTACAACCCAAGCATGCCCTAATGAGACATTCCCTTTGGTTGCAATATTTGCTGAACTGTCTGTGGTATATTAATAGGACTTTTTATCCTTATGTTCAATCTTTAACAGCTCTCTGATGTACTAGAGAAGCTTGACATTGTCCTTTTTCTATTGCCTTATATTAAAAAAATACTTTGCAAAGGTGTTACAAAGTGCCAAAACATATAGGCAAAAACCACATCTCCATACTTCATCGTTATGGTTGTTATTTTCCTTCATAACCCCATTTGGGATTTTCTTGACAGAGATACTGGAGAGGTTTGCCATCTCCTTCTCTTGTTCATTTTACAGAAGAGGAAACTGAGGCAAACAGGGCCAAGTGACTTGGTCAGGGTCACACAGTAAGTAGTTGAGGTCAGATTTGAACTTAGCAAGATGAGTCTTCCCAACTTTATGCCCAGAAACCTATCACATGGCGCCACTGTGCTGCCCTGGTATTTAAAAGATGAACCTTTTTTTACTTCCACAGGAAGTTTAGGATCATTAAAGGAACTTTTTGGTTTCCAAAAGTCAAACCAGACTCCTTTCTTGCTCCTGTCCAGCTCTGGGCCCAATTCACGGTCCATCTCTACTGTCTATCTGTATATAGGTGCTCTATGCATGTTGCAATGTGGGCAGTAGAAATGTTTCATACACTTAGTCTTTTCTGTGTTGATAATCACGCCAAACTCCTTTGAATGAAGAAGGATTTTTTTATCTGCCAATCAGAATATTTGGAGGACTTCACCATCCACTTTGACTCTGACTCTATGCGGATCCCAGTAGTTAACACCTTTAGTGAATATACTTCTTCCCGTTTTAGAGTTATCTGATGTTTATGATAAGAGGGTCACTGAACAGGATTATTTCTGTTATATCTTTCAAGGAATCTTGTATAATACTCATATGAATGAAAGAAATCTTGTTGTAAAAGAGCCTGTAAAAGTGTTTTAATTTGCCAACTTAAAAAAATTGTATACACTAAGAATAATGGAATCTTATATTCTCTATATCTTTAATTAAGTTGTGATACAGTGAATATATAACCATCATTGAATATTGCTTGTGAAAGTCTGTGAACTTACTAACCAATGATGCCCTCAATTTGGGTATAGATGGCCCTCATAAAGATTTTGAATAGTAGGCACACATGTCAATAGTTGAAGTTTTCCTAGTCCCCCCCCCTTTTTATTAATCCATAACATCTGATATTTCTTTCGATGGCTTTGATGTCTTCTCCTTCTTTGGATACTTTGTAAATTGATCCTTCAATGCCTCCACAATTCTGTTTCTTCCAACAAGGATCTCTTTTTAATATACTTGTTCCATTCTGGCAGATTTGCCTGTCTATTTTCTTTAGTGCCCTTCCTATTTCCTCTTTAAGAACTTCAGGGACTGTGATTTTAGGACCTATGTGTAGTGGTTCCATTTTCCTTAATGTAGAAAATAGCTTGTTGTTGTAGTTTTTATAAATCTTTTCCATTTTTCTTCTGTTCATAGTCCTTTTTCAGTTTTTATCCTTGAAAATCCCAGGATGATCTTGCTAAGTTAGTTATTATACTAAAGCCTTCTTTAGATTGGTTTTGTCTTTCACTGTTTTTCTCTGTCTTATGCATTGATACTACTCATAATTATATTATCCTTCTTCATAAGATTTTACAGATGAGTTTATATTCAAACCAGGCATTGCTTCAGAAAGGCTTCTCTCTCCATTCGGCAAGAAAATCAAATGTTTGCTTAATAAGGCACTTTCTAGGCTCTCTTCATCTCCTTCTGGTAGCAATTAATTTATATAGAGTTAACCTCTGGATGAAATTATCAGAGGTGTCAATGTCAATTCTGTTATCAATTTCTCTTTTTAAAATTTTCAATAGTTTAATTTAGATAATTTAAGGTTAAATCTTTTTAACTATACAATTTGTCTTTTCTCATTAATATTCTTACTTATTATAAATTCTAATCTTTGCTCTGATAATTTGTCTGACTACATAAACAGCTAATTCACATTTAACTCCCCTGTCCAAGATAGTTTCTTTCTGTCTGTTAAAAGTATTCAGTTTGATTCTTAGTGATACTGTTTGCCATTCACCACATTCACTGTCTATAAGTACCTTTTTTTATTAAATAAATTTATTTATTTAACTTTTTACATCCATTTTCACAAAATTTTGGGTTCCAAATTTTCTCCCCATTTGTCTCCTCCCCCTTCCACAATACACTGAGCATTCTAATTACCCGTATCACCAATCTGCCCTCTCTTCTTTCATCCCTCCCTTCCCTTACCCCATCTTCTCTTTAGTCCTGTAGGGCCAGATAACTTTCTATTCCCCATTACCTGTATTTCTTATTTCCTAGTAGCAGGAACAATACTCAACGGTTGTTCCTTAAACTTTGAGTCTCAACTTCTCCCCATTCCTCCCTCCCCACCCATTCCCTTGGGAAGGTAGACAATTCCACATAGGCCATATCTGTGTAGTTTTGCAAATGACTTCCATAATAGTCATGTTATGTAAGACTGACTATATTTCCCACCATCCTATCCTGCCCCCCATTGCTTCTATTCTCTCTTTTGATCCTGTCCCTCCCCAAGTGTTGACTTTAAATTGTTCCCTCCTCCCATTGCCCTCCCTTCCATCATCCCCCCC